>CAMZMU010000043.1:17535752-17854188 GCA_947311845.1 Poa pratensis
AAACGTCGTGGTGCGCAATCCTCGATGTTTCACGCGACGTTATGGAAAAGTCAGGATCGAGTGTCATAGGCGATTCTACGACGGTTCAGTGCACCGCAGAACGTGGTGATAGATCGCCGACGTTTCGTTAATCTTCACGAGCAACTGGGCCGGCCTGTTACTAGGCCCAACACGACTCGACGTTTTGGTTTCGTCGCGGCCTACGACACGTGGCAGACGTCCGTTACCGTCGTTTGCTGATGTCACTTTATACTCGATGAAATCGGAACGTCCCATTATGCAATGACGTCATGAGCTCGAATCAGAGGACGCCACGTGTGCTGTCCGCAAAGCGCCACGTGGTGGATATTTCGTGACCATTTTATTTCCTCGCAGCGTCGATAATGACGTCATCTATGAGCACGACGTTGTTTATATCCGTCGCGGTTATTGTGCAATCAGATTGTGACATGTGGTCCAATTATATGGGTCCACGTGTCATTTATACATGACGAAAGTATGCGTCGCTCGTACGTTGTGACATCACCGTGTCGACGACATTTTTGTTTGGTCGTTGTTCGAATGGCCATTTAGGCAATCGAGACGAATGGAAAATTGGAACAATACTTGTTTTCACAGCAAAGCAAACAACACATGACATGCAGCAACTACATAAATTCCGAATAAGAGGCCACATCCTTGTTCACCAAAAGTCACCATGGCCATGTTCTACAGTTCACCAGACAACAAGTGGTTGTCCAGCAGTGGCGACATACAATTTTAGGACTCTCAAAGGCCAACAGCAACATACAGTTTGAGACTCACGAAGGGCACCAAAAAGCCTCACGAAGACTTACCAAAAAGCAACGAGTTTGCAGAGGTTCTCACGAAGGGCTACTCAGTTCTATCTCTCCAAGTAGCTAATTTAGACAACATCTGTGCAATACGGGGTAGTGCACGATAGTTGATCCTCCTCACACGGTGCATGTCTTGTTCATAGTTGATCCTATCTGCGTGGGCTCGTTCCTTTGACTGCTTCAACTCATCAACTAGACTCGAGTTCGTGCCTCCTTTGTTGCTCTCGTACGGCTTGTTATCGCACCTATGCTTTTCAGGAAATTAGGTTTGGGATTGGCCTGACGCAGCACGGCAGCGAGAGCTTCGGCGGCAGAAAGAGGTTTCGCTGAAGTATGTGGTGCCATCCTCTGTTCCATTTCAGCCTATAACGCATGTAAAAGCATAAGATGAAATAGCAGCTGAACTTGCTTGTAAGGAACATTGATATAAATTGCAGATGACAAGCATGTAAGGAACATGGATGAAAAATAGTAGACGAGAAGCATGCACAGACTATAGATTGGAAACCATACTGAAATGACAAGGATTGTGCATGTACAAGCATAGATGCAACAGCAGCTGAACTAGGATGGATGACAAGCATGTAAGGAACATAGCTGAAAATAGCAGACGAGAAGCATGTACGAAACATAGATGAAGATAGCAGATCACAAGGATATATGAAGAAGAGATGACAAGCAAGTAAGCATGCAAGATATGAACTATATACCCCGTTCCATGGCACTGTATTTAGATCGGTAACCACTTGGAACCAATGGCGAGCCGCCAACGTCACTCGAAATCGGGCCTTCTGACTACCAGCACAGTGCACCGTACCCGCCGACGAATGGAAAGACGCCATGTAGGACGGTGAAATCGGGCCCGGTTTTTAGCTGACATCACGAACAGTGCCGATCCTGCGAAATACCGAACGTGCCCTGTTACACTGTAGAATATACGCACTTTACTGTAGAAAAATACGCATCGGCGAGACGCACGCAAGGAAACATCGGCGACGCAACGTCCCGAGCAACCGACATGTTGGGCCAAGAAGAGGGAGGGACCCGTGGTCAGCGAGGGAGTGGGGAGAGAGGAACCACGTAGCACGATCACTCTCCCGGACGAGCGCGCAATGCTTCCTAAAAACTAGAACGATAACTGAACAAAATCAACCAATGGGAGGAACGCGCTCGGAATCTTTGGCACTGTTACCCGTCCGCCACATCGATTAAACACGAACCGTGAGGCTGATGGGCGGGCCCTCGGGCTACAGCGGTGATCCACGTAGGATGTCAGCGAGAGTGGGTGCAATAAGGTTGGTACGGTTAGCGACTTTGCAAATCCCTATTCATTCCGATTCCAGGAGCCGTCAGGGATCGGACGGAGCGGAGGCACGGAGCGGGGAGGATCGGACGGCCAGAAAGGCCAAATCGCTGAGGAGTCTCACACGTTTATATCTTTAGATGATTGTGTGACGCGACTACCTGCGCGGCGTAGCCACATATAAGTTACCAACTCGTGTGGCGGCAGGTACAAAGTGTTATGACCAGTCCTGATATTTTGAGGGTCGGGTGAAGCTACAATCCAAGGCGCCGTAATATAAAAATAAAAACGTCAATATATGTGTACACGATATGCTACCAAAAATTGAAAAATATATATATTTTATATATTGCCAGAACATTATTCTAACATTTTAAAATCAAAATCGGGATGATGGTACATCGGTGACGATATAACGCGTCGTAACATCGACTCTATCTCGAAGCACGCTGTCGCGGTCGCCAGTCGGCGTACTACGGGTTCATATCGCATCAAGACCGCATGAGGGTCATCTAGGAAATGGCCAAACAAGGTCGTGCATGACGCATACTACTCCCTCTTCCCTAATTACCCTGCTTTAGGATTAGTCAAAGTCAAACTTTACAAACTTTCACTAAGCATGTAGAAAAACATATCAACATTTATAATATGAAATGTATATATAATACAAAAATATATTTTATGATGATTTTAGTAATATTTATTTTATATTTTAGATATAGATATTTTTTTTACATGCTTAGTCAAAGTTTACAAAGTTTGACTTTGACTAATCCCAAAACGCAGGGTAATTTGGGACAGAGGGAGTAGTATGCGTCATGCACTACTTGCATTACTAAATGCAAAGTCATTGATGATGAAATCAGTATTAACCCTGTGTAATAACTGGTTCATCATCAGCACTATCAGATTATGTAGAAGATGAATTAAATTTGTGCTCATGATCACTCACATTATTATTATCCACGTTAATGTCAACATTGTCTTGTGTATGAATCCCATCATCTAGATAAACATTACTTTGTTCCCCGCAAAAAAATTAGTGCCAACTTGTCTGGATTCATTGAAGTGCTCATGTTACTCTTCAAAAAATCGTCAAGATATCCTCTCTGTGATTCTCTCAAGTTTGCTTCATATTTTCTCCTTTTACTTTTTGTGTCTTCATAACAATGCTGGAAATAAAAAATATTACTAATTCAAATTAGTGGATAAACCAACTACACTAGATAATTAGAGAAGACAAAAAATAATCGGTCAATATACCTAGGTTTGGCCGGTTAAATGAAAAATAATAAAAATAATCAAACAAAAATAAAGGTCATAAATTGCTTGCCCCCAGGTTATGACGATTTCATTTCACGACATTATGACCTTGTTGATTCAAATCGGTGTGATTTAATAGGGTTTTGAACCCCCGAACGGTTTACTAACATCTGGTGCAAAATCGTTATAAATTTTGACCAATGAAGGTAACGAAACAAGCTGATCGGCCGACGCGTCGCTACTCTCTCAGGCTTGCGTCTTCGAGCAGAAAGCCAGAAAAGAGGCCTAGTTTCAGTGCTTTTGTTATCTAAAAAATATCAAAATCATTTATAAATATTTATTTTTTTTGAAAAAAGGGGATGTAGCCATGGTATGTCCCATAAATGTGTAAAATATCAATTTCAAATATGTTATATTTTGTGCTACACAAAAAGGACAAAAGTGTGTATATAAGTATGCATATATTTAAATCTCTTAATTTTTTAGATTTTGGAATTCTTGTGTACCCCATAATACAAATAATTTTGCATTGCGATTTTCTTTTCTTGTAACATATATCATTGGCTATATCCAGATTTTTTTCATTTTTTTTGAAAACATGTAATTATTATTTTTGAATATTTTAAAGTGGAGGGAGCACTGGTGCTTGGGAGAAACACTTTCCGCGGCCCCTTCAGTTAGTTTGGCCGGGCCCCATGATCCATTGATTCATTTAATTTGGGCCTTTTTTTCCATTCGCTAGAAATATGAAGGGATCAACTAGCATGGCACCGTGTTCTAAAACAAATCTTGGGATGGCACCGGTCATCAAAAAGAATTATTCAAGTTCTTGAAGAAAGAGGGGCGGCACCCATGGATCATAGGTTGTGCACACCTTCCCCTACAAAATAAAAGTACAACATACTCCTCTCCGTTCCAAAATATAACATGTTGTGGTAGGCTATTTACCAAAACGTGTTATATTTTGGAACTGAGGAAATACATGAAACAGTCGGCACATTTTTGATTTTCACTCTGCGCTAAGAGCAGGTACAATAAGGCCACGTAAAGGCTATAAACAATTAAATAACATATTTGGGCTGAGTTGGAAGAGAGAAGAGGAGATAGAATAGAATGGGATGTAGATTAGAAGCCAGCTGCAGCGCGTGCTCCTAAGTAGTATGTGAGAGTGTAGGATGTGCCAAGAATTAATAAAGTATTATATATTTTTATCCAAGTATTGTACATGTTAACTATTACGTTGACTAACATGACATGGCACTAAGTTATAGCGGGCTGTAATGTTGCCCTTGCTCTAATGGAAGCAGCCTGCAGAATTTGGAATGGTCAATCATGTCTGACAAGCTCAGCCAGGGTGCGGCACGCCGAATCTAGGAAGGCTAGGACGACGCAAAAGCCAAAAGGTAGACAACCTAGTGGCAAGCATCGATTGCACAACCGGAAATCCAATAGCGAGGATAAAGTTTGCTCCAAACCCAAAAATTCAGCATCTCAATTTAGATGGAAGTTGGAGGAAAGAACAAGAGTTGTAAGCAAAAATTCAAATTGGCTCCCAATCTCACCTGCTCATGGCTGAAAAAATATCGAAAAAACACAAAACATTTCAAAACATTCTGGAAAAAATTGCTGTGTAACATATAATTTTTTTCTACATGTGTGCCAAGTTTAGTGCTAAAAATGGTATTCGTAGTGCTATTGCAGAAAAAACAAAATCAGTGGATAAAATGAGATTTCAAAATATTAATCTCCCGCATCATAGTGAAACACTACGTCGTGCATCCATGATTTTTTCCGCAAGGGTTTTCATGTAAAATTTAGTAATGCAAGGAGAAAATTTTAGGATATTTTGAAATTGTAATCTCCCCCGTCATAGTGCAACTATGTCTTAGTGCGTCTGTGATGTTTTCCGCAATGGTTTTCATGTAAAAATGTGTGTCTCATTTCTTGTTTGATTTCTATTTTGCTAACACATATATCTACTTATTTATATTAAGGGGTCTTAATTTTACTTTCGCCCCGGGCCACCGAAATCTTAGCATTGGCCTGCAGCCACTGTCGCACCACTTTGGATCGAGTATCGGCATGTATGACTTGACATCGCGGTGAAAACGTCATGCGTAACACCTCCCACTATCAGGTACTATGACTTAACTCTCTGCATGAGACACCGTGCATCGGCACTGCCGGTAAAGCATTACTTTACACCTCCACCCTACACCGCCGTGTGTAGCAACTAATGTGTCGAATCGAACCGATCTCGAAGTGAATTGGTACAGTGGTGCCTGGGAATTAGCTCCAACCCTACACGACCCTGCTTTGAATGACTTTCGATCAGGTGCCTCAACCTCAGCATACACCTATGCAATTGACCAATTTTTTGACCAATTTGCCTGCCTCTTTCCCTGACCGCACGAGCAGTTAATCATGATTCTTGGAAAACACCCTGTCAACGCCGACATCTGTTCAAGCCGCCTCTCTGATTCATAGAGGCCACATTTCCAAAAAGAAAAAAAATCCACAAAGGTAAACTGCCCAGCGCAGCCGGTTTTTAGTATTGTAGGATTTACTCAGTCACAGAGCATGGCACGCGTTGGAGGCCAGTCATATGTTTTTTTTAGATAGAACGTGTGCGCTTTATTAATCACCCTGACATAATGTCATTACAAATAGTTCTCCAGATACACACCGGGCCGGGGGCACACCACGCCACACCGACAAAGCAGAAAACTCGACCGAGCTAAACGATGCGCTGCCACATTCTGCCAGGGATGCCTTTAGAGGAAGACTAAATAACGAAGACAACATGACAGCTAAAAATGGATAAATCAGACCGGCTGGCGGCTGCCACCTATATCCTGCGCAGCGCTTGAATCAATTCGCCATATATTGATCTACATTGCGAAAGCTTCACGATGGTAGGGCACAAACTCAATCTCCAGCAGATATCAGCAACTTTGCTCGCCCAGTCTGTCTTACTACTTGAGCTCTGAACCTCAGGAAAACTCTGAAGAACAGAGCGTTTTTTTCCTTTTTTTCATTCCAGGCCAACGCCTGCTTCTATTTAAAATTGTAAATTTCAGTCGAAAAAATTAAAATAGTAAATAATTCTGCCTTCGGACAAAATGAGGTGATAAAGTAGAGACATCATCTATCTTCTTTCTTCAAAAAACAAAAGAGGTGCACATGGTCTTGAATTAGCAGGACACGAACAGGCACATATTGCCAGGAAAACCAATGCCATTCAGATGCAGTAACTTACACCGGATTCAGATGTACAAACTTTCTTGGATTAACGGGACACAAACTGCGCCGAGAAACCCGAGGCCATTCACAGTCAGTATACACCCCTTCGGACGCAGCATCCTTCACCAGATTCGGATGTACAAACAAACATAGTCCTCTATTCTCCAGCAAAGAGCCATGTCATACAACTATCGGATCTAACCTGAACATAGCTACATTATTACAAAATATGCTATTCCAGCGTATACACCCCGACGGCAGGCAGGCAAGGATCGGATGCCCGTAGCCATATGCTCTGGTCCAAGAAATGTGGTACTATTTCTTGTCCGCAGCCAAGACTCGGCAACGATACTCTCCGAGTGCCCAGACAGGGAAGATGTCCCTGTACTGGGAGTAGCTGATCATGCAGTTTTTGTTGAAGACTCCCATGATCTCCTGTCAAGCGCAGCAAATAGGAAATCAGCTGCGTAACAAACAAGGTTCCCTACTATCATAGATCTGCCAGTTTTGGATGTGTTACATGCGGAGATTTTCATGCAACATATGGTTTTCTCTGGTCGACCGATAACAAAGTTTTGCTATTTTGGTTTGTCATGTCGAACTGCCTAGAGCGTGTTCATATGCGGGTATAAACAGAACCCTTTTCTTTTGGATCTGAAGCAAAGTTTTACATTGAGAATCCATGATATGTAAAGCATTTATGACTTACTTGTTGAGGAAATTCCCCGTCCTCTGACTGTAAGTTGATCAAAACCTTCGCTGCTCGATGCAGAGGTGCTGGATCTCTCTCAGCCTGTACCCAACCGAGATTAAAGGACCATTGTTAATCAGCACATTACGGTATGGTATCACAATTTGCAAGGTAATTGTAACGCACCTGTCCTGCGTCAATTAGGGTCAGCATGGCCCAGCCAGTGTTGACTGCATGAGCATGTTTGCCTTCAAGATTGGTGTAAACCTAATTGAATGCAATCCAAAAGATTATTATAGGTTGGAACAAAGTTTCTTATTATCCCAGTAAGACCATGTGGGTCCCAGAATCATGATCATTAGTACAATAATTTAACTACTAGCTGATCATTTTTTAAGTCATGTTTACTGTGCCAGATCATGTACAGGCATGCAGTTGTTAAAGGTGAAAATGGGAGAAAAAGAACAATGATTCTTGAGTCATGCCCATTTCCCAAACTCGTACATAACTGTAAACTGTAGGAACAAAAATTCTACTCCAGTAAACAAACATAGGTTGATGTACTCCAGCAAACAAGATTGCATGTATATCCAGAAACTGGATAGAAATGAATCTACCTGATTTTGGCATGACAAATAGCTTTCTCCCCAGCCACCAAAAGGAAGCTCTTTTGACATCAGAAAGTCACATGCCTTCCTGATTGCAGGACTATTCTTGAACGTCCTACCAGCAGCAACTAATGCCTTCACTCCAAACCATGTGCCGTAGGTGAAACAAACAGCCCAAGAGCCATACCTATAGGAAAATAGATAGAGAACAATGCAGAATGTTATATGCGCGTCATACTTGTACTCTTTCGCATGAAGTCTGAAAACTAACCATGAGCCATCGCTTTGTTGAATACTCTCTATGTATTTTGCAGCTTTGTTGATACAGTTATCAACATCTTCCCTGCGGTGCCCAGGATAGAGCTTTTTAAATGATGTCAGGGCCTGAATTGCTGCTGAAGTACATTCCACATACCTGCCACCAATTGAGTGTTACATTTTTTCAGTTTCTCTTATGTGTGGAAGCAGCATAAGAACTGACAACAAAAGGGTTATTGCATCTTACGGGTAATCAATCACAATGTCCCCAAAGGTCTCGGCAGGGTTGATAAGCTGAACAGTTTAATGAAGCATATCAATATCAATAAAACATATTGGGCAGTCAGATGGAAGGATGTTTATAAATGAAAATACAAGATCATATCACTCATGCTAGGTTGCGCATTTCAAACAAAGCAGACACTGAATCAAGGAGTCCAACAAACTTGTATTGATTAAACATGAATTGTTAACAGAGGTGTCTAACTTCTTTGACTTGGTATTCCATAATTCAAACTAGGAGCCAGAAAGTACAACTTGTTCTAATTGCAAGCACAGGACAAACAATGAAGCATGGTCCTCAAAGAAGTTCAACTTACCTCTAGCCAGGCATAAGACCTTGTGAGTTCATATGTTGCAAAGCCACCATTTTCATTCTGTGAAGGAAAAGAAAAATTATTAGGCATGGATTCTCTGACAGAAATATGCATGCAGTAACTGTAAGGAAAACTATAAAAATTAATAGAAGAGAACTATGTTAACAAAAATTTGGAGAGTTCAAAATAATTTGTTGCTATTCAAGGAGTCTTGTTCACAACAGTTATATATTGTGGTGTAGCAACCACAGCAATCAATATATAAAAAACACAAATTTCAAAGCAAGTTGGTGTGATCTGGAACAACCCAATCACTCCATGGTACCAATATGCCCTGCTGTTAGTAAATAGCACTGCTCCACTAGAAACAGTGTTGCTTTATGATTTGCACATAGTTTTGTTGATAGAGCATAGAAAGGCTACTCAATAGTCAATACGAACAAATATCTTACAAGTCACCAGTACTTGTCCTGAAGGCATAAAAGCACTTAAAAGAGCAAGAAAGAGCTGCTTTGTAAAAATTTAAAAGCTATGCCATTTTGCAATTCCAACGGTGAGTACTCACATGAGACGAAAGACTTTACATGAACCTATTTAGGGAAAATGATAAAATACTTGCAACTAACACAACCAAAAAGTTTGAACATGTTTACCATCCAAGACATCAGGCAATTCACAGCATCATAAAGTCTATCAACTTCCACTGGTTCGCCCACAATTTCTGGAGAAATCTTTGATAGCAATAATGCAGCCTGGAGGTAAAAGACAATATTAATGGCCAAAATATGTATACAAGATTGTGCTGATGAACTTGACAGTTGACACTTGACACTATATGTCACGAATACCAGCAGATAAAAGCCAGGAACAGAACTAAGCCTTATACACCTGAGAGCTACAATGATTCTTATGCATGACAGAGAGCTTCCATATGGTAGAAGAACAGAAGTTCCTAAATGGTTATGCTGATGAACTTGACAGCTGACACTATATGTCAAGGATTCCAGCTGATAAAGACAAGGAACAGAACTAAACCTTATACATGTGAGACCTACCAATGATTCTTGACAGAGAGCTTTCGTATGGTGGAAGAATAGAAGTTTCCAGAACGAAAGGGAAAAGTTTGAACTTCAAAAAGAAGTACGTTGTTGGTAATACAGACAAGCTAAATCACCTTTAGTCCTTCTGCAGTGCAATCTGATATAGGCCAACCATGATCAGCAGTAGAAAAGGGCCATGCACCTTTTGATATGTGGCGGTACCAGGAACTCAGGTCTCCAGGGCAGTCGTCAAGAACCTTCCATAGAAAAGCAAAAGGTAAGTACTCCGTACTAAGTATTGAAATTTACTTAGCTATTGGCTGGCAAACAAACAGGAATGCATGTACCTGAGAGTTCTTAATAAAGTTATGTGCTAGCTTAAGAGTGGGAGCGAACTCATCAATGAAGCCAGTAGCCGCAATAGCTTGGACTGTGAAAGCTGTGTCCCAGAGCTGGCTGCCATTATAACCCTACAGTGGACAGAAACCGGATTGCTTATGGTCAAATTGAAAGAAAAGCTAATGATGGATGCGCCACATTAAATACAATGTGAAAGGTGGACTTAGATAAACAGATAAATGGTTACTAGCTGAATATGATAAAACAATTTTCCAGTGCCATCTAGACAGTAAAACGTAGATATTGATAGGTTTCTGGTTGTAGTTGCTGCCTTAATGGAGAGTACAAGAGGTAAATAAAAGATCATTAGGGCATAGTAATGACCTGCATCTTCATGCCATCTTCAGCAACCCACAAGTAATCATGGATTCTTGGAATATGGAGCTTGAATGCTTCCGAATTTGGATCTTCAATCCAACAACAGAGCATATTTAATACCTGCACAGAGATTTTTTTCAATGCTCGGTTGAACAATATGAGGAGAAATAATTGAGAAATATTACACTAATCTAGAATTAAGGTAAACACTTCTGGTATACAAGTTCACAATATACGGACAAGAATAAGACATCAAAATTCAGAATCTCTTCTCCACTGAATAAACGAGACATCGAGAAAGCAACAAGTACAAAATGGGAATATGGCCAAAGATGACTAAGAAAACTATCTTACATATTATTTTGCTAACATCGTGTAACTGAGAAGGATATGAATTCCTAATATGAACATTGACAAATCATTCAAACAGTGCTTGTTTGGCATTATATATACTTTAGAGAGGACTGTGCTAGTATGAGGTTTGGACTAGCATACACTAGCTTGGCATTGGAGGATATCCAGCGTCTACAGGTCCTTGAGAAGTGTACATGTTTTAAAACCAAATGCACAGCTCACAATTAAGATGTAATCATGGCATTAGCTGCAAATATAATTAAGGAGAAAGCTCTAGACAAAATAGTTCAGTCCACGAAACAAAGCACTGAAAATATGATACATTTGCCCCATAAGAGATGCAATAATCTTCTTCATGCTTGAAGAAAGAAAACTAAAAAAAAGGAGGATCAACAAGAAACATCTTCAGTTTACCTTGTTCACAGGACCAATACAAATGTATCGACTGTTCTCATCTTCATAATGAACATGCTGCATGACATGGTTCAAAGCGTTCTCTCTCAATTTGTTCCCAGGCCAATGCATCATAACAGGTTCAACATATTTATGGAGGGTGGCCCATAATATATCCTGTATCAATGGATGTGGATAGTACAGATCCTCCTACAATGAAAGCACAGAAAAATCTTTCAAAGAACAATCTTAGATATTAGATCATATACAAAAATCATGCACATAAAGCAAGATAAATAGGGTAGAATAGCCTTCTACAAAATTATAGGAAAACCTGCCAGACATTTTCACCTATTGTATTGACATATGAGTCGTGACTAGTACAATAAAAAGACTTTGACCAAATCCGCATGCACCCCAATCAGACACACAGATCCAAAATAGTCGATGTTATCAAATGATCAGTAAGCAGCGTACGGTAACAACTTACAAGCATGACCTGGGAAATACATGCAAAGGCAATCCTATAGTCTGCTTATATCTTCAGATGATAGAGTTAAAACATGAACCAAGGACTAGTAAACTACCGAGTGCTACAAGGAAATAGTTCTCAACTGTATTATATGAACAAGCAGAGTTCGTGACACAAATGGCTATTCAAACCAAAATGGCTATGTAAGCTTATTATTTTGGCAATGAGACTTCTTAAAGACAGTACTTTGGAAATGTGACTTGTTAAAAGACTTTGTACTTTTGGTATGGGGCTTCTTAAAACTCTGTACTCGATGAGGACTGCACTGGCACAAGAAGAAAGATTGAGGTAAGCAAACCTTAGCACAAAGATTGCGAGCATTGTCCCAATCAATCTCGTTGTAGGGGACTTTGAAGAGTTCCTTTCTAGTTCCAATATAAGTGGTGTAATTCGGCTGACAAACCTCTTCCCATAAATGTAGCACATGGGTAGATACACCATTCGGCAGTGACACCACATTCGACCTGCACAATGGCATAAAGCATATCAGTAAGATATAACATAGCAACATGGAAGAATGATAAAATAGTGCGAAAAGAACCTGGTGAATTGGCAGGCGATAAGACAACATCCATATTTCTGGCGGCAGTGGATTGTTACCAGACCAATCAAATACACCAAGTACCTTAAATACATCAGGGAATTAGGAGGAATTCTTTAGGCCTTAATGAGGTTGAACAAAATGGAAGTGGTAGTTATACAGCGTAAAATGTGTTAATTCCGTACCGCGAGCCAAAACTTTCCCCATGATGTTATATAAGTTGCCCCCCCATGGTCTAGAATCCAATTTCGACCTTTTTCCATAGCACCATCTCCACCATCTGGTCCCTCTCCAAGCAATCTCAAAGAAACATAGGTCAAGGCTGAGCCAAACATAGTGCTTGGACCCTCAATGTGCAATCCCCAGCCTCCATCTTCATTCTAAACACAATCACCAAAATATTATTGATTTTATCCACTGTAAGATGGCATAAATGGCAACTGGATTCTTGCCTGATGATTATAGAGATACCGGCGGATCTCCTTCTGATGTTCTGATGATAAAACAGTGTTCAATGCTCCAGTCACATATAGTGCTATAAGCTGAGTAAAAGATAAAATACAATGAGTAAGCTCCAGATCTGACATGAACAAGTTTTACAACGAACTGCTGATCCAGAGGAAGTACCAATCCGGGCATAAGGAACATAGGGCCTCCATAATCTCCAGCCCAGTGTCCATCATGTGCCTGGAGAGTAGAAAATCTGCTGATCGCCCTTTTCAAAGATGTCGACACGGCTTCCTCAGTGACATCTTCATTCTCCTCCAGCTTGATAGCAGGAAGATCTAACTTAAGTGGATTTTCTTTCGCATACTGCAGCACATACAAAAGCCGAAATGGTTAGAGCAATCAGGGAGAGTAGTACCGCATGGCGGAAAAGACACCGGATTCGAGGCCAGTACATAAAATCTATACCAAGTTGAACTGAAAGTAGTAGAAAAAAAGATCTGCCAGCAGAAATCTCACTACTATTTCAACGTCAGCATTTGTCTGCCCTGTTGCTAAATACTACTTGTCTTAACTTTAGTCGCTAAAAGTACTAACCATCTCTTTGGTAACCGGGTTAAATCCTTTAACCCAGAGGAAAGGGAAATGACTCTAGTGGGCATAGCAGCAATACTTTCTGTTTCTTGAAATACATGCAACAAGCATGTTTTCAACATCATAGACCTTCTGATCCAAATGCTGCTATAAATCCAGTTTGCCACTGGAGCTGCAATACACCTGAAATAGAATTGGCGGCGGCTCCTCTCGTTTAAAAATTAAAGTCAACGCATTTTCACAAGAAACATACTAGATCGTCTGTCGACAGGTACATCATTAAAAGCTAGTCAACAAGAGGAAAGGAGGACCGTTCTCATCCGCAATGTACCAGCATAGGTAATCCTGCATATCCATATTATATACTAGGAATGGACGTGTGCAACTTGCAAGATCCGCTTTCTCAAAAAAAAAAAAAAAACTTGCAAGATCCGATCTCTGCATACTGGCTGCGCATTAAACCGCCCCATATCAAGTTGTACTCCATATCCAAGTATTGTACTACTTGTTGCGCATTAAAAAATGTTTTTTTCGAGGTAAAGGCCGACTGTTCACAGCCATCCCCGGACGCTGCTGTCGGCTGGGTTCGCGATCTCAGGACTAGTCGTCGTGGAAATAGTGCAGGGCAAAATGCACCACAGAATGATGATCGAGATTAAAAAAATGTAACAGCAGAAGAAAAATTACGGAGCTTTGCCGACCACGGAGCTCGAAATCGTGGCATGCAGGGCAGGGCAGGGTAAGGGCAGGGCGGCGGCGAACGGAACGGGGGAGGGATGGAAGGGGCATTCCTGTTAATCATACCTGGATGCGCATGAGGTGGTCGGCGCTGTGCTTGAGGCGGTGTCGGCCCGCGGCGAACTTCTGTCGCGCGGCCTCGACGGCGGCGATGGCGTCCGGGTCGTCGGCGTCGGGGTCGAACTCCCAGACCTGGCGGCCGACGTGCCCGTTCTTGGTGCGCAGCCACGGGTCGGCCGCGTCCTCCGCGATCTTCAGCCGCCACATCTCCGACCCCCGCGACGGCGGAGCCGACACCAAACACCACCGGCGCTGGCTGGAGCAGAGCAATGGGCGAGATCTGCTGGCGCTCCGATCCGCGGAAACGGGAGTGGGGGTTTTGGATCGCGCGGCGAGGCGTGGCGTGGCGTTGGCGCGGGGCGGGGGGTTGGAGAGGATGACGCTGGCGGCGCTTGGACGGGAGCGTGCGGCCTCGAGGCTCTCTGCTTTTTTGGCTCCACGTCTTGGACTCGTCTCTCGTTTGAGGGAGGACCCGAGGTGGGAGGTGGCGGTACAGAGAAAATGACAAAAAAACACCACATTTGGGGATGACTTGTCAAAAAAACCACCACCGGTTGTCGTTTTGACACATAAATATCACTATTGGGATAGGTTGTGACGCGGAGCACTGATCGCCCGTGGTTAGCGTTTTAACAGGTTTTCTGCCATGCGGGACCCGTCTGTCAGTGTACACGTGGCAACGGGGCGACGGAGGCAATTGACGGCCGTTAACGCGTTAGGGCACGGGCTGCGCTCCAGTACAAGTCACCGTTGCGCCGTCGTTTCTTCCCCTCAGTCCCCTCTCTGCCTCTGTTCTTCCCGCTAGATCCGCGCCGTCGCCGCCTCGCCGCCGGAGAAGAATCAGCACGCGTCGCCGTTCCGCCATGGTGTCGTGGGGCGATGGAGAAGAATCCTCCACGGATGTGAGCTCGGACAGCGGAGTAAGTTCTAATCGCACTGATTTGGGCATTTCTAGGGTTCATGTCGATTTCTAGGGTTCATATCGATTCTCTATGGTTTCTTGATGAATTGGTAATTTAGGAGTGAAATCCACTCTAATTTGCTATTCTGTTTGCTTTCCCTTGTTAGAGTATCAACACCATTACTGATTCCAAGTATTGCGGATTAGCCGACGATGGGGATGAGCCTGTGGTCTGTAAATATGGGTATGTGGCGGCAAAATTTGTTGCATTTGAGGGCTACAATACCGGCAGGAGGTTCCTAGCTTGTGAAGGGCAGGTGTGTGATCACTGTTAATTTAATAAAGCTTGTTCATTGTAGCAACATTTAGTTAGTTGTTTGTTTAATAAACTGTCAATGTTGTTTTTAGGATGGAGAAAAGTGTAACTTTGTGGAATGGGTTGATCCCATGCCTACTAATGCTATGATCAAAGCATTGTGTAAGCTATGGGAAATGTACAGAGAAATGAAGCAAGGCAGAGTCAGTGATGCTCTGGAATTCATGGATGTGAAATTTGGGTATCTAGACCAAATAGAAAAGCTTAACATTGATCTGAGGAATTCACAAGATGAGTTAGCTAAAGAAGTTGAAGAAAAGCAAGTGACTTTAGCCCACAAGGCTGTAGCTGAGCAAGCATTGATGGATGCTAGGGCTCAATTGGAAGAGAAGAGAGTGACTGATGAAACAACATGTACGATGCACAAATGCTTGTTGAAAAAGGCAGAGAAGGACATGGACAAGTGCAAGGAAGAGAAGAGGAAGTTAGAGCAGTACATTGCTGATTTGCTGAACAAGAAAGAAGACCTTAGGGGCAGGTTCAAGAAGATAAATGATCTATGTGATGTCTAATTTAAGTTTGATCATGTACTGTTAAATTTGGAGTTGTTGTTCAATTCTGTCGAGTTGTTGGATTATGAACCATTTGTGATTTGTGAGTTGTAATATGTACAATTACTATTTGAATTATTATGTGTTGAGAATTAATGATGTGAGATTTATTCAAGTGATTTAATTGTTATTCTTGCTGTAGTTAATTGATTTTGAAGTATTTAAAAGGATGGTGAATGTATTGGAGACCTTTTTGGTCCATTTTGAAGTATTGGAGACCTTTTTGGTCTATTTTGAGATGATGTTTTAGGTGTCGGCAAGTTGTCGACAACTTGTCGAGACCTAAATAGGTGTCGACAAGTTGTCGACAACTTGTCGAGACCTTTTGGTCCATTTTGAGATGATATTTTAGGTCTCGACAAGTTGTGAACAATTTGTCGAGACCTTTTTGGTCCATTTGAGATGATGTTTTAGGTCTCGACAAGTTGTCGACAATTTGTCGAGACCTTTTCCATCCATTTCAGATGATGTTTTAGGTATCGACAAGTTGTCGACAACTTGTCGAGACCTTCAAACATGACATTTATAGATACATCACACATCATTCAGATTAACATCATCCAACTTAATAACTAAGCACCACATTCAGTCAACAAGTACCATCCATTTCAGATGTTTACAGCAAATGAATTGCTCAAGCAATTCAACCATGTCTGTCATAGCAAAATGATAGGTTTTACAACACATAATAGCTCTCAGCAATTCAACCATCTAGAGGACCAACATTGCTATCCCTACCAGGACCTGCATTTGCCCCAGCTGTGAAGTACCTTGACAGACCTCTCCTTGGTGCTGGTGCAGTACTTGTTGAAGCAGTAGGAGCTGAAGCAGTTGGAGCTTGTACATCGTAAGTTGATCTGGGTGGAACAAAAGAAGATCTAGTTGGCCTGGGAGGTGCAGCAGCAGATGAACTTGAGCCTGCTCCATCACCAGTTGTGTCTGCCTCATAAGGATTGGTCCTATTTGACTATAAATTACATAGTTAGTAATTGAAATGACAGTAAAATGCAGTTATGATGTGTGCAAGTGTGTAGTTACCTTGTGCTGGCTTTTCCTGAATGCAAGAGCAGGTGTGAGGGGCTGTCCACAGCTTGTGTACTTGTGTCCTTGCAGTTTACAGTTGCTACAGGTAATAGTGGCCATCCTTGATGTTGACTTAGGTTTAGGGACCTCATGTTGGCCTTTTCTCCTCTTTTCCTGCCTTCTTCCCTTCATGTGGTCGTTGAAATCTGGTGGCATAATGTCCTCTGTGTCTGTTTTAGTCCAGCCATGCTGTTGTGGCATTGGATAGAACACTGGCCTGTATGCATTCAGGTACATGGGCCTTTTGTAGAAATGTGAGACATAATCTTCTGGATATGCTCCTGATCTGTAGATTGCACAAACAACATGGTTGCATGGCAAGCCAGATAAATCCCACTTTCTACAAGCACATGATCTTTCTTCCAGATTTACCTCATATGTGTAATCACCACTTTCTACCTGCCACAGGCCATCATCTGCTCTTTGTGGCACACAATTTCTTGCATATTTCTTCATCATTTCCAGCTTCTCACCATAATTAGGTGTGATTTCCTACTTAGACTTTCTCAGGCCCTCTCTTTTCTCATCAAACCTGACCATTTGCTTGTCATAGATCCCTAAACGCATTGTCACTATTGGCTTGTTTCTTTCATCCAAGATGTATCTATTGAAAACCTCACTCAAATTATTGTTCACCAAATCTGTTTTGCAGTTAGTGTCAAAGGCATAACTTGCCCATGATTTTGCTTCAATTCTAGAAAGCCACAGCCATGCTGGCTCACACTGTCTTTTCATTTCCTCCATTGCCTTGTCAAATCCATCCTTGGTATAAGAATAGGCTGCATTGTCCATGCACTTCTTCAGATCCTCACCTTTGAAACCTGCAGTCTGGAAGTTGGCATATGTGCCTTAGACAATATCTCTGATGACAGTGTGGAAATACATTTGTAACTGCTTTAATCAGCCCTTTCTGCCTGTCAGACATGATGGTGTACTGCCCAAACCGCCCTTCCTCTCCACCAATTGCTTCCTTCAGCTGCTCCAGAAACCACTGCCAATTTTCAAAGTTTTCTTTGTCAACAATGCCCCAAGCAATTGGATATATATTGTTATTGCCATCTCTGCCAGTTGCTGCAAGGATTTGAGCACCACTGGTGAGTTTAATGAAGCAGCCGTCCAACCTAATGAAGGGCCTACATCCCTCAAGAAACCCAAGCCTTGCAGCATTTACACAAAAGAAAAGCCCATGAAATCTTGGCGTGTTACTAATGAAAACTTGCTGCCCTTTCTTAATTGCTTCCTTCTCTTTCTCTATTGGCCCCATCTCAGTGGTGACAATGCATCTAGACCCTGGATTTCTATCTATCACAGTTTGTAAATAATCCCTTATTCTGTAATACTGCTTCTTGTGATCTCCCATAACAGTATGTCTTGCCTTTGTCTTCACCCTGTAGGCCATCCTCTTTGGCACTGTAACACCAAAGTCCTTTTGATCTTTGTCAACTATTGTCCTTATCCCTGTGTTTGGAGCAGATCTGAACTCATCCACATAAGTAGAGCTGAGCCATGTAGTGTTAACTCTGGTGCTTTTAGGTTGAGTAGGACAAGTGTGCTCCAAATGCATCTTCTTGATGCAGAAGGTGCTTTCATTCTTTATCTTGGAGGCTGACATAAAGAACTGGCATTTGTGTGCTACTAGCTCATCCTCTCTGCCTTCTTCTCCTTCCTCTTGGGCCTGTTCAGCATCATCTTCATCTTCTTCTTTGCTTTTTTTCTTTTTCTGAGGCTTGCAGTCTACAATGATCCTATCTGAGCAATTTCTGTGGTAATGAAAATTTCTCAACTGCACAATATGCAGTCTGCACAGTGCCTGCCTAAACTGGTACACATCCTTGAAACACAGCTTCAGACTGAATTGCTGCTCTGGATTTTCTCTTGTCTCATCATACCACACCCTCTCTGGTTGCTTCTTGACCCTGCTCTTCCTCCCATTTGGAAGCACAAATGGCAGAGGTTCAAAGCCATCATCATCCTCTGAAGGTATACAACCTAGCTCCTCTTCATCATCAGATGGAGCCCATTCTTTCCTAACTGGAATTGGTGCATGAGAGTGTGATCTCATAGTTGGGCCCTGCTGCTTTAATTTTTTCTTTACTGCATATGTATCGTAAATGTCTTCTGCCTCGGATCATCCTCGTACAACTGCTCATCCACCTTTCTCTTCCTCTTAGCAATTCTTTTCGACAGGTCCTCTGCTTCCTTCCTCCTCAACTGCTCTGCCTCAACTGGATCATAACGGCAAGGGTACAGCCAGCTGTCATCATCAGATACAAATCCTTCCTCTGCATCTTCTCCTTCCTTTGCATCTTCTTCCTCTTCTCCTGGTTTCTGCAAATTTTCATCAACAACTGTGCACAGAGGCTCAAAGTTCACACTGTTCTGAGTCTGCAAAGGGTTGTTCTGACACTGATCTTCCTCCTCGTCCAGATCTACTACAATGTGGGCAGGATATGATTTAGCATACAGGTCGGCCTTTCCCTTTTTGGTCTTCACAGGAGACAAAACAATGGCTTGCTTACTCCTGTCCCTCATCACTGTTAACACTAGTTTCTTTGATTTCTCATATTTTCTGACCATCTCTTCCACCTTTACATTGCTGTCAACTAATGCTAGCCCATTCAATCCCTCCCCTTCATCTTTTACATAGTACATTGAATCACACATCCCATACCCTTCCTTCTCCATTAGTCCCAACAAATTCAGAAATCGAATATCAGCCCGGCGCATGGTTGTTGACACAAATTTGGCACCATCGAATTGAATGAACAATTCCCACATCTCTGAATGTTGCCTAAGGTAAATCAGAGGAAAAAATTCAGCACACACTACCTGGAACTGACAGACGAACCCTAGAACTGACAGACAAACCCTAGAACGAGAAATTCCCCTAAATTAGAAAAGGGAAGGGAAATTGCTCTTACCCGCAGTCCGGGATGTAGTGGCTGAGCGATCGGTGGTGCACTGGCTCGCCGCAGCCACCTGCGAGGACCCCTCCTCCCGCGCACCCTTCTTCCCTCGGTCCGGCGACAGGTACAGCGAGTCGCGCTCGTCCTCGGTCGCCACATCGATGCCGCGACCGGGACCGCCTCCGCTACGACCGCCGCCGTGCCCGTCCACCACACCGCCGTGCCCATCCGCCACACCGCCGTGCCTGCCCACCGCATCGCCGCCACCTCCAATCGCCATTGCTGTCGCGGGAGAGAAACTGACGACACAGAGTCAGCAGTGTGTGACTTGTACTGGAGCGCAGCCCGTGCCCTAACGCGTTAACGGCCGTCAATTGCCTCCGTCGCCCCGTTGCCACGTGTACACTAACAGACGGGTCCCACATGGCAGAAAACCTGTTAAAACGCTAACCACGGGCGATCAGTGCTCCGCGTCACAACCTAGCCCCAATAGTGGTATTTATGTGTCAAAACGACGACCGGTGGTGGTTTTTTGACAAGTCATCCCCAAATGTGGTGGTTTTTTGTCATTTTCTCGGCGGTATATGTAGAAGAGTGCCTTGATGCGTGACCGGGCATGTGCCATCACTGGGGTCTGCGTCGCCTAATAGTACCGTGATGCCATCGAGAACTATGGTTAGGATAGTGGTTGTATCTAGCCCATTACAGTTTAAATCGTAGGTTGACAATTTGTTTTTCATTTAGATGGAATATTGTTTAGTGAGAGACGACGTTCCTGCCGACAGCAAGACGTCGGTAGTGACTTTGTTAATCTCAAGACTTGACTGCCGGCTCAGTCTCTTGAAGATGCTCATAACGATAGGGTCAGCGTGCGTGCGTTCATAGGGGTGAGTGTGTGCACGTGTATGTGAGCGTCTGTGTTTGTACTGTGTTTCGAAAAAAATAGTACCATGATGCCATCCGATCTGGTTCGGCAAACCTCCATGACGTCCGGCCGGGGCTACCGAGTTGCCCATGGATTTAAAAAAAAATACACCATGAAAAAGTTGTATCGCTTCATAAAAGATGTAGGCAAACGGCTAGACGACGCCTCTCGGCTTACAACACTAAGCTGAAAACTAACCACCACGTACAATACAAACACACCGCAAAAGGGCCTCGCCCAAGGTGAACCACAAAGTTGCGTCTTGACAACGTCGGTCACCTCCAAAGAACGGCAACTCACCATCCACCCCTGAGTACCCAAGGAGTTGGCGAATGAGTGGCAGGACTTGGACAGACATGAGAAATGCGTAGTCTTGAAGTCACCGGCTATAGCGTACATTGCGCCTCGGAGGCTCAACCTTGAGCAGGGGCAACACTAGACCAACACAACAACGAAACCCATATGCTTCACCAAACAGTCTCTCCAAAAGTGATGCTTTCGAAAAAGAAACAATGTTGAAATCGCCGCCATCGCCGATGCGGGACGAAATCTAGATGAAGACACCACTCCGAGTGGGAAGGGAGGTGCCGACACCCCTCGGCGATGCCTCTGGGAAGGGCACGATGCTCGCAAGCATCATCATTGTCAGCACCGACCAAGGAAGAGCAGGACTTTCTCTGGAGTATCACTCCCTTCCTACCGGGTCATGGAACAACAGACCCTTGTTGTTTTGCTCCGACGCCTCTACATGACCTCGACATCGTGGTTGTAGAGGCACTGTCCACTGCCACCACAGCTGGCATCTCTATGCAGCCTAGCGGCGCGCATCCCACATCACAACCCATAGAACCGAGTGCAATGGCCCCACAACCCCACCCAGGCCCACATCCCATGGGTGGGCCTCCGCCGCCACCAGGCAACACCACCGACCAGAGCGCCCCTTCCACCACCACGGTCGTGCCGAGTTGTCGTTAGGACCCACAGCATCGCGCTGCCAGGGGAAAGAAGGAGGGGCCACCGACAGTGCCCCTCGATGGCGGCAAGGGAGAGGGGAGGGTGGACGGGGCCTACGCCGGGAGAGCTAGGGTTCCCCGTTTTCCCTCAAAGAGGGACGTGGGGGCCGTTTTTCCATAGGAGTAATTGATACGTCTCAAACGTATCTATAATTTTTGATGTTCCATACTTGTTTTATAACAATGCCACATGTGTTTATTATGTTTTTATATCATTTTGGCATATTTTCTGGAACTAACCTATCAACCTAGTGCCAGTGCCAGTTTCTGTTTATTATGTCTGTGCATTGCAGGAAAGGTCCAAAATCCAAAGTGCTCTGAAAAATCCGAAAAAATTATAGAAATTCTTTTTCGCCAGAAGACCCCGGGAGCCAGAAGGGGAGCTGTAGGAGGGGCCCACCGCCCCCAGACGACCCCAGGCGCGGTCCAGGGTCAACCGCGCCTGGGTCCCACCTGGGCACCTCGTGCACCGCCTCGCGTCGCCTCTTCGCCTATAAAATCACTCCTGACCTAAAAACGAAGACCCCCGAAGGATTTCTCCAGAAACACATCTGAGCTCCGCCGCCCCCAAAAACCCTAATTCGGGGGACAAGAGTTCCTGTTCCGGCACCCTGCCAGGATTGGGAATTGCCCCGGGAGCCATCTTCGTCGACCTTGCTGCCTACTGTGATGCAGCGGGAGTAGTTCTTCATCGGGTCTGAGGGCTCATGCCGGTAGCTATGTGTTTATCTCTCTCTTCCATGGTGTGATCTTTGTGTGATCATGAGCATTGTTCATCTACTTGAATTCGTATATGTTGTTTCCCCTTCATTATGTAATGGATATGATACTCGGTTTATTTATCTAGTATAATTTTCGGAGTCACTGTTGACAACACAAAACCATGGTGACAGTGCGGGTGGCGTGTGTGACTCTATGGTGTTAGATGTCACTATAAAATTGTGATTTTTGGACTTTAAGGTGTGACAGATCTACGCAGTAATTGTGGTGTTCGAACTTTAAGGTGTGCTTTGTAGCCCTACGCGGTGGTCATGGTGTTTCTTATCCAGTGGAAGAACAGTTATGAGTAGCATCTAATTTACTTGTTGAAGAGGAAGTATCATGCATGTGTTTAATTGTGTTAATGTTGTTGAGAGAGTCCACTAGTGAAAGTATGATCTCTAGGCCTTATTTCCAAGCATTGAAACACCATTTACTCTCAGTTTTGTTACATGTTTGCTCGTTGTCATTTTACTACAAATTACAAATACCACTTGTTACTATCCATATCATTTGCATTTTACTATCTCTTCGCCGAACTAGTGCACATATACATCTGACAAGTATATTGGGTGTGTTGGGGATACAAGAGACTTCTTGTACTTTAATTGTAGGGTTGCTTGAGAGGGACACTTTTGACCTCTACCTCCCTGAGTTCGATAAACATTGGGTTACTCACTTAAGGAAAATTTGCTGCTGTCCTACAAACCTTTGCACTTGGAGGCCCAACACTGTCTACAAGAATAGAAGCGTGTAGTAGACATCAGTAATCTGACGATTTGTGACCCACATCCCTCACCGGTCTCTTGTTTGTTTATCCAAAGCCGGTCAGTTCGCATCTTTGGCTGGCCATCGGACTTCATTTAAACTAGTTGAGAATTAGAGTTATTATTACAGCTTAAAACTTTTGGGCACATTATACTTTGTATGTTTGCAATACTTTTGCAGAAACTTTTCACGCGGTAGCCAAGAACATGCTATGCTGAAGAAAAACTCCGCGGCATTTCAACCCCCTAACTTGTGTGTGTATGCAATAATTTCTCACTGGTTTAGACAAATCGTCAAGTTAAATCACCGTACATATGCAAAATGGGAAGACAACACTGGTACCAACACAAATGTAGCCGACAATCAGTGATGGTACCAACGTGGGAAATTTGGAAGGAATGTAACGCAAGGGTCTTCAACAACACACTTTTACGATGCCCTCTATCCTTTTTCAACGCATGAACACGGAAATCAATAATTGGATCCTCGTCGGGGCAAAGAAGTTGGCAGAAATCTTTGAGTGATAGGCTTAATGTAAACCTTTTTTTTCATTTTGGCTTTGGCCTTGGTTGTCTTTACTCCTCCTATATAATTATAAAAAGCAAAGCTTTTGCCATGTTTCAACAAAAAAAAGTGTTTGCAGCAAACCAAAAAAAGTTTTGACATGTACATCGAGTTTGGTTTGAGAAAATATTAGTACTACATAATTCCTTATTACTCCTAATGAGTACATCCAGCTGTCTATCTAATCCAATTGTCATGCTTATACAACAAGTGGATCTAGTGTCTGAATATAGAAAAAAAAAGTCGATGCGAGATTGGTTTGACAAAATATTACATAATTCCGTATTGCTCCTAATGAGTACATCGAGCTGCCTATCTAATCCACTTGTGATGGTTATACAAGTATACAACACAAGTGGAGCTAGTGTCTGAATATAGAAAAAATAGTGGCTTCTTTTTTATAGAACGAGCCTGAGTGGAAGTCAAGTACTGAAAGTCGTACGCATGGGTGTTCTCCCATGTTCTCCTTTTGAAGGTCAAATCTAAGATGGAATCTCTTATCTATAAATACAAAAATATGTTATGTTCACCCAATACGGTTGAGAGCTAACATGCTGGGTGATTATACCTCTTGGCCCGTGGGGATAATATTTTGGGTTAAATGTATTATATGCCTCATATAACGTGGAATATTCGTTCCTCGTGAGACGATGTTATATATGTTTATAAAAAACAATCACATACATACCTATTAGAGAGTTGAGCCGACATGTTTCATTCGAGTTTTACTCAGAAATATTTACCGTGGTTGTTATTTTGTGACTATTAATAAAACTGGCACGAGTGCCCCACCGACATGTGTCATTGGATTTTACTCAAAAGTAATTACCAATTAGAATAACCTCGAACGACACCGAGAGCTTCTTTTTGAAACAAAAATTGCACAATTTGACTAGGAGACCGACCATTAAAAAGCTAACTCAATTCCTTCCTAGTTGAAAATACAAAAAATAATTTCTTTCCAAAAGCCTCTAGCTCGACCTCCAGTGTGGTTGCGCACATACACAGAGAATGATCCATTTAGTTTAAAAATTAAGGACCCTTTTGTTTTTTCTTTTTACGTGGAAGTCCTCGATATAAATTGTATGCCTACCCGGAAAGTGGTTTTTTTTTTTGCTCCCGAGCTCCGGTGATCCATTTAGTTTAAAAATTAAAAAAATTATATTTAAAAGTTTCAAACAATTCTTACAAAAAATCATGCATGTTCTCAATGATGTATGCTACAAGCATGCAAAATATCAATGCAAAAAACTTGATATTATAATCTACACGAAAATGAAAAAAATTGGAGATTTGAAACTATGCATTATAATCTACAATCGTGTAGGTTGGAATAGAAAGTATTTCGCTTTGTGATTTTGCACGTCTATATAATACATCATCGGGAACATGCATGATTTTTTTCAGTTTTTTTTTAACTTTGAAATATACTTTTTTTATTTTTTTAAGTAGCGGGAGCATTGGAGCTCGGGTGGGAGAAATGTCTACTCATGTCCACCGCTCTGTATAATGCAGTTTCTGGCTCGTTGGGGACTCTTTCCAGGAAAAAAATAGCTGTCTATCTAGCCTAGTGTTCATTAATTCTTTTACAACAAGTGAACCTAGTGGCTGGATAAAAATGCCGCTGCTTTTCTTTCTACTCTTTCCTGTTAAAAAAAAAGCTGTTTATGTACCTTAGTTGGCATTCTTTTACAACAAGTGAACCCAGTGTCTGAATATAAAAAAAATCGCTGCTTTTCTTTCTACTACAACTAGACTTGAGTGCGCCACTTGAGTGGATGTCAACTACCGGAAAGTCTAAGTTGTACACATGGTGTCCTCTTTTTGAAAGGTCAAATCTAACATCGAATCTCTTTGCTGTAAATAGAACAAAATATGTTGAGGTTATGTTCGCTCAATACAGATGAGAGCTAACATGTTGGGTGATTATACATGCGATGACGGCTAACATGTTGGGTGATTATACATGTTCTCTTGGCCCATGGGGATATATTATTTCCTCCTGAGAAGATGAGATGTTTCTGAAGAAAGATAATCACATATGTACGGCTAGACTTGCCAACCAGCTGCATGCTGCCGAGGCTTAAACCCGTCGCGATCAGATTTAATCGCGTGATGGCGTGCACGCCCCTCCACCTCCTCCAGGAGGAAGAAGAGGCATGGAAAACACAGAGGGGCAGTTAACTGCTAATTATGGAAGACGTTGATGCGAAACACGCTGACGGCCTCCCGTTTGGTTCGTTTTGTTGGGAGAAAGAGAGAGCTCCAGGCAACCACCACCGGCAGCTGAGAGCTGCGGTCCATGGCCGCAGCCTGCCTTTCCTGTTGGGTTTGAAGACGATCTGACAGAAAAGGCGTTGCGTATTTCTGATTGGAGAGTTCTCTCGATTCCGTTGGAATCTGTATATCACAGCGACGCAAAATTCTTATGCAAAATAAGCATTTAGTTTCCAAAGCGATATATATGTGCAGGGTGTCATTTTTGTTAAAAGGTAAAATATATTAATATCGCAAATATATTAATTAAACAAAGACTCTCTGCACCAATAAATGCCTAAACATACCTAGGATGTACACAACCAAAAAAAAGGGGAAAAATATCCCGCCACGGTGATCAATCATCGCAGCAGCAGTCTAACCACCACCAAAGACATCATCCGGACTACAAAAGAGGTTGCTACAAGAGCAACGTCTCCTATAAGGGAACAATGCAAAAGCGTTGTCGTCACCCGATCGAAAATCTTAGATTTTAACCTTGGTGAAAGTCCGAGTTTTGAAAACAATGCCTTCAACATGGCCATTACCGGGTACAGCCAATAAAGGACAGACCATGTGTTTTCATCTTGAAAATCAAGACTTGGTACTTGGGAAGCACCACCAAAAATGAAGTCCTACCTAGGCCCTAAGGCTATTGGGTGCGCCGGACGAATAACCATGCCCAGCCATACTACCAATAGCGCTGCTCGGCCCAATATTTTGTCCGGCTTTATCAGGCCGACCCGTCCCATAAAGAGCTGCTTGGTAGTGCTAAACAAAGCCGTGGTCGCCGCCACGTCGAATACCGACAGGCGGGCTCGCGCTCCAGTTCCGCCCATCCCACGCCGTCGTGGCCAACGCACAACTGCACATGCCTTTCTTCAGTGTTCATCAATGGCGACGTTGTTTAACCCGCCATTATCTCAGGCCGATGGGGCGCCACTCTGTGCACTTGTGTAGATAGTGCGCCTCGGCTTCTTCTTCCTCCTAGTCGATCGGCGTGCCTCATGGGAGGATTTTCGACTCCGACTTGATGGCTCACGCATGCCTTGTTTCAAGTAGCCTTGTCCCCGGTGACAAAATGGATGCCCGTGCTCGGAAGTCCCGACGCGAGATCGGTGGTGAACGACTGGATTGTTGTTATATTCTTTTTCGTAAGGCCCTTTTCATAAAATTAAGGACCATGCTGTTTTTTTTTTGTTTACTTGGAAGTCCTCGAAGTAAATTGTATACCCACCTCTCTATATAATGCAGTTTCCGGCTCGTTCGGGACTCTTTCCTGTTAGAAAAAAATAGCTGTCTATCTAGCCTAGTTGTCATTCTTTTACAACAAGTGAACCTAGTGTCTGAATAAAAAAATCAGTGCTTCTCTTCCTAGTAGTTGAGTGGATGTCAACTACTGGAAAGTCTAGTACGCATAGCGTCCTCTTTTGAAAGGTCAAATCTAGTATGGAATCTCTTTGCTATAAATAAATACTAAAAAATATGTTACGTTCGTTCAATACAGATGAGAGCCAACATGCATGTTGGGTGATTATATTGGCCCATGTGTGGGATATTATTTCCTTCTGAGAAGATGAGATGTTTCTGAAAAAAAGATAATCACAAATTCACAATGTACGGCTAGACTGGCCAACCAGCTGCATGCCAAGGCTTGACCTGTCGCAGTCAGATTTAATCGCGTGATGGAGTGCACGTCCCTCGACCAACTCCAGAGGGGAGGAGGAAGAAGAGGCATGAAAAACAAAGAGGGTTAAGTGCTGGTTATGGAAGATGTTGATGCCAACCACGCTAACGGTTTGCCGTTTGGTTCGTTTTGTTGGGAGAAAGAGAGAGCTCTAGCCCCTAGGCAACCACCACCGGCACCCGAGTCCTGAGAGCTGCAGTCCATGGTCGCAGCCTGCCTTCTTCCTATTGGGTTTGAAGACGGAGACGATCGTCGTAAAAGTTCCTGCAAAATTCTTGTGCTAAATAGGCATTGGGTCATTGGGTGTCCAAAGCGAAAGGATGTACATGTGCACGATGTGACGGGTTAGTTTCCCTACAGGCTACAGACATAGCCATCACCGTCATTTATGTATATCAAAGTATAGACTGTTCATGTATTGTGCTGTCACCTTCGATTATGTGCTTGACTTAGTCTAAGGCTGGCCACTGAGTTACAACTTTGTATAAAGACCGTTCCTCCTGAATCAGTGAAAACAAGTGCACTTTTTTTGTTCTCTTATCGATGTAAGATAAGTTTTATGTTTTTTTTTTTGAATGGTCACTGGGGGAGGGAGAAGACCCTCCACCTGAATTTATTCATTTTCTATTTAAAGGGTTCAAGTGAATCAGAATTACAGAGAAGGACAAAGGGGAGAAATAAAATAAAAACAAGCCTACAACACGGCACTAAGCACCAACCCCGCAGGGAGAGCCTTCAACCCTCATCATCTTCCGGTTACTGTTGTACGCCAGTGCAGAGGAATCTTCACCGCCGTAGACGAAAGGCTTCAATGTGCCGAGATCAGCCACGATGGTGTTGGAGCAGCCGAAGGGCAGCACATCGCCGAGTCCTCACCTTAGGACGAAGGGCCATGCGTCGTCGAGGCTTTACACAACAGCCAACAGCGTAATCGAAGGGCGTCACACAGCCGAGTCGACACCCAGGAAGCTTCACCGGCACTGGCCCGAGCCGTTAACCGTCGTCAGAGGAGGGACTCCAGCCCCCCGTAGAAGCTCGAGCATCGTGGCCACGGAGAGACGACGCCGAGAGGAGAGCAAGAAGAGGAGCCCAACCACCGCCAAAGCCACACGTCCCTCCAGCCGAATCCTGCTCCAAAGCGATGCCCTCAAGAGGGAGCACGACAGAGAGTGTCGCCATCGCTAGATCCGGTGGAACCGGGTCGAGGGTTTCCCCTGGAGCATTCGGGACGGAGCGCGAGACCGCCCTCGACGACGCCTTCAGCAAGGTGATGACGCCCACGAGCGTCACCGTCGTCGGCCGACCAAGGTCGGGCCATGCTCGCCGGCGGCCGTGCCGTTCCGACCCCGAGGTCGGCTGGCCACACCAAACCACCACCACACCGCACGCCGGCCGCCTGCCAACGCCGGGATGCCAAGGGAGAAAAAGGACGCCCACGACTGGGCCCGCCGAGCCCATCCGGGGCCTAGATCGGGCCCGGGGATCGCCCGCGCCGGCACAACTGCCGCAACCAGCGGCGCTCGGGGACACTCGCGGAGCGGGGAAGAGGGGAGCTGCCGGCGAGGGACGCCGCTGGTACGCGGGGGAGACCAACGCCGCAGCTTCCTCCAAAGCTGCAGCCCGGGGCCGCGGGAACCAGATCCCCGCCGCCCCCTTCACCGGCGGCGGACGGCATTTGTCCGGCGACCGCCTTCGGGTACGACGAGGGAGAGAGGAGGGAGGGAGGTGGGTGGCGGCGGGGGGCTAGGTTTTCGCCTCCCCGGTCGCCTGGGAGGGGCGACGCGAGGAGATAAGTTTTATGTTACCATAAACTGGAGTACTTTCTATCTGAGTTTGTATAGACCCTCAATCTTGTCCTAATTCAAATAATAATAAGTTTAACTATTTTTTCAAGAAAATATTAACCTCTACAATACAAAGAGCATATCCATATCTAGCATATCCCTTATAACCCCCAGGCCGGAAAATTCTAAAGGATATGCCGTTTTGATAACCCGAACAGCCCCGCACGTCGGTTTGGCCCACACAAAAAAATCAGGTACCCACTAAATCGCCCGTTACTCCACTATATGTTGGGGATTGGGGCAATTCATGGATGCACCCTCCACCCACCCTCTGTCGCGATCTCGTCTCCTCCATCCCCATTTCTCCCAACTCCGGCGAGCCTGCGCCGCCTCCCCCTCAGTTTCTGCAGTGGATATGGCTGGCGCATCCGGGCACGACCGTGGCTGTGCGCCTCTTGGCGGCGGTGATGAGGAGCAGCTCTGTCTCCCCTCTCGGCTGACGCCAGCAAGCGTGTCCGCCGTTGATTCACGACTTAGGATGACTTGTGCGAGTGGTGTCAAGGTTTCATCGACGAGAACCGTGCCACCATCGAGGCCACACTGTTTTTCCGCACGACGCGGAGGCGGGGAGCTCCCGTGAAGTGTCTGACACGGTGGTCTTGAGCGATAACGAGGACGAGGCGCGCCGGGCAGCTAGGTCCGCTCTCGGAGGAGCGGCGCCGCGCGTGGGAAAGATGTGCGCGATGGCAAACGGCGACGCCAATACTCGACGCCGCCACGGAGGAGCACTAGCTTGCGGTGGCGCATCCCGAGTCCGACGTCAAGTACTACCTCGGCCGCGATGACTGAGCATGCCGGTGAAGTACGAGCTCGCCGTCATCTACTATTAGTGTTAGGTTTAGTTTACATTCATGTTTAAAACCGTGTCTGTGATGAACTATGTTTGCTATACTTGTGGCCGAACTTGAGAAAGATCGTAGTTCAAATCTAGCGTGGACCTGTACAAAAAGTTACAATTAGGATATTCCATAACTGTTTTCGGAGTAATCCGATACTGATTTGCCGTATGGGTTTATAAGGGATCTGAGATGCTCTAAAACCATATTACTAGATTTGTCATAAAATATGTTTCAAAATATATTTATTAAATATTGTACGTTTTGTTAATATTATATTTATAAAGTTGCGCAAATTTCAAACAATATGTCCTAATGCACGAATAAGTAGTTTTACATATCCGGATAGAGGGGGTATGAAAGTAACACATTTTTTGTATATAAAAGACGTTTCAGTTTCGGCTACATGAAAGTAACAAATTTGTGGCTGTATAAAGTACTAAAAATCCCTTATTTTGTCCCCAACTTTGTCTTTTTTTTGCGTAACCTAAAATACAATGTATTTTAAAACAAAAGTTGGTGCGTACGTAGAAAATCTGTATATGCATCTTTACACTTTTTGGCTGATTTTTTTTGACAGAAAAGTGTGATTTTCGAATTTTTTTTTAAAAAATGAGCTCACTGGTGCCGCCAAAAGGTGCCACGATGAGTTTTCGCATTCCCTACCCACTACTATCCACTATAATTAACAGTGGTGGTCCTGTGATACGTCGATCCAGGATGGGCATTGGGCATTGGTGGCGTTGCCGTACCGCCATCCAGGATGGGCATTGGGCATTGAGGCCTGGACCTCGACCGTACGTACGGATGTACCTGTAGACAGCATGCATGCATCTTTCCGAAGCAGCGACAGCGCGAGATGCACGAGGAGGCTAGCTCAGTCCGTCGCGGTCAGATTTAGGGAGCGTTTGGTTTCATTGCCTAGCTACAGGGGGACAAACATACTAACGGGATGGTTTGGAGCTGCGGTCCACGGCCGCAGCCTGTCTTCCTGATTAGGGGTGCTGCATCTGCATGCGGTCCACGATCTCACCAATATCACATTGATACTTCATTTTGCTCTTTCTAGTGTAAAATTTGGTGACGATATTCGCAGATTCTAGATATATGTTTGCAGTTGCGCACATCGTCTTCACACCTTATGTTTTCTAAAAGTCGTTTCACAAAAAAGTAACTTTTTAATCGCTTGCTTAAAAAAGTCATAATTTTGTGCTAAAATAAGGAGACTTTTTTTTGTCTTTTTACACGGGCCACAAGAAATGCTGGTTTTTCGCGAAACTTTACGTGCGCACATGAAGTGCCGAGATGTATGCGTGTTTTTCTTGAATTGTTTCGCTTCCAAAATACTCCCTCCGATCCATGTTAATTGTCACTAAATCGGATATATGTAGCACTTAATATGAATTGTTTTTTTGTCTAGATACATCTGACTCAGCGCCAATTAATATGGATCGGAGGGAGTATGTTTTTTTTTTTGGTATAGGAAGCATATGCAACTGACAATTAAAGTAAATTTCTGCTATTTTACCATACTCTCTTGTGTGAGTATGTAAAGCCAATTAATCTTGTCCTAACTCGACCGATGTTTTTGTTTTAAAATGGGGAACAAGCCTGGCCTGTGCATTGAATCTATGCACACAACCTCATTTTATTGCAGAGTTTAAGAAGTATATAGTGTTTACAAATCAGCGGATCATATAAAGTCAAAACAAAAATCCCCTAAGTCAAACAATGTAAAGTTTAAGAAAAAATTTACTTAAACTTTAACATCGACGCTGCCAAATCATTATCACTCAATCTGTGATAAAATATGGTTTGTATATTGTATTTTTTAAATATATTTCTCTGTAGTGTCGGTCAAAGCAAAACAGATTGACAACAAAAAAGAGTACGAACCACCAATAACCGGAACTGATACTCCACAAATATTTTTATTAAGTGACATGTTGCCAGAAAATCTTGAACTTAAAGAGTTTTTGGCTTTGTTATCATATTGATTGAATTCGAACGGATGGAGAAGAGCATGCAATACATTTCAACACGGTTCAATTCGTTGCTCCCTGTCATGACCGACACTGCGACCGCCTCCGTCGTGCATCTCACGGCAAACAGGATGGGTCGTAACCCAGAGCAAACATGAGAGCACCGCCGCGCGTGCCGAACAAAACAAGCATTATCCTGCCTTAGTTATTGTACTCCCTCCGTTTTGTAAAATGATGTCTTACTTATATTCAAATCGGATGTATGTGTACACTAAAATATATCTAGATACATCCGAATCTAGACAAATCCAAGACATTCTTTTCCGGACAGAGGGAGTAGATAAGATTAAGAAAGAGTCCCGGTTGTGGGTTCTTGCGGTGCCAAGCGTTTGGGCGATTTGATACCGCGAGAATAGGCATTTGTAATAAGGTCCCGTGTATTTATTTTTCGAATATTCCTTAGTTAATAGATTGGGGCAAAACTTTTGCCCCGTTTCAACAAAAAAAGAGTACAACCTCACCTCATGGCTCATTTGGAAGGAAAGGAAACGACCGTATCTTCCGATCAGAATCAACTACACCTGCTCAGTTTGCTGCTCTCATCCTGGACGAGCTGCATCGATGTAAAGGAGCTGGACTCAAGGCCACTAAGCTGGTTCGATCCACTGAAATTCAGATGGCATAATTTTCCCTCCTAGACTTTGCATTAGTTTAAGTTAGTCTAGTTTTATTTCCTTTTCTGGGCTGTACATTTTGCCCTGCCACCCTTCATCTTGTACTTAGCAGCGCCGCTGCATTTCACAAAAAAAAAAAAAACAATTGCGTTTTTTGTTGTTGTTGAGAATACGTCTAGGCGTACGTTACTTTTATAGAAGAATAGAGAGTTTATTTACAAGAAAGTGGCATGGTAAGACCACAGCCACACACCACCAACTCCACACCAAAAACTTAGCCTATGCCTACTCTCAGACTAAAGGCTCCAGTAACACCTCTCCTAGCGAAGGTCCAACTTCTGAATTCTTCACAGATGCTCCTTGGGATGTTCTCCACGCTCCATTGTTGGTTAACATTACCAAAAACCCATGCATTTCTGTTTTTTCACAACCTCCAGCCACAAAGCATCACCAAAGCATCCAAGTTTCTTCTCGTCTTCTCCGTGACAGCAAGCCTGGCGTTGAGCCACCAGTGCTCCCATTGCTCCGTCTCTGAAGGTATAGCAACACCAACCTGTAGACATCGAAACACCTCATGCCAAACCTGTCTAGCGAAGACACAATTGGCAAGAATGTGCTCAACCGTGTCCTCCTCTTGTAGGCACACAAAGCAAGGTGCCGTCTGATCTTGCAAACCGTGCCGGAACCTGCGATCCGAGGTCCATAATCTGTGTTGTACCACAAGCCATGCAAAAAATCTGACATTTTACTGTCGCTCCATGCCTCCATTCCCCCAAATAGCCTCTGCCGCTGGGAATTCGATGGTGCCTTCATGTAGCAGGTTATATGTTGATTTTGCAGTGTATTTCCCTGTTGGTGACCAGGGCCAAATGATGGTCCTCCTCATTCAGGTCTCTGTCAAGCTGTGCCAGTAATAGCCAAAGACGAACACACTGTCGCGCAGCCGAAGGGGAGGGAGATTCAATTAGGTCACCCAACCACCTGTTGTCCAGGAGAGCCTCCGCCACTGTTCTGCAGTTCTTGATTCTGTACAGATCAACTCGAACACCTCTGGCACTAGATCCTTGATCGAACTTCTATTGATCCACCGATCCTTCCAAAACACCCTTTGCCCATTCCCAACTCGAATCTGCACTAGACTATTGAAAGTTTCGGAAGCAAGGGTATCCTTTAGCATTGGCAGTCCAACCCAGGCTCGATTTGCATCAGTTCTTCGCAGCCATCGCCAGCGCACCCTAAGTGCTAAACCCTGCAGCTTGAGGTCGGGCATGTACAATGGTAGGGAAGGCACGCCTTCTCTTAGCCGTACACATCATTTAGAGAAGACAAAATTATGAATTATACAATGCATTATCTCTTATTGCCATCCCCTACAATTAATGAGAAATAATTATATTTTAGTAGGAAATTGTAGTTCTAAGGGAAGATAAATGATACAATGGTGAAATTAGCCTTCTCTTATTTCGTAAGAGATCATCTCTTAGCTAAGGGAAGGCAGCGTCCTCTTTCTTCATTCTCTCTTTTCCAACTAGACAAATATCCTACGTGGCAACGCTAAGAGAAGGCTGACGTCACCCCATTGTACATGCCCTAATGCATAGGTCACCAAACCGTGTCGGCTTACAGATCTTATGCCAAGCCACCAAGAATTTGCCGCCATTGGCCTCCTCCTTGCCAGCCCAGAAAAAAGATCGCATCCATGTCATGACCGCACATGTAGACCTACTGGGCCTTGTCGCCTTGGGCCGGCCTTGTCTGGAAGAGAAAGGATGCATCACAGTATCGATCAGAAAACTGAACCCAAGTCTGAACTCCTTCTGTCTCCGTCGTCTCCTCCCAGCTCCCCGTCTCCTTCAGGTCCGGCTGCTCTCCACAAGCATCCAAGGTCAGGCGGCTACCACAAGCCACCAGTATCCTCTTCGTGTCAATCTCACGCCCCGATCCTCACCGGTGGCAACGGGGTGTTACAATCCACTTGTAAATTTCTTCCAGCATCCAAACCGGCGCCTCAGCGATCAACAGTTGGTGAATAAGCCTAGCAGCTATCACCGATTTGATTAGCACCAGACGGACTTCTCACGCCACCATTCCCCTCTGCCAAGCCGGCATGCACTCGAGCAACCGATCCAAAGCCGGCTGCCATTCTGCCTTCGTGAGCGGCCGAAGCGCTAACTGCAGACCCAAATATTTAATCGGAAATTCAGTAATTGGGCAGCGTAGGATCTCTGTCACCAAGTCTCTCTAGATCACCGCCAGGAATGAGTGTAGCCGATGACTTCGTGTAGTTGATGCGCAGGCCTGATGCCACTCCAAACATCTCAAGCATCTCCGTGGTGATCACCAGGTCAAGACGTGCCGGCTTCACGAACAAGATCACGTCATCAGCGTAGACAGATACGTGCTGCAGCGGCTTGCAGCCTCTGAACTTCAATAGTAGGTTTAGCTCTGCAGCTTTGAAGATCATGGCCGAGAACACCTCCATACCCAGGATGAAGAGGACAGAGGAGATGGGATCTCCCTGTCGAAGACCCCTGGCATGATTGATTTTCTAGCCTAGCATCCCATTGACAAGAACTCTGGTACTTGCTGTGCGTAGTAGGGTTGAGATCACCTTCACCCACATCTCACTGAACCCCATGTCTCAAAACCTCAAACAAGAATGGCCATGACATTGAGTCAAAATCGGATATATCCAGTTTTAGTAGTATACCTTTTTCCTTTCTTGAGTTGAATCTTCCTCGCCATTTGCCTGACAAGAACAAAGTTATCGTGCAAGCTTCTTCCCTTGACAAAAGCTGACTGGTTCATGCTGATTAGGTTATCCAACTTAGGCCTAAGCCTGTTTGCGAGCAGTTTGGAAGCTAGCTTAACAATTGCGTTTCTTTCTTGGAAACAAAAGCTTCTGTACAAAAAAAAATGCTGCATTTGACTGCGTTATGCAAAACATGTGCCACAACAGCTGTGGTTCTGCAAATTTTACTCAAGAACAAAAGCTTACGTAAAAAAAGTAAATAAGATGCCACATTTGACTCCGTTCTATGCATTTCTCACTAAACTGGTAAACATGTCTGCAATTCACTACAGCTACTGTATTCATCCGGTGGATATACTTACAAACAATAAAGCGTCCAGCTCAGCTTTACAAGTCTAGCAGAAAAAAAACAGAGCTGGAAAGGCAGCCGTGTGTGTATCTACAGAGCAAAAAAGGGAGGCACCTCGACACCGAAATTTGGCGTCTTCCAGTCCATGGCGATTACGAAGTCCCGAATGCGGTTATGTACGAGACCACCACGGTGATGTCGTCCAGCTTTCCGCCATAGTACCGGTGCCCAGCTTCCTGGGCCGCGCTCGAGAATGGTGTCTGCCTGTTCGTGTCCTGCGCTCTCTGGCGTGCAGCGCGGCTATCTTCTGAGCCGTCACTTGGGGTTCCAGGCCAGCTCTGGTTGCATGGACAACCACAGCCGTGATCTCGTTGTTGTACAGGTTGTCAAACAACCCATCCGTGCCAGCAACAACTACATCACCGGACGCAACAGGTACCTTGAACACCTGGAGGGGAAAAATCTTTTGGTCATGAGAAAATCTAAGTATTTAACAACATGAGTCTGCATTTATAGGGGAAAACACTCCCAGCAGTTCTCAAGAACACGAGCAAAATATAGAACAAGTGGTGATACACATGCACAATTGGCAAAACAACACGGGCATTAACAAGTACTCTGTTGCTATCTGTAGCAATTACAAGACTATCATGTGCTCATGAATGGATACAGCTGCAATTATAAATATGTGGCATGGACTACAGGATTGCTAATCTAGATGGCTGCTATATGCATTTATTTCATCAACATGTACTAGAGTTTAAGCAACCCATCAACACAAAGGCTTCCCTATGCAACTTTACAACAGACCACAGACTATGTTCTCGATTAAAACACACACAAGCCATGAATATTTGTTAAAACGACCAAATCATGTCCATATATACTAGTTGTGATAAAAATAAACACGCAATGCAGTATATAAATCAGACCGAGGAGCTAAAACATAAACTCACCTGCGCAGCGCTAGGCAAGTCACTAGAGTTGCCACTCTCGAGTTGGTAGGGGGTATTGAAATCATGTTGCTGTATAGGTGACCTGAACAATGTGCAGCCATCTCGGATGACTATAAAGCCACTGTCACCAAGACTAATTGCTTGTATACCCTGAAATAATATGCAACCAGATATTAACAATAGTGATAAGGCAGCCAATATCTACGAATAGAAAAAAGTTCAAGAATCAAACAACTTTTTTTATAACGAAGTAAAAGGGGGATTTATCATTATATCAACTCTTAGCTTTTCTTACTGATGCCAAAGCCATAGACAAGCAAATATATTATCATGTCAGAACAAGAATAAACAAGACCAGTAACCAACCTGATCTGTTAAAGCAATGATACATGCAGTCGATGAACCCTTCAATGTAGTGCTACTATGGGCCTTTTCTAGTACCCTCATAAGATCGACAGAGTCTTTTGGCTCCTCTTCTATTGCGGTTACTGCATTAGACATAATACCCCTAGCATATTGACCTGCATCGATACCAAGGCTTGCCCAACCACCAACACCATCAGCTATACCTATAGCCTGTTCATCCCAAATAAAATGTGCATCCTCACCACCACTCTCTTCCTTATCCGGGTGTGGTAGATAAGATGCCCCAGAAAGAAGCTTTAAGGACCTGTGTCCTAACATGTTCCTGAAATAAAGAACAATGTTTTGAGAGCATAATATAAGTACATGTATCCAGTCATAACATAATTCGTAACAAGACATGCATGATGTAGTCCTGGAGCACGATGTGTCCGAAAGACATGTTACACTGTGGAAGCCACGGCAGACAAACAACCTAGACGGTTGGCACTCAGAAGTTAAATGTCATCTTTATCACTTAATTGCCATCTCCTCCAGCTGTCTGATTCGGTGCACCCTTTGTGGCTGGCTTGTTAGTTGTAGCTATAGAGTAATACGGTAATACCCATGGAAGTACTTTGGGCCAGCTATTTTCTGTTTTACAGTGAGTTTCTGACAGTTCAGTAGCAAAATTCATTTTTTTTTCTATGTCTCTGCCAATCTCTACCAGCACTAATTATGTTCCTTCATTAGGGCCCATTACAACATATGAGCATGATATCCCAGTGAGTCAGTGACTATTTAGTTTTTTAGATAAACAGGACATGGTTGCCCCGGTTCCAGTTCTACAGAAAACTATAATAACAATTGAGTTTTGGCATGATAATGTGCAACCTTAAAGCTGGCAATGCAGACGATGAGAGAACAATGGCCATGAATTACTCACATTGAGCATTTGCTAAAATCTCAAAACTCACTTGAGCTAAAAGTCTGTTCTTGATCGACAAAAATTCAGACTGTACCAACTAAGCTACAATACGTTCATCGCCAAACAAATACAGATCAAGGAGAGGGAAGAGGAAAACATACTGATCTGAGGTGGCTGCTGATTTCTCGGCCTGTGAACCATCCGGTTCGCGGGCGGCGGGGCTGAAAGACACCTCCTCCGGAGCAGCACCGGTGGCAAAGGAGCGCCCACCGCCGACGAGCAGCTGCTCCACCAGCAGGCCCGGCCTGGACACGCTGCTCGCGGCGCACCGGAACCACCAGGACCCGCCGACGCCCGCCGTGGGCCCTCCCCAGATCCCGAGGAAACCGCCGGCCTCCCTCCCCTGCCATCCCCGCACCGGAGAACGGGCCCCGCCCAGGCCCGGTATCGCGGCAGAAGACGCGGCCCTCGGCGCGCCGGCGCCGCCCCGGAGCAGACACGCGGCTGCGCGCCGAAGAGCGACAGCCGGGGACATCCTGCCGCGTCGCTGCTGCGCCCAAGACGCTGCCGGAGAGAGATTCCGGCGAGATTGGGAGCTGGAACGGCGGGAAGGGAGAGAACTAGGGTGAGGCAGAGGGAGGAAAGGATCGGATGCGGGGGCAAAAGGATGCCGCAGTTTTCACTTTGGAAGGAAGCGTTTATTTTTTGGAAAGAATTCATAAATTGTAGGATTATAAAATTTCTAAAAATCGTTGAGTTTATCTGAAGTTTGTAGGATTATAATATAAATTTGGACGGACCCGGATTTTGCCGGACGACGTGCCGTAATGGTAGTGGTACTGGATGGTCGGTCTGCAGCGGTGGGGTCTGAAGTTACCGCGGCTGGACGCACCACTGGATTGGTAGGGATTCGTGAATCTTTACTATTAAATGGTGGGAGTTGGTCTTTCGTACGTCCCGAGCGAACCACCGCCAGCCTCCCTCCGTGGTTCGCCAGACGACTGTTTCCTCGATGGATTGTTCACTCGCGCAACAGGCCCATCTAACACAGATGCCTGGCCCAACAAACATCAGGTTCCTCCCGAAGCGAGAAGCTCCCCAAGATGCTAGGGTTCTCGAGCACGGTATGGCCGCCTCATCGATGTAGCCATTGGCGGTCCCCGCATCTCCGACGTGCTTCTCGCCCACAGAATCCGCCTTGAGGTTGCCATGGATGAGCCCGCGCCCACCTCCGCCACGCTACCTGTCCATCCGCACAACGCAGCCGCCGTCGTGCTCATGCGCCTTGCCAGTCGGGAAGTCAGAGGAAACTCGCAAGGTACCATCTTGTTTTTCCTCTCTGATTTGCCGCCGCCATTCTTCATTCTATACTGCATCGCCGCCGCTGCCCGGGCTGCACTATCGCTGCCGCTAGGTTTAGCCTCCGCGCCGCTGCATCTTGGCTTGCCTCCTCTGCTGTGCTGTCGTTCATTGGAGAGGAGGAGCGGCACGAGGGCGGGAAGAGAGAAGATAGAAAGGGGCACTTGGGCGAGATCGGATCATCGGAAGAGATGCAAATCAGAGAAGGATAGAGGAGGGGCAGGGAATCCGCGACGAAAGTGAATTGGGAGAGGAAAATCGGGCAGAGCTACAGCTGCTTGAGAGAGAGAGAGAGTAATGAAGAGGGAGGCGTTGTTGCTCTCTTGTTTGATAAAGAGATGAACGCTGGCACTCTGCTGCTACTGCTGCTTTGCTACTGTACTCTCGCCGCTGCTAGGTTTGAGAGGATGCATCCAGGGAGATGATAGTAATGTGTGTGTGTGTGCGCTGTAGCCCTGCTACCGAAGACATCGGCAAACCTCCAAATAGGTGGAACAGCATGCTCCCGCTCGGACGCGGGACGCCCGTCTTCTTCCTGTCGCCGTCTAACACAGCCATCCGTAGACGCCACCTGTCCACTTGACACAGGTACATCCACCGATCTTCTCCACTACAACAAATCTATATTTATTTTTTGGCATGTGAACCTATTCATCGATATAAATAACCATCTATCTCAGGTCAGATTAGTACTCAGTGCATCCTTCATGTTTCACTACCAATAGCTCTGTCACATAATTATAAAATCATTTCAGAGATCAAAGAAACTACAGGAGCAAAGGAAACGGAGAAGTTTGATCCATTTCAAGCCAGAACATATACAAATCTATACCTAATAATAAAAGCATTAAGGCTTCTTCTCGTACGTCATTGAAATTGCTCCTAGAGTTGATGAAAATTACCCACCACTGCCACCCATAAGTTACGTACCGATTTGAATTTTATTTTCGCTTTGTTTCCGTGGTTTAGTTCGTCGCTCGTCCGACGCTGGTTCGTTTCTCTCTTGGCTGATTCTGTCCTTGGCAGAGTCCTCAAAGGAAAGGAAATCGTAGAGTCCTGGCTTCGTTGCCTGCCATATTCATCTATAAATAAAGACATAGAGAAGCCCACGCCCTATGATCTCATCATGATCGAGGTCCAAGCGCCGGAGCGGAACGACTCCTGGGCACAGGTCAAGGGCATCGTCGGCTCTTCATAGGCTAAGCCTGCTCCGGATTGATTCTCTGAGTTTTGAGATCTGTAGATCGAATTTCACGGGACGGCACGCACGGCAGCATCCTGGCAGTCGGCGGATCACCAAGGGCAGACCGCCGATTGGAGCCTATATCGCCATGCTGGGGAAGCCCGTTACACAGCATCTGCGCCCATGGTGTTGCCGACGTTATGCAGATCCAGGGGATTGGAATCCGATGCTTTGTTTGAGGAGAAACATGCAGATCGTCATTGGTGCTGCAGGTCTCCATCCTGCAGCTCGCTCGCTAGGCCGCAGCTCACCCCGGCGTATTGATGAACATCAGACCATGGTCTGTTCCCCTGATTCGCACGACCAACGGCGACGGAGCACACCTCCTGTGACTTGTGTGCTTGTAGCCCTGTAGCGTTCGTTGTACTCTTTGTATGCCTGAACGGTACCAGGCAGACTATGTGCATGGCACCGAGGACCTCACCTCATTTGTCGGAGTGCAGCACCGCATGAACGATCAGGGTTGTCAGGGGTATCCTTGCGGGTTGTCCATCCACTAAGCATGCTGGCGAATTTGTCTCTGCGATGGTACGTAGTGGAGAAATTACAGATCGAGGCCATGAACCTGAGGACAATTTCCCATGGTTACAACATCAGAGCAATAGTTGTTCGAAGTTTATCTAAAACAAAATAGTTGTTCGAAAAGATTCACAAACCAGCGAGACCACAGCTGACATGAATTCCAAGTCGAGGACCTAAACATGCACTGGTTATATTTATATATACACATTGCATGCATCATGCAGAAGGTCTCCTTCAAAATCTGGGAGGACATACAGGTTTGTGCAAGCTATGAAGTGTTCTTTTATCTTGCTTTTAATTCAGTAGTTGTACGATGGCTTGTATTTCAGTTGTGCTCACTTCATGTGTTATTTGCATTCATTGACTTCAAGTGGACATTGGAGGTACCAAAAATCAAAAATGTGCAAGCAGATTCTTGCATCTGAGGCATCTTATCTTTCGCCTCTACCTTAGGTTGCAGTGAAATTTTGATATGTATGACGACATAATAGAGCAAGCCTTTCTTGCCGTGGAAACCCTAGCCTATGCACGAGCCCGATGTCACCCCGACCGGTTGCATGCTTTTCGGCGACTTCTGCTAGAGTTTGGTTTGGTGACTATATATATATACCGACATATGTCGATAGGATAAAGTAAGCATTTCTTGATGTGGAAACACCAAAGTCTAGAAAAAAGACAATCGTCTCATGCAGCTCATACCCAATCTCGACACTACAGCAGGGCAACGCCATATCACTAATTGTTGCATGATGAGAATACAATTTTTCCTTCCCGTTGCAACGCACGGGCATGTTTCCTAGTTGTAAATGTATGTTAGATTATTAATTGATTGATTAATGTTCATGAACAATGAAATGATAACTTGATTGACTAAAATAGTCCAACACTTTTCGTAAGAGTGGAAGAGAAAGAAGATTACTACATGATGAGTCAAAATAGAATGGGTTGTTTTAGCAAATTCTTAGCACTAAGTATGGTACATTGTCTCAAATAAGCTACTTGTGGGAAGGAGTGTTTATTACCAAATCAACGTCCTGCAGATCCATGCTCCATGTAGTATAAAAGTGATTTGTTATAACTTCATTCAATTCACCATTGCAGGATCATATTCTACTATCTCTCCTATCTAAAAAGAACCATTGGTTCCACATTCTGCCCACCCCTTCGTCAAACCCCTCACTGTTTTTTTTTCTTTCCTTCTGCCCGCAGGTTTCTTTCCCACGCTTGACCAAAAGTAATTACACAGTACGCGGGCAAACAACAATAATTAATCGGATCGGGCCTCCGTCGTCCCCTTGGTCCAACGCAGTAATTATGGGATCAATCTGCGCAAATCAGGATGGTGCCTCCACCGTCTCCTTAGTCCCACGCAGTAATTATGACATTAATCTGCGCAAAGAATCCCTCAAACATTGCTGTCCCGTGGCTAATAAATTACTACATGCCATCTCTACGGAGCAGAGGAATGAATATGTAACGTGGCCTATTTATTACACAGGAGCGCTACAGGGAGAACAATCAACGCAGCGATCAATATAACCAGTCAACGACAGCGAGGGATCAGCGCTGATCACAAGTAAATCCATCATCCAAACATCAGACTATATAAGGTACCTCCATGCCGTCACCAGAAGAGATCAACAGCAGCCAGCAACCAGTGCTGATCAGCAGACCCTACATCCATGCCGTCTGGATACCCCTGCTCGAAGAGGGTGATGGCACCGACATCAGAACCAGTTCCTGCCTTCTCTCTGCCTCCGCCCAACATGTATCCTTGATGACCTACCTGCATCAAAATAGTTTTTTTCAGCGTCATATCCTGTATAACTCATTATTTTTCATTTGAAATTGAAGAGATGTCACATTCGATGAGGTTAACTGGGAGCACTTCCACCTGAATTTCCCCTGGGAAACAACAGCCAGAGTTTTATGCACTCGCATAAAACAGACGAATGAAGGATGATATCTCTATGTCATACTAGCGGACATCACAGTAAGCAGTTTTACACGGTCTCATGATATTCTTTAAAAATCTAATGGAGATTGAAAATAACGTGCTGCCTTTGAGTTGTACTGTTGTACTAATGTCGTTAGTATTTTCTTCATAACTAGGCTACAAGTACTACTTCTTAATTGTCTTTTCAGAACCATGTCTGTTCAGTATTTTAGATGTGAGAAATAATGGTTGATCTTCGCTGCTATACAATTACTAAGCTACTGAGACGTTAATAAGCTGTATTTCGTAGGGGATGAAGATGGAGGCGATCTGCTACGAAGACTTCGTAGATCACTTCAACAACCAGCTTCAGTGCGGAACAATCTATTTGTTCAAGCGTATATGGTTTGAGCCGGCAGATCAGCCATTGCCCTTCAAATTAGCCATACCGTCAGACTTTATCATCATTTTACGTAGGCAAACTGAGATACACCTATTAGAAACCCAAACTGGCATCCCTCGGCTACCACAACGGTTCACACACTTTAGCACCATTTATGGTCTGCAGAATAATATGCTTGCAGGTACCAAGATTTTTTAAAGTGAATTATGTACCAATTAACTGACATTTTTCTGCTAAATTTATATGATTATTTTTTCTAGATGTTATTGGCCTGGTGGTCTATGTAAGCAAATATATGTACAAAAAATAGCTGAATCACAACGTTCCATGCCTTGACATCGCAGTTATGAACACGAGGTATGATTTTGGCATGCCTTGACCTCGCACTTCTGTGAAGAAACGATGGTTCAAGCCTGATGTTATTTCTGTCAAATTGTACGTGTATGGATCCTTTGGCTGAGAGGTGCATGTTCATGAAAGATGGAACTACTGCATACATAGTGCATGTTCTCAAATAATGATATCACGCCACTTCAATATCAGACCACCTTCACAAAAAATTAGCCGTAACTCCAGTTCACTCATGTCACACATACCTTAGAGGATAGATGTCTTCATGAATATATGACTGTTGGGATGACAACTGAGCTATCCACTTTGAGAATGTAGATTACTCCTAAGAATATTCTACTTGTGCTTATATGTGCCTCTTACTTTCAGCAAATCTATTAACAAAAGAGAGGCATTGGTGTACCAAGTAGAATTATTTGTAATTTGATGGTAACTAATTCTAAAAGTGAACTCTTTTATTGCAAAATTAGAGGCGGTTCAGCTAAAGAAAAGGAATGTGGAGATTGGATTAAGTAAAATATACCTTCATCTCTCATTGTATACCGAACATAAACCTGTAGGATCATCCATGTAACCATCATATTGCCCAATGACTACCTCTTCAGGCTTTACAGAGTTCACTGATTGCACAACCTGACAATGTAATTTGAAAGTGTAAAATGAATTCAGTCCAAATGTGGATTTTACATTAAGTAGGAATATATAACATGGTAAAAAGTGTAAAACAAATTCAAAACCGTTACTTTTTCATCTCTCATGTGCTCAGAACTAAAAGAGACAAACTTTTCCACGACTATACCAAACAGAAATTATTTATAATTAGATAGTCTGGTTACATAGAAACTTGCCCTTTGACTAAATATTCTGTTCCAATTTTTAAGCTATAAGCCATACATCCATATTCAGAGAGAAATATTTGCAAAATACTTGCACTGCTGAGCGCCAGATGAACCAGCTTGCAAATCCTGCAATGGATACCCCTTTCCAGTCCTGTAAATAGAGAAAAAGAACTCAGTTGACTCCACAGCGGCTACTAAGCTGCATAACTTCATAAGGAACATAGCAACAAACCAACCTTGCTTTGCCTCACGTCGACTAGAGCTTTGTATCTTGCAACAGTTGTCATACTCCCTAGATGTTTATACACAGACTTAGGACCTATGTAGACTTCGACGTATGAATTTCCGTGGCCACCTCCAGCTTTCATCACATGGTTGAGCAGAGCAGCGAGGTACTTGCCTTGTCGTTCGGCAACCTGTTCAGGAGTACAAGTGGAATATGATATACATAGTATAGCCAAATGACATGCCTTTCTTCCGAAGAGAAGACAATGCGGCAAAGAGATAGTTTTATGCCACTGTCATGGCCAAGTGTCTGTAATTTAATAGGATGTACATCCATCTGTTCAATTTAATCTTACACTATGTTTCTACTCCACCCAGTTCTATCGCACTTCAGGAAAGAATGTATATGTCTTGATGTTTTTTAGATAGAAGCTTGACAAAATGCTCTCAAATTACCTTAGCCAAGCTGGGAGAACCTCCTTGCCTGTGCTTTCAAGGAAACCACTGCAATCACCAATAGCGAACACATCTGGAACTGAAGGAACAAGTAGCCACTCATCTACACCGATCCTGCAAGGGAGTAGTAGCAAAATACCAGACATCAGCGAGGGTAGGAGCGGGCGTCGACCATCCACTCCGGGAACATGCTGTGTACTTGACTGCTTGGGTTCGCTCCAACATGCCGGAGCGGGGCGTCCTCGCGATGTATTCGGAGCTCGTTCCGATTCACCGCGGCCGCGAGGTAATGGCCGCTTAGCTTGATGTGCCCGCTGCCGCGTATCCGGCGAATAGAAGGTACGCTATTCCATCTCCTTTGGCGCCGAGCGATGGGTGGCGGGGCTGACGCGAGTTGCGGACAAGAGCTTGCCGCCAGCGCGAGATAATGGCGGCAGCGGCGGGGAAAGATCGCCAGATGCGATGGGTGTCGGAGCTGACGCGAGCTGCGGAGAAGAGCTTGCCACCGGCGGCATCGGCGGGGAGAGATCGCCGGCGTGAGGACAACCGCGGGTTGGGAGGAGGCTGGGCGGACCCGTAGCCGGCGTGGGGAAGCATGGGAAGAGGAGCTCGACGAACTCACTGAGTGATGGTAAAGGGAAGGACGGTGGGGAAGCACGACAAGTTTTTTTTTTGCAGAGTCTGTTCGGTTCGTCACGATCAAGCAACAGCAGATAATTAGCAAGACGTCTTGTTTTGGGCTATAAAAAAACACATTTCTAGGCTCCTAGCAACGCAGACAAATCCAAAATCCCACGATCATGCAATGCAACACTTTTGCCCATCATTGACTCGATCAACGTTTCATATTAAGGTTTTTGAAAATTGTCAAGAGCACACACACACACTTACTATATGCATACCAAATCAAATTTTGACTATCCTTGTGAAAAAAAGATTTTGAATTTTCTAAAGCTTACTAAATTTTTTTTTGGAATGAATATTTTCAAAAAAGATCGCATAATAAATCCAAAAAACACTCATGTGTTATTTTCTAACAGACGCGGGTCGCACTTACACAGAATTTCAACTCAAAAATCGATTGAATGTCAAATTCATGTCTTTTGTGTACACGTAATTTTTCGCATACATATGAAAGAAACATAAATAAAGAGGCTGTGGCAACGCACGGGCATTGTACTAGTAGAGACTAAATATTGCTTTGATTTTAGCTGTTGGTCCACCTATATATGCATTATGAATTGGATCATGCAATCTCTACCTAATGAACTTTGGTTGTACCTAACATAGATCTGTCATGATTTTGGTTCGGTCATGGTTACATGCTAACATAAGACATCGAGTTCCTCCTAGAAGCTGGAGCCTCTGATTCACCTCTTCATCTGATAAATTCTTGAAAGAATCCAAGAGATAATTATGTATAGTCTTACTTTTCAGGACATTAAGCTCTAGCTGTAGGTATCATCGTTTCGAGCTACATCATCTTGGTCTGTTATTTCTTTGTCATCTTATTTGCTCTTTTAAAGCCATTAAGCTCTAGCTGTAGCTATCTTCGTTTCTAGCTACATCATCTTGGTCTGTTATTTCTTTGTCATCTTATTTGCTTAAAGTGTACTTTCGTTGGCATCCCCGCAAGCAAAATAAAAACATGAGATGTATTAATTGGAAGAAGGCTATTAAGGAGAAGAAGGATTGTTTCAGACGGCTACACCTGGACAGGAGCGCAACCAACATGGAGATATACAAGGGGGCAAAGAAGGCCGCAAAGCGAGCGGTGAGCGAGGCAAGGGTCGGGCGTATGAGGACCTCTACCAGCGTCTAAACACGAAGGAAGGCGAAAGATACATCTATAAGATGGCGAAGACGAGAGAAAGGAAGACGAGGGATGTCAACCAAGTCAAATGCATAAAGGACGGAGCGGATCAACTCCTCGTGAAGGACGAAGATATCAAGCGTAGATGGTGAGAGTACTTCGACGACCTGTTCAATGGAGAGAATGAGAGCTCTACCATTGAGCTAGACGATTCCTCCGATGATACCAGCCGACGCTTTGTGCGGCGTATCCAGGAGGCTGAGGTTAGGGAGACTTTGAAGAGGATAAAAGGAGGCAAGGCAATGGGCCCTGATGGTATCCCCATCGAGGTGTGGAGAGGCCTTGGAGACATAGCGATAGTATGGCTAACTAAACTTTTCAACCTCATTTTTCGGTCAAACAAGATGCCCGAAGAATGGAGGCGGAGTACATTAGTGTCAATCTTCAAGAACAAGGGGGATGTTCAAAGTTGCACTAATTACCGTGGAATCAAGTTGATGAGCCATACAATGAAGCTATGGGAGAGAGTCATTGAGCACCGTTTAAGAAGATTGACAAGCGTGACCAAAAATCAATTTGGTTTCATGCCTGGGAGGTCTACCATGGAAGCCATCTTCTTGGTACGACAACTTATGGAGAGATACAGGGAGAAGAAGAAGGATCTTCATATGGTGTTCATTGACTTGGAGAAGGCGTATGATAAGATACCACGGAATGTCATGTGGTGGGCCTTGGAGAAACACAAAGTCCCAACAAAGTACATTACCCTCATTAAGGATATGTATGATAATGTTGTGACAAGTGTTCGAACAAGTGATGGCGACACCGATGACTTTCCAATTAAAATAGGACTGCACCAGGGGTCAGCTTTGAACCCTTATCTCTTTACTTTGGTGATGGATGAGGTCACAGGGGATATACAAGGATATATCCCATGGTGTATGCTCTTTGCGGATGATGTGGTGCTAATTGATGATAGTCGGGCGGGGGTTAATAGAAAGTTAGAGCTGTGGAGGCGGACTCTAGAATCGAAAGGTTTTAGGCTTAGTAGAACCAAAACTGAGTACATGAGGTGCAGTTTCAGTACTACTAGGCACGAGGAGGAAGAGGTTAGGCTTGATGGACAGGTGGTACCTGAGAAAGACACCTTCCGATATTTGGGGTCTATGCTCCAGAAGGATGGTGATATCGATGAAGATGTGAGTCATCGAATCAAAGCTGGTTGGATGAAGTGGCGCCAAGCTTCTGGCGTCCTCTGTGATAGGAAAGTGCCACAAAAGCTAAAAGGCAAGTTCTATAGGACGACGATTCGACCTGCGATGTTGTATGGCGCAGAATGTTGGCCGACCAAGAGACGACATATCCAACAGTTAGGTGTAGCGGAGATGCGCATGTTGAGATGGATATGTGGCCACACAAGAAAGGACCGGGTTAGGAATGATGATATACGTGAGAGAGTTGGGGTAGCACCAATTGAAGAGAAGGTTGTCCAACACCGTCTAAGATGGTTTGGTCATATAGAACGTAGGCCTCCGGAAGCGCCATTGCATACCGGACGGATAAAGCGGGATGAGAATGTTAAGAGGGGTCGTGGTAGGCCAAACTTGACATGGGAGGAGTCTGTTAAGAGAGATCTGAAGGATTGGAATATCACCAAAGAACTAGCCATGGATAGGGCTGCGTGGAAGTTAGCTATCCATGTGCCAGAACCATGACCTAGTTTCGAGATCTTATGGGTTTCAACTCTAGCCTACTCCAACTTGTTTGGGAAAAAAAGGCTTTGTTGTTGTTGTTGTATTAATTGGAAGGCATGAAAAGCATAAATGTGGAGGTTTGTGGGCCTCAATATAAAGTGAAGTGCTCACACTGCTCAGCACTGAGACAATTCCGAGTATGGGGCGTACAATTATGTCACTACTCACTCCAAATATATGTAAAATCTAAGCTAATTTGTATATCTCTTTGGACAGATGTTTAAATTCAGCATGTAATCTTTTAAATCAAGATGATATATTTGTACTTAATGAAACCTTTAGATTTTCTATTGCCGCGCACAACCAAAACATTCATTATGGATGAGTAATTATGTTCACTTGATGGGTTAGGTTGAGGTTTATTTATATTATTACAGGTCTTATAAAGTAATAGTACATATCAGTTTTAATTGAATAACCTTCTTTGCTCATGCAAGTTTTCTTACAAAGCAGTGACAGCGCTTCATGTGGACAATTGATGCCGTTTCTGCAGTGGCCTCCATAACCACAGAGTTTAGCGAAGTAAGATAAAAGGAAGGAATGGCTAGACTTTGACATGTACATGAATTTAGCATCACGGACAGATGATGTGCTGCTTTCTGATTTTGCTATAATTGATAACTTGATAATCATGTACAAAATTTGGCTTCTAAATGATGAGAAATTTGCTATGCTCAAATGTACTTCTAAATATAACAATATAGCATCGACAAATGCGTCCAACGTTTACAAGTTAAAACAACTTAAAAGGAAGAACTTTTGCTACTTCTACGTATGGTCACAACTTTTGTTTTATCATTCTAGCATGTTTTATGAGATGGAGAAAAGCTAGAGCATCAACTCAAAAGAGGCTTGCGAAGCGAGGGAGCAAAATGACTAGGGTGGAAATAAGACTCGAAACTAAATAAAAAAAACTCATGACTTGGATATTAACTAGCCGAGCTGAGTTTTAGTGTGAGGTCGTTTGCTGATCAGCCTTAATGGGTTACACGTTTAACTTGTTATGCTTGGTCAAAATCGATAACCTCAATCCTGGCGCCTCCAAGGTATGAACTTATATTATTGTTTGTGCTTCCCCGACAGAGATTGTTGTTTTCTTGAGGTTCCTTTTATGTTAATTATGGAATCAAATTATAACGGTTCAAATGAACATGCATGCTCTTTTCCTCGGTTATAATATTTTATGTGTATTCAGTTTAAGTGTGCGGCGAACAATATAACTTGAGCACCCGTAGCAACGCACGGGCATTCAACAAGTTCGTGTACATGTATGACTACAGCGTGTGGGTCGCATACAAGATTGCAGTAACTGTAGGGTGGTGCAGGTGCATGCGCTTACTTACAGCGTACGCCATTTCTTTTTACATTTTACTGCACGGGATAACTGGATGGGACAACATGTTATGCGATTCCTCGTGTGTCATTTTATTTTTTCCTATTTTTTTGTTCTTTTTATTTCCGTTCATTTCATATATTTTTTCTATTAATTTTATGTTCTATTATTTAGTTGCTTTTTATTAAATATATTTTCATGGTTAAAAAATGAATAATGGTTACCTTTTGAGAAATCTAGTTTATAACATATTCACGTGTTCAAAAATTTATTCACGGGGTTTAAAATATATATTACTGGTTTACATACATATTTATGGTGTTTGAACAATATGTTCATGATGGTTAAAAAAATTTATTGTTCACAAAAATATTTGCAAACATGATTCAGAAATTTTTCACACGTTAAAAGAATTCATGGGATTTCTAAAATTATTCAAGGGTTCATAAAAAGTTCATGGTCCAAAAAACATACATGCGGTTCAAAAATACTTCCACGAGATTCAGAAAAATATTCACGGGTTAGTAGATATTTTCACGGTTCCAATAAAATGTTCACGTTTTTCCAAAACATGTTAAGGGTTTAAGTAAATATTTGTGGGGTTCGAAGAAAATGTTCATAGTTTTTAAAAGAGTTGTTCATGGTTTACAATCATATTTGCACGGGGTTTAAGAAAATGTTCACATGTTAAAAAGGAAATCATGAGGTTTCTAAAATATTCTAGAGCGTCAGAAAAATTGATGGGTTCAAAAACATTCGTGGGTTTACAATAATATTTCCACAGAATTCAATAAATATTCACTTGTTAAAAATATTTTCACAGGTTCCAATAAAAGGTTCACTTTTAGAATGTTCATTTGTTCCAAAAAAAATCATCGTTTCTAAGAATATTCACCGTTCTAAAAAATACTTCACATGGTTATAAATTTATTTATGGGTTTATTCAATAAATATTCACGGTGGTTCGAAATATTTTCATGATTTTTAAAAACTTATCGTGGTTAAAAAGCATTCACTGAGTAAAACAAAAAAAATCCATAGGATTCAGAAAAATATTCATGGCTAGAAAATATTTTAATGGTTCCAATAAAATGTTCACGTGGTTCCACAAGATATTAAATGTTTTAATAAATATTTGTGGGGTTTGAAAAAAATATTCATGCTTTCTAAAATATTTGTTCATCGTTCACTAAAATAGTTGCACAGGATTCAGATTATGTTCACATGTTCAAACGGAAATCATGAGGTTTCTAAAATGTTCTAGGGATAGGAAAATAATTGAGGGGTTTAGAAATTTTTATGGGCTAAAATAGATACTTCCAAGGGATTCAGAAAATGCTCGCACGATCAAAAATATTTTCACTCCCGTCAAAAAACAAAATATATTTTCACCGGTTCCAATATAAGGTGGCTACGCTGCCACGTTTTTACCTACCCTTGCGGGAGAAGGCTCTCTCTTACTCCTCGCAGTGCATTAAATTCATGGAATTTCCACCTAACTTTGTTTGGTACATGTACTTATTTCATACAACCCTTCCACAAAATCAGGGCCGGTCCTGAGATTTTGGGGGCCCGGGGCGAAACTAAAAATTTGGGCCCCTTAATACACATGTAAAAGATAATTGTCAATCATGTTTAAATGTATCTAAAACAAAAAACGAAATTTATACATATTACTATGAAAGTTTCTTCTAACATTTCTGTATGCAAAGTCACTAACGATTGAGTCGATGTCAGTTCCATCCAATAAATTGATGGATACTATTGTCAAACCTATCCGTTGGGTCATTGTTCACCTCAAATTAATAGTTCTTCAATAATTTCTAGAGAAATTTATTTAGCATCAAAATTTGAATGGTACCATAGAAGTTAGAAATTACTGATTAGAAGGAGACCCAGACAGTAATACTATATACTTAAGATTCGGCATACCTCAGATTGGTTAAATCGGCGGTTCACATGTGCGTGTACCGCCTTTGGAGACGGGAAAGAAAAGCGGCCTGGCCCTGGCGTACTCTTGAGACCAGGCCCCCGGAAATTGAAATCGACGAGACGACAAACTGCGATCGGATCAATTAGGAGAAATTTTGGACAATGGCCGGCGGCGGACGCAGGATGCTACGTCATTGCGTAACAGGCGACATGAAGGAGCTGAAACGATTCGATGCTTTGAAGAGAACAACGAGCTGCCCCACTGGGCCACGTCCCCTAGCCCATAGGCTTTTTTTCTGGTGGATTAGCACATACACGAACATACTGGCACACGTTTTTCTGCACATCGGCCCTAGCAGTACCAGTACCTAGCAATACTACGCGCCAGCGGCGGAGCCAGCCAGGCAAGATAGCCCGGGCAATGTATCAGTACTACTTGCTCACGGCTATTTGCCCATACAAATCCTTGATTAGTTCTTCACTATGTGCTATAGCTACAAAGAAGAATCCAAGCTAGAGCCCGGGCAGCTGCCAAGGGTAGCCAGGCCTTGGCTCCGCCACTGCTACGTGCCTACATCCTGGAGAGGGGCCCCTAAATTTTGGGGGCCCGGGCGGCCGCCCACCCTGCCACCCTCCAGGGCCGGCCCTGCACAAAATACATACACGTCCTAGTATATAGATCAGTCAACGTGCTGAGTGGTTGGTGTAGTGCAATTCACAGGACCAAACGAGCTCGGGCTCTCTTCCGAGTTTTCGAAATTTGGACCAACTTGACATCAAAAAAAAAAAAATTGGACCAACTACTTAACATGATTTTCGTGGAGTATTGAAAGACACAAGAGCTGCATTTGCAAGTTCATGGACAAAAAGGATGCAACCATTTTCTACGCGGTTTTTACTCTTGGAGAATGTGTTTATTAACAAAATGAATCTTAAAATTTTAGTATAAATTGGTTAGTGAAATTCGGAGGAGTTTAATGTAAACTTAGACCAATGATCTGCGAATTCTTCCCAAAACATCCAAAGAACAATAATCATATTTGCAAGTTCATTGGCAAAGGTATACACCAACTTTTAGACTTTATTTTCAAAAGTTTGCTAGAGAAGTGTAATTGAATACTACTATTCATAAGAAAAATATTCATCACAACAAGTATAAAGCCGTGGAGACTACAATAATTTGAGAAACTCATACATAAACTTTCGGCGGAAGACGTTGACCTTTGCACGCCGGTGTCGCCCCGGAGAAGCCGCGCACCGAAGAGTGACCGCCGAGGACATCCTACCATATCTTTGTTGCACCTAAGAGGCCAAAGGAGCTATCGGAGACTCTCCACAATAAACGTTTCAGACGGAGAGAGACTTTGACGAGATAGGATGGATTTCGCTCTATCCCTCCCCCCACCCCCCCCCCCCCCCCCCCCCCCCACCCCCCCCCAATCTTCACTTTACTGAGACAAACGGAGGGGCTGTCAAAATGGATGAAACCAGCTCTAGATTATGATAAGTGGGTTAGTACCGCTGGCAGTGACTGCGTTGCTAATATCTTCAACTGGAAAGGGAGTTAAACCCTAGAGTAGGGGATAGTAAGAAAGGATGGCATGTGGAGGCAAAAGATGCTACAATTCTCAATGCAATTTTCACATTTCCCTTTGAAACGTTTATTGTGGAAAGAAATCATGAAGGCCATGAATTTATTATAAAATCTATCAATTTATGTGAATCTTGGAGGACTCAAATATAAACTTAGACCAACTTTCTAGAATTTTCCTGAGCATAAAAAAGACCAAAGAGTCAAATTTGCAAGTTTGTGGGCCAAAAGGATGAAAATGTTTTCAACGCAGTTTTACTTTTGGAAAAGGCGTGTATTTTAGAAGGAATATATGAATCTTATGAAATTCATGTTAAGTTAATCAAATAAATTTTGGAGGATTCTAATCTAGACTTGGAGAAATGTCCTAAAAAAAACTTTGTGGAACACACCCAAAGACCAAGCAGATCGATTATCAATCTCATGAGAAAAATGACACAATACTTCTTTTAGTGAAAAAGGTTCAAATGATTTTTAGTGCAATTACTTTTCAGACGAGTTTAATTGAAGAATTTTTCTATGAAAAATGTTGTTCACAATATGGATACTTCTCTTTCTGAAGTTATCATAAAACCCAACTTGGAAGATGCATTTACATCAATTATACTCTACAAGTTTTCATAAATTATACTTACCTGCCAAAACACTAGAACCACAACTAAGATATTTATTCGACATTGCGCTTTAGAGATGTCTATCAAGATAAGATACTATATACACCAACACAAATACACACACATAAAACATATGTAATACACTATATAATTTATGCAATTATGATTTTTTTGATTAAAACTTTTATTACAAGATACAATTTAAAGTTGACAGAAGCAAACTTTTGAATGGTATACATTACAATTGTATAACAAAGAACAACTAATGTTCAAAATCTTGTTATGATGTTAACTATGCCATCTAAGAAATAAAAATTGCACTCATTAAGACTACAATATAATGAAAACAAGTTTAAATGAAGTAAAATAGTTTAGTATAAATTATATGAATTGCCGACAAGTCCAAATAATGTTACACCGGTCCGATGCTCTGAGTAGTGTTGTGGTTGCGGGCTCTCGTTTCTCTCCGGCAATGACACCGACAACCACGCTTGGGAGAGAAACGCTTGGTTGCTCATGTGACGACAATGCAGAGTAACCGAGAGATGGATGAGTGCGTTATATTAGTTTGAAAACATTCTGAAAAAGATAATGCAATACAAGTGTAATACAACTAAGTTTTTTGCAAATTTGTGTATTCATATCGTTTTACGCAAACAATTCGTTCTCCAACTAATTTTTTCATGCTTTCGTGTTCTTAGAATCACACATTTTGGTAGATGTTTTTCGAATCCTAAACATGTTCGTTACATCTAACACTATACGCACAATATTTTTTCCATCAACATTATTGTGGCTTGCCGCATTGTATGACCATATAGCCCACATGTCATGGACCCACACTGTATCGAATTTTGCCACACTTGTGTTTCCATTTATGCTGGTCAGACCTTCGTGCCATAAGCTCCACTATGTATAGTGCGTCCTTGAATCCCATTCAATTAAAATGAAGCTTGCTCAGTTAGCGGAAATACCAAATTTTGTTTATTTAAACGATTTAAATTTAGGCTTGGCTTCCGCGAGAAGAAACGGATAAGTGGCAATGTTTACTCAAATGATTATTTATGTAACTAAAGCATCTTAGCGGAACATCCATCCAGATACCTAATGCAGAATAATATTACAATAGCACGTCACACATGGATGACTGAAATATGGTATAATTGATCTCTTTCGTTGCTTCTTCCACAACAATGCCAATAAAATATGCTGTATTGATCCCATCTGTGCTTCTTCACAACAGAGTCATCTGCCTGGATATGCTTCCGAAGGAGATAGCTAGGATATTACAACATCAAATCTTCTCCGGAGTAATATATATATAGTATTCTTTTTGTTTTTTTAGGTCAAGTCGGTTGTATTCACCGTCCGAATAGATAGAAAGAGATGACCCAGTTTATAAGTGAAACCGGTCTAAAAACTATACAAGTTGTAAAATGCCAGAAAAACATGACCAAAAAACCGCACAGACGAGTTGATCCGCCGTCCACACGAGCCCGACGTAAAACATACAGTATTGGGAGTATAGCTTTACAGTCTAGTAATATAGTCTTGGGGTATTAAAGTACATGCTAGAGAAGTAAGCAAACCGCCTTCTCATACATCTCTTGGAGATATATAAACTTAAGTTGTTTAGGGCAATATTTGCAGCGCTGATGAGTGTTCCTGCCACGACAGGCGCATGTTTCTCACGGTGACGATGCATGCCCTTTAATGTTTTTTTGCACGAAGATGGCGCCGGTACTCCCCAAGAGCCCAAATGGGGAACAAGTTGCGGTAGTTGGGGTAATTGAAGAAAAGGGAGCAGTTGAAGCACCCAACGTGTTCCTATCATCAAAACGCAAAGCACAGTCAGATTCATAATGCATAATCTGATCTGAGTACATCATATCGCAGGACAACTTTTCAGAGCCTTGACAACAGCATTCCGTCAAATAACTGTTCGAACTGTAAATGAACCTAACAAGTTCATTCAGGAAAACATAACATCGTCAGCGCAGAGGAAAATGGAACTTACTTGCTGGGGAAATTCTCCTGTGTCCAGCTGCATATTGATCAATTCTTTTGCAGCACGATGCAGTGGTGTTGGGTCTCGTTCCATCTGGTATTCAAGTAAGGAAAAACAATCACTTCGATAAACATCACGTTCCTTCACAGTTGAATTAAACAATGTACAGAACATACCTGTCCAGCATATATTAAAGTCAACATTGCCCAAGCAGTATTCACTGCATGGCACGATCACCTTCGATATTTACATAAACCTGTTTAATTTTAGATCACAGTAAAAATAAATGACAAAGAAACATGTACTATGATATTGCGAAGAAATAGAATTCAAAATTGTATTGAATAGATTACAATGAAGCAACACTTTTTCTTTCATGAAATGGAATGTAAACAATATCAGTGTTTACCTTTGTTTCATTAGATAGATGGCTTTCTCCCCACCCACCAGTACTGAGCTGCTTTGATAATATAAAGTCACATGCTTTCCTGATGGGGAAACTGTTCTCGTATGTTCTTCCAGCAGCAACTAATGCTTTAACCGAAAAGAAGGCTCCATAGGTGAAACACACACCCCAAGTGCCAAGCCTGACAAAATTGTCGTGTTATAATTATTTAAGTAGTAGCAGGAAAAACGTTTTCCATAAGGTAATAAGTCAGTAAATGTGGCAATCTAACAAACCATGAACCATCTTCTCCTTGTCTGCTCTCAATAAATGTTGTTGCGTTTCTGATACATTGTTCTATCTCCTTAGTACGGTAACCAGCGTGTAGGTCTTTGAACAGTATTAGAGCTTGAAGAACCGATGAAGTGCATTCAGGATATCTGACAATTGTATCATACTAAGTTTGTTTCTCCAAGTTAAATGAAAAATACAGTATGGTACTGCAACACTTACGGATGATCGACGATCATGTTTGGAAAACTCTCACAAGGGTTGAGGATCTGGATTATCAAAATAAACATCTAAGCGTATGGCTATAGGAATTTGGAATATGGGCTAATTCTTTCAAACATTTAGAATCATATATTGCTAAAGTATTTAATACCGAGCTACAAAATTATTTATACCATAAAAGGACATAAAAGTATAAATAAACAAATGACGAGATTAAAATATGTAAAATCGAAGCTGTATGTTAGGATGTAAAAAGCAACGGGTATCTCTTTGATCGTAACAATCAGAAGGTCATTCATAAAGACAAGAGTAGCAGTCTTAAATACTCACCTCTATCCAAGCAGAAGTTCTTTTACATTCATATGTAGAAAAGGTGCCATCTTTGTTCTACAAAGAAAAATAATTAGGTGTTAACCAGATGACCTTCATAGCTTTGAACAATGCCAACAAAGATAGAAACGTAAACATATGTGATATGCATGATAATGTAACATAATGTCGATATTAACCGTCAAATCTACTCACTGAATATCTAAATGTGATGGCAAATTCTGCAAACTGTGTCACCGTATTTGGACAATGCAACATTCATAAACTAATGCGCCAAAATATTCAGATATCCATTTTGCCACCATCAATTTGGTTGGACAGATTCATCCCATATCTCTTACTGGACACAAGTAGCAACATTCATGATTCATTTCATACATACACGTAACTATCTGGGACTGTTGAACTTTTCATAGAAATAAGAACAAATGCTGGAAAATTGGAAAATTATGTTGCATGACTTTATTTTGGAGAATCCGTACCACAAAAGATAGAAGGTAATCAACAGCATCATGCACCCTTTCTCTTTCTATTGGGTCCCCAACGAGGTTGCTAGAGACTTTTGACAGCAACAGTATAGCCTGAAAATGAAATTATGTAAGGTCTTCTTGCATAGACAAAATAAAAACCATAACGAATCAATAACTGATCAAAGTAAAGATATACTTTGAATTATTAATAGTACGTTACATAAAAAGTTAAGAACACTTACTACTTAGTTCTTAGCTAATTTCACCTGTTGATATTAAGATAGAGTATGTAATGACCTTAAGTGCTTCTGCGGTTGTGTCAGATACAGTCCATCCATTGTCTGCACTTGAAAGAGTCCACGACCCCTTTGATCTGTGGCGATGTGAGTAACTTTGGTCACCAGGATGATTCCACAGAACCTTCAGGTATGAACATATACATTGTGTTAGATTATCTACCGTAATCATTAGTTTATCAACTCAGATGAGAAGGTAACAAATAACCTGTGATTTTTTCATGAATGCATTGGCTCTCTCGAGAGTTGGACCATACTCGCTAACAAGATCTGTTGCACAAAATGCTTGAATTATAAACGATGTCTCCCAGCTCTGAACGCCATCATATACCTATCATTGATATAATAACACATCATTGATACTCTGTCATTAGAAAAAATCGCTTCTTAAAAGGCAAAGGCATGTTGTATTTTGAACATAGTTTTACATGACTAGGTGTGTGTCTGATCCTGATGGGAAAACACTTATGAACATATTTAGTATGTCCAAGCAACTTATGGTTGTATCAGTACACACTTCTGTAATTTAGCATGACTAAATATCAAATGCTATAATGTCTACTAACTCATAGTTTACCCATATGGATCACTTTTATCAACCTTCCTGTCATTTCAAAAGTACAGATATGGAAGCAATTGTCATAGCTGCCATACTTTCAACATGTGCAATAAACATCATTGGAAGTAAACCATCACTAGGTTTCTCAACAAATGTACAACTACTGACAAGTAACAGGGAAAAGGTTCACAGCTAGTTATGATTCTAATTTCATAGCAGTAGTGCTCACAACAAAGGCTGTACTTTCAGTACTAGCACAAACTGAAAAAAAAACATGTGCATGAAAAGTGGAAAAGTTATTATACCTGCGCCTTCATGCCATCTTCAGAGAGCCACAGGAAATCAGGTATCCTCGCCAGATGCCGCTTGAACGCGTCTGAATTCGGATCTTCGGCCCAGCAGCAGACCATGTTCAGGGCCTAAACATCAGGGGACATTGTAAATATAATAAAATTATAATACCCGAGTTTGATATCAAGCCAGTAAAGGCAATAGACCAGGACATCAGGCCACACATTACCTTGTTAACGGCGCATATGCAGAGGTACTGCGTGTTGTCGTCCTCGTAATGGATGTGCTCCATGAGATTGTTCAGAGCCCTGTCCCTGAGCTTATTGATCGGCCAGCTGCTTAACACTGGTTCCACACACTTGTAGAGTGAAGTCCACACGGCATTCTGCAACACTGTGCGCGGACACAGAAGATCCTCCTGAAATCACCCAAAACGAAAAAAAAAAGATTAAACAGTTGAACACCATCTCCCTAGCATATTATTGCGACTGAAAAGTGAATCCAGGGTTTGGAAATGCTTTCTTCCTCTTTGATGGTTTCCACTAGCGGCAGACAAATAAATAAATTACAAAACGCACTGCAACTTCTCCGATTTAGTGAAAACTGAACGGAAGAGGAATTCTTCTCCATTTTCATTTGTAACGATTCAGCGACAATCATGAAAGAATAATTGGCTTGTGCGCCTAAGAGAGAGAGAGAGAGAGCATGTACGATGGTGCTTGAGAAGCGCACGAGAACACCGACGATGCGCGGTCGGCCGCTCGGGGCCACGGCGTATCATGGTCGCCTCCGCCTGCGGCGGCGCACGCCATTGCTCCACGGTGCGCAGCCTGACTGAACTGCGGCTCAGTACCCACGAGCCCAACTAGGCTAACCAAACAGCCCGGCTCATTTGTACAGCCTGTTTAATCACAGCTGAGAATGTGATGTTGGCCCATTTAGACTTCGTACTATGCCCAGGCCCCAGTGTTCTAGAGAAAAACATGCCCACCCTCAAAAAAAAAAAGAGAGAGAAAAATGTGCCCCAGCTTTCCCAGCCGAAATATTATTTTTCTCTAAAGAAAGACAAATTATTATTTTATTCTCTTTAAAATTTTCTATTTAAACATAGCACAATTCATGAAAATATATCACTCTTGCAAATGGAAATTTAAGGTATAATCAAATAATTTGATTAATAATAACAAATCATGCTAATATTTTTGAAATATATAAAAAAATACACTGAACTAACCTTGGCACATGCATTGCGAGACCAGCCCCAGTCAATCTTGTGGTATGGCTCGTCGTAGATCTCTTCCCTTAGCGCCATGATAGTTGGCGTGATGGGCCCTACGAATTTCTTGCCGTAGAGATAAGCCATGGGCAGATAGACCATACGACACAAATACCAGAATTTCCCTGTACAGGATTAAAAGACTTGGTGAAAACTACTTGTCAAATCTTGCTATGGAAATGAATGAAACTACGCAAATCTCATGAAAAACCCTCTGATGCATGTAGATTGATAGATAGATACCTGGATGAAATGGTAGGAACTGCGGTGCCAGCCATAGTTCAGGGAAGATCGGGTTGTTCCCACACCAATCATACACCCCAAGTATCTACAGTAATTATAAAAAAAAATCAAACAAACAAAGTATATATTTTCTTAATTTGGAATAACTGATATTTCCATGTTCTTAAAAGTAAGGTGTATTTCTTTTGAAAAATCAAATAGCGTAAGTTTGACCAATTTTGTTAGAAAAAACCAGTAACATTTATAATACTAAATCAATGTTGTTAGATAAATCAAGAACATATCTTCATATGATGTTCATATAGTATTATAGTTGTTAGTTAAAAAAAAACTTTGGCCAAACTATATATTGATTGAGGGAGTACACGTATTAGTGTAGCGTCGTGATGCTTAGTTATTCAATAGAGTATATTAATCATCCGTGATTGTGAATGTACGTGCATTTTGTTATTATTCATGTACGACATGTGTTACACTGTATGGCGCGCCACATACCGAGAGCCATATTTTCCCCCACTGCGGCACAAGAGTTGCGCCACCGTGGGATATTATCCAGCCACGCCCTCGTGCCAACGTCACGTTGCCGTCTAGCTCCTCGCCAAGGAGCCTCAGTGTGATGTAATTGGAGCATGTGCCGAACATGCTGCTCGACCCTAAAATCAGGGTGCCCCATCCGCCATCCTCGTTCTACATCATATATCGAATAGACAAATATAAACATATAGAAAAATAATACTCCATCCGATCCATATTAATGGTCTCAACATTGTCTAGATACGGATGCATCTAGTCTAAACACTTAACTAGATACATCCGTATCTAGATAAAGTTGATGCAATTAATATGGATCGGAGGTTGTACTTGTATGAGAGAGTGTGAGCAAAGTTAGAAAAACTATATGTATTGGAACATGCAAGTACGTAGTGCCATGCCTGGTGATTATAGATGTAGCGGCAAATCTCTCGCCGATGTTCCAGCGTTACCACGGCGTCGAGTGATCTGGTGACATAGAGAGCAAATACCTGCAAGTGCACAGCGGAAACAAAATCAACTGTGGCTGGAACATGGAGTACACAAGAAGGTGGTGGAAATTTAATTTTCCGGTATACTGACCAAGCCGGGCATGATGAACATGACCCCGCTGAAGTCCCCGGGCCAGCAGCCGTCGTCCGATTGCAGCGAAGAGAACTGGTCCAGGGCTCGCCGCAGCGACGCTAGCGCGATCTCCTCCGTCACCTCGTCCTTCTCCTCGAGCTTCTTCACCGGCGGCAGATCCTTGCCTCGGAGCTTGTTTTGTTTCGCATACTGCAATAATAATAGGTCAGATTCAGTTTGTCAAACTTTGAAACGGAGCGAGTGTATATTCTTGTTAGTATCTCGATAGGGGGTCGATCGGTAGCATGGCTGCTGCCTCAGTAACTCAACCTTTCCAGCTACTCCGTATGTTGGTAGCTCGCACGTAAGCACATTCAATTCATGAGTGGACTGCACCATAATTTTCCTTTCTTGTGCATACTGTAATCGTGCCTTTTGTGTGACCTCCAAATGATTCCTCCAAATCCAGTAGTACTACAGTAACTACCCTTAGTGTATGTAGTACTAATAATTGTGTACAGAATGCCAGGATTATACATGCATGAATTTTGAAGAAAACAATCGATTCAAATCTTTTGTAGGCGCATGAAAATTATATCAGTGACGATAGTTCACTGTATCGTTAACGTCTATGCATATGTATGTGTATGTTGATGCATGCATGTATATATACCTGCAAGCGCATGAGGAGGTCGGCGGACTCCCTGCGCCGGAACCGGCCGTCGGCGAACTCCCGCCGCACCCTCTCCACCTCGGCGCGCTCCTCGGGAGTGCCGGCGCCGGCGTCGAACTCCCACACCGTCCGGCCGAGGAAGCCGTTGGTCGACCGCAACCACGGCCCGCCGCCCTCCCCGACCTTCAGCCTCCACATGCCGCCTCTCCGGGCAACGACGTACTCGCCCTAGCTTGATCGGTTGAAAAGCCTGGCGTGGCCGGCTCTCTGGGATCAGCTAGCTAGCTGAGAGTTCAGCGATGCATGCTCCTGCAGCATGGGGCGTGTTTAAATAGATGAGGAGATTGGCGCCAAGTGCTGCCACGTAGTATAGCGCGCCGCACGCATCTGCAGGGCCATCGGGCATCGGCCGGCCAACAAATGCAATATCATCATTCAGCAGCCAACTGTAATGTTAATTGACACACACAAGCGCTTGGCAGGTGGCAACAAGGACTAGTATCTTTATTATTTACGAGAGACCTAGAAAAAAAAGGCAAGCTGCTCCTGCAATTCAATGGAGCTAGCCCAGTCCAACAGTGAAAAAGATAAAACGGCACAGTTCACACATATGGACAAAACCCTTAAGATTACGAAGCACAATTTATTCAAGAAAATATCTAGGCAGAAACCTGGTAATCAAGAAAAGCTACATAGTGAAACTATGCCTCATGTTTGAGTGCGATCTATGCTGGAGAATCCTGAGTCTGCTTCTCGCATAACAATCACGGCTCCCCTGCCCCATCTTTCTAGGTATGTGTGGTTGTCGGTTTTTTTTAAGAACAGGGGCTGGTACAGATCGTTACGCCTTTCGTGCGGGTTGGAACTTACCCGATAAGGAATTTTGCTACCTTCGCACCGTTATAGTTACGCCCGCCGTTCACCGGGGCTTTCAAAATTATATGAAGCCAGTAAAGAAACAAAAAATCCATGGGTATTTGAACCTGACTACCCGGGAAAAAGCAGAATATTTGATGGGAGAACAAGAGACAACTTCGAACAACCTGTTCTAATAGGGAAGTTCTATATCTTAAAATTAATTTATCAAGTTGATGAGAAAATTCATGATCGTTCTACTGGGCCCTACTCACTTGTTAGTTGTTACACAACAACCCGCTAGAGGAAGAGCCAAGCAAGGGGACAATGAGTCCGAAGGACCGAGAGCTTCATTAAAAGTCAACACTCGACAAGTTGCAGATAAGGTCACACATAAACTAGAAATTACAAACTGGCACATACATTTTGCACAAAGGACCTCAGAATATAAAAGGAAAAAGCAATCAGGTCCTGCTCCTTGTCCAGCAGGACGAACTCTGAGCTCGGCACAGCCAGTCTCCACCTCACCAGGGACGCACCACTTGGGATGAGGAGACGGGAGCATGCAACACATGAGCGGAAGGGCCTCCGCAGCGACAACAAGGCCCGGAGGTTGATTCTTACCATCTGACGCCGACCGGGAATCCATCGTCGACATCCAAGGCGGGAGTGGCCGCCATTCGGCCATGAAGAACGACGAAAAAGTAGGATCCGTCGCGAGGAAACTCCTAAGTGAAGCCCTAGCACACCTCTGCTGCAGATCCATGTGACGGCAAACCAGAGCATAGGAGCCCACCTCCCTCTCGTCATCAAGACAAGCAAGGAGAGAGGAATCCAGTACCCCAGCGCCGGCACACAATCTGTCGCAAACTGCGAGCTTATTGGAGATGTTGCCCTGAGCTTCGTGTGTCAGTGCATCTCCCACCGTGGGAGCTTGCCACCGAGACGCAACGCCGAGACATGGTCACCGCTCGCCGGCTGCCGCATCAGGCAACAAGAGGGGAAGGCGGCTTTATTTGCAGAGATGCCTCGGCCGGGCTCCTCTAACTACCATGTCAAATAGAGCAAAGCAAGCGAGAGCGGAAGGACGAGGGTGCACCAGATCCAGCAGAAGGGGTCCGGTGACCTACTCACCACACAAGGACGAAGACGAAGCCTACTATACAACCTACAACTACTAGCACCTCTCCTTCACCATCTCCGAGCGGCGGCGCCGCCGTAGCAGGCTTCGGATCGACGCTGGAGCGGGGCGAGAGCTCTCAAGCGAAAGGGATGAGGAGAGAGAAAGAAACGGGGAAAGTGAGCCCTCGTCCTCACCCCGGATTTCTCCCTGTGCTCTTGTTACTCCTTGCTTGTTTGTGGCTCGTGGTTGTCGTTTGTTGTGTCATTCAACATGCTATTGGTGAGAGTAGGTTTGCACTTGTGCATTTTGATGTTCGAGCGTTGATGTGTTGTATCAGTTTTTGCTGGTTTCGCTAACAAATTGGGCACTCCTCTTCTCAGTTGATGAAATCGGCGAAGCTTTTGCTCACGGTAAAAAAACTCGGCCAAAAGCACCGGCCCAAGAGAAAATAACTGAGAATAGGAGTGCCCAATTTGGTTACTGCAAGACTACCTCTACTCTATTTGTTACTCTATTTGTTTCTGTCCACATTAATTAGTTGCCACATCATCTTTTTTTTTTTTGCTTAGGTGGCATGCATGTTATTACCTATATTACTCTCACTATGTCTAGTCTAATATCGCTCGCTAATGTCCCATGCATCTGGCATTGTCTCACGCAACATATCGGGGGACACAACGACAACGTACATTGCGCTTACGTAGCCTCTGAACTTTCATATTCACCTTACTTTTTCCTCCAATTCAATTTTGAAAATGAAACTGATGGTGTGGACGACCGTTTTGTCGATGTACCATGTACACTTTGTCCGGTGCATATTCGTCCCACATGGAGATGGAGAACGTATATGGTGGCCAATTATTGGAGTCGTGACGCTACGAGAGAGTATTTTTTGCCAAATCTGGCCCTTTTGCCGAACTAATGACGTATCTGGCCGCTCCCGGGAACTAATTGCAAATCTGGCCCCTGAGGTCGGCGCCAACGCAAATGGAGCCGAACTTGTGCAGTTCGGCGCCAACCAAATTTTGCAAATCTGGCCCATGAGGTCGGCGCCAACGCAAATGGAGCCGACCTTGTGTAGGTCGGCGAAATGGCATTTCGCCGACCTACACAAGGTCGGCTCCATTTGCGTTGGCGCCGACCTCGGGGGGCCAGATTTGCAATTAGTTCCCGCGAGCGGCCAGATACGTCATTAGTTCGGCAAAAGGGCCAGATTAGGCAAAAAATACTACGAGAGAACCACCACCCGTACAGTGCGTACAATAACTTGCAGCTCGCCGGGGTGTTGATCTTGCCATATCAGTCAGCAGGCAGCTTGGCCGGGCGGGCCGATCATCCGCATTCAAACGGACGCACGCCACATATTGAAGACGGCTACTGTGCGATCGTCTATTCATCATCGAGCCTCTTTTGAGTTTTCATTCATCAATTATCTTGAAACATTGTAGAGTACTACGGCGAATACGAATTTGGGAGCAAGAACCGGTAGCAACTCGACACGCCCTGCCGCGTAGTGCGTGCAGTGAAACCCATTGAGCTCCTGTGCTTCATTTGACAAAATTATTAATTCCATGTGCCTGCTAGCTGGCTGTTGCTCACGTGTCAACAAATGCGGGACGTTGGTCCCACCATAGCGTGAGATATGATCGTTTTTTTTTGAACACGGAGGGCCCCGAAGGGGCTAGAAGCCTCTTTTCATTCCATACAGTGGGTGTACAAAGAAATTTACAAAGGACCCCATAAAAACAAGAAATAAAACATAGATCCCTGTCATTTGCAGAAAGGACCTTGCTAGGATAATGAAAATTACAATCGAGTCCTTCTCTTTCCCCACCGTCGAGCAAGAGGTCGAGCTTGCCGTTGCCGTACACCGCCGCGGGGACATCGCCACTTGCGTCGATGCCGACAAGAACCTCAGCAGCAGCTGACCTCGATAGGGCCTCACATCGGAGGTTGCACAGGAGCTGGAGCATACCAGCGAGTTTCTCAGGTCGCCATGGACCATGAAAGAAGAGCTCGAGAAGCAAACGGCTTCATTCCTCCAGCACCACCGCGAGCCACTGCCTGCTGCAGCACCGCACCATCCATCCACCACCATGGTGGCCAGAGAGATGCAAAGGAGCACAGCACAACAGAAGATCGAGGCGACCCAGATTCGTCGCCGCCCTTTGAAGAACCACCCGCCATCAGAACTCTGATTCCTGCCACGGACCAGAGGAGACAGGCAAAAGGAGATGTAGCAGCTTCGAATCCGAAAGAGCTCGGCGAGATTGATGATACGGCCTCGGCCGTCTCCATCCCTGCAAAGAGTCCACCTCGGACCGGATCTGCAGTAGAGGATAGGCCCGGATCCAGCGCCGCCGAGAGTCGCCGGAGTCCAGCCGAGCACAAAAGCCAAATCCAGCAGATCCTTCAACTCCCTTCTCCTCCCACCACGGTAGCAAGAAGAGGATAGAAGAAACCGCAAGATCCGCATCCGATTCAAGCCGAGCTTATTCAAGCAGCCGCCTTTAGCTCCGCCACCAGCCCGCTCAATCCACCATGGAACTTCGCCGGAAGGAGGCTTTGCAACGCCGTGGTCGCCGCTCGGAGGCCACCACAGCAGGCGCGGGGAAGGGAAAGACGGCATATAGCCAGTCGCCATATAGGCAAAAACTATAACTAGACCTACTAGAACTATATACAGGAGAGGCCTACCTCCTAGTCCATCCCCTCGCCGGCCAGCAGGCCCGCCGGAAAGGAAGACGGAGAGGGGCGGCAGAAGAGTTGGGCGGTGGACTCTCAAAACAAGGAGCGGAGAGCGAGAGGCTATCCTGGGCACATATAGGTTTTTTCTTTTCATATTTTTAGAACTATGAAATACGATATTCAAAATGTACAAAAAAAAAGTACTGCTACCTAGACCCCAGCTCACAGTCGAGGTATTCGTACAAGTTCATGATACAATGTGGCTGCAAAATAAGAAATGGTAAACACTGTTATAAAATATGAACATTGGGCAAATAGTAGAATTCACTCTTTTTCAAAATATAAGTTCAAGTCGACTATCTTTAAAATTTATATACTCCTAAATGATTTGCGTTGGTAGGAGATATAGCCGGTCCCATAGAGTTATTGGCCATGCACATCATTCAGATCCTTATATACTCCTAAATGATTTGCATTGATTGCACCAGTTATTTCACCCATGCTTCCATCAAATCCTTAAATATTCATTCGGGTGACGCAAGTGGTCTCTATTGTCTCGTGAGCAGCAGTGATACACCATCCATATTTATTTGGCCTAAATTGACATGAACAAATGGATAGACGACATGGCTCGCCATCACGACTCACGAGTCCCACATATAAAATAGATCACAACTCCCTCGCATCAGTACTAGTACTTCTTGGTCACACACACACGTATTGATGATGTTCACGTCTCATTTTGTTAACAACACACTTTCACGAGAGTCTATTGATCATCAATTGGGATTACAAGCCCTGGAATCACAGGTTCATGGGAGGATTATAGAGAAGAAGAAGAGGAACATAGAGCAGTAGAGAGGAAAAGGAGACAGAAGCAGAGGAGGCCGAAGCCATCCCGTTCCCAACCAGTCGTTGGTAATCCAGTTCCCTTGTATTTGTAGCTCCTTCCTCACGTCGTTTCCCAGCGGCCCAGGCCCAAAGGTGCCAGCCCAGGTAAGAGAAGGGAAGGTTGCTAACATTCCCCCCTCCTTAAATTTCGGCTTGACCTCAAGCCGATGCCATGTCGAACCGCCCGGGTCCCACGGTACTTGATGCTTCATGACTTCGCCGAGGTCGGGCTGGATGCCGTAGTCGAGGTGGACCTTGACGAGGTTGAGGTAGCCGATGGCGCAGACCTGCTCGAGGAAGACTCCCATGTAGTAGATGTGGCCGATGTGCACCTGCTCCGAAATGACGTCAAGGTAGTAGTCGTTGTAGGCACAGGCTTTGTCGAAGTAATAAACATGGTCGAGGCAGTGGCCGCTGTAGTAGGCTGGAGCTGCAGCATTCCTCCTTCCTTTCTCTTCGTCGATTCTTCTTTTGAGTTTCATGAGCTGATTTGACCATACTATTGTTATAACTAGTTAAATTTTGCGCGGCGTCACGCCGCGGCCTTGCTGAGATTAATTTGTGGTAATTTGTGTTTTTTTTTTTAAATCGTGGTATATATATTGTAAGGAAAGGCAGTAGTTATAACGTGTATAATGTAGTTAGCGCAAATTCAATTTGAAATCATCCTGAAATGTGCATGTAATAAAGCGTTATTTAAATTTAAGTTCATATTTAAAGAGATTTAAGTTTACTTTAAGCATTTAGTAAATTGAATCGCATAATTGGAGCGAGTTTAGGTATATTATTTGTAAATGTTAACCTAGTCGGTTTGGTATGATATGCTTGTGTTTTATCTTACATATTAAATTTAACTCAATATTCGGAGGGAATTTTAATTGAACCCAATATTCGGAGGGAGTACATTGCTTGAGCATTTTTTGAATTTAATTTTAAACTCATAATATGAGGAAAATGAATTTGCAGGAAATATTTTGTATAAGTATTTATTAAAGTAAGTCCATAATTAGCTGAAATGAGTTTGTATTTCCTACAAATATCCAACTAATCAAGCATTTTTAAATCTAAATAGAAATTAGAGAAAACTTAGCCATATTATCCCTAATATGTTAGCTAAATTGAAATGATAAAATTTGTTTCCTATTCCGACGTAAGTAGTTCATTTAAATTCATAATTAGAGGAAATACATTATGATTATATCGAAATATTCACCAGTTTGAGCATTTATTAAATTTAACTACATATTTGGAGAGAGATTAATTATATTATATCTAAATGTGCACTATCTTGAAATGTTTGTATTTTGCTTTAATCATTTATTAAATTAAGTCCATAATTAGAGGAAGTGAAATTGTATTTGCTTTGAATATCCATCTAATAAAGTTTTTTTAAAATTTAAGCATACAATTAGAGAGATTTTAGTTATATTACATCTAATATGTTAGCTAGATTAAAATGGTAAAATATGTTTTCCTTTGTGACATAAATATTCTATTTAATTTCATTTTAAGAATAAAAATATTATGGCTATATAGAATTATTAACCAATTTGAGTATTTATTTAGTTAAATTGCATATTTAGAGAGAGTTTTGTTATGTTATCTTTAAATGCAAACTGGTTTTTAAATTGTATGATATGTTTTTATGTTGTCTTAAATAGTTAATTAAGATACTTAAGTAGAGGAAATAAAGTATATAATATTTTTTTTAATTCGAAATCAGCTTCATTTAATCAGAAGAAGTGCATTTTGGTTTTTTGTAAATGTTTACCGATTTTGAAATGCCCAAAAATATTTGCATTATGGTAATTAGAATTTATTTTTCTGGTTGTTGCGATATATTTTGCATAATTTTCTAGTAGGTAGATTTTAAACCATTAATTTTATAGTATTATTCATTTTCTGTAAATTATTGAAGTGAGTTGGGTCCAATTTAAAAAATGTCCAAAAAAATGCTTGTATTATGATATAAGTAATTAGAATTTGTTTTTCTGTTTATGCTGATATATTTTTTACATTTTTCTGGTAGATAGTTCTTAAACTATTGATTTTGTAATTTTTTTTCATTTCCTGCAAATTCTTTAAGTGAACTGGACCCACTTGTCAGGGTTTTAGTATTCACGCCGCGGCCTTTAAGAGAAATTTTATGTATGAAATGTTTTGTTATAATGACATAATAAATGTCGAAGGAAATTCGAATTTGACGAAATTCGTGGAATGGCTGTGCGAATTTGGATCTAAAAATTGCGGAGTTAGAGTCGACCAAACTCGAAAGCGATGACGGGGATGGAACCTACTTGTCGACGCGCATATATTTCATGTATGTATTTTTTGGGAAACGCGGTTTTTTTTTGCGAAATTTTTGACAAAATTCGTCAACGTTTGTGCGAATTTGGATCCAAAATCGAGGAGTTAGAGCCGACAAAACTCGAAACCGTTAATTTTTTGGAAAACGTGAGGACTTTTCTGAAAAAAAATTGAATTTTTTTTGTCAAATGTAAGTGTGAATCTGGATCCAAAATTGAGGAGTCAGAGTCGACGAATCTCGAAACCGTTCACGGGATGGAACCCACTTGTCGACGCGAATACATTTCATGTATGTAAGTTTTGGGGAAACAAAAAAAATTTGAGGAGAAAAAGCAGGGAAAAAATGGTGCAAAAAAAAAAATCGCTACAGTACCCGGGCACTGTAGAATACTGTAGATGAACAGTGCATCTACAGTGCCCCCGGGCCGCTGGTAAGCCAGCGATCTGCGCAACTTTTATATATAGATATATATATATAGCACGATGATCAATTAAGTTTGTTCTGTCGCTCCACACTATGGCATGATTAGATGAACTCTGCTTGTTGAGTAACTGAACAGCCTCAATGACGACCCTCGTGCATATATAATGCTGCTGTACTTTTGCTCTCTCATTCAGAATCGCAAGGAACGTGCTGGAGCTGGTATAGCCTTGTCCTGCACAATGTATGGTTACAGGATGCCCAGGGCTTATCAACAAAAGAACACTAGCCTCAGGACCACATTGTAGAAGAAACCCGGTAAACATCAGTCTCCAAGAGCTTGTATAGGCCAGTCCAAGCAGGGTTTCGACAAGAAACAACCAGATCCAGAGATGTCTCACAATTGATTTCCTCGTTCATTTGAGCTCTTGTAAGTAACACAATTTGTATTTTTGCAAAGTGGCAATTAACTTGGAGTGGTGACCATTGCAACGTTGAATGCATCCCTCCTAGTCTGCTCTTGCAGTGAATAAGTACCACCTGCCATTGGAAAATCCAAGCACGAGAAAGAATACCTCCAGGATCCCATGGCTTCTTATGATGAGACCCATTGGTCATCTCACAGCCGTACACAAAACTATCATCTGCATAAGTCAGCCTTCCAAACCTGCTCACCCAAGTTCCATCAATGTAGCACACCACCCAAGCTTCTAGGGAGTAGTCAAAATTGACTAGCAATCTGGATAAAAGTTGGTGTGGTGATTGTCTCTGCTGCCACCCATCCTGATCATGCTCAAACGATGGCCACGGTAGTGGTCGTGGTTCAAATTCAACCTGTTGTAGACACTTGCCACGGAGGTTTCCACTCCCTTCTTGCTCTGAACAACCACGAGAATATTCCACAAGCAATAATGTGTTCCACGTGCAGCTTACCGAAGGTGCTGGCACAATCGAACTGATACTGGAGCAATTGCACAGAGATGCCCCTGACTTCTTCTGGTGTTGATCACAACTGCGTGATAGATGTGCTTTTATTTGCTCAACACAGATGTAAATTGTTAGGTCACTTGTCCATACTGTAAACAGCCTGACTGTAGCAATACTTGGATCTGATGCAGGAGCTTCAGTATTAATCAAACTAATTGTTGGCCTTGCCAAATGAATGGTACGAACATCAGCCTGTGCAAGTGTGTATGACCATGCTATGTACCACTGAAAATGACTAGAACCAAAGATGAAAGCATTTCCAATAGTGCCAATCCATGAACTTGGAACTCTGATCCTTCTAATGTAATAACACTGCAATGCCCAAGCAATTTTCCATTGCATGGTTTCAGAACCACAATGAATAAACCAGTGCAAATATGTTTGAGTATTTGCATACCCCGATTTCTGATCATGGTCATGACTGTCTGATAAATCTGCATTCAGTTTCTTAACACATGCATGCCAAGCAATATCTCTGCTAAACACTGAATCTCTCAATATCATCGGTTTCTCTCCCGGGTCCCATGGCAACAAGCAAACTGAATGATTTGTAGCACAACAAAGACCAGAACACATACCGCTGATTTTTGTTGTACACTGATTCATTGATGTACCCCATGATACCATGGCCTGAGCAACTTGTGGTAGCAGTGTCGACACATTCTGCCCATTGGTCTGAAGCGGTGACAACTCCAGCAGCTTGAGTGGCAGAGTGACCTCGTGCTTGTTGGCGACGCTGTGATCATCCGCGTCAACCGCTGAGGTCGCCACAACAACAGGGATGGGAGTCACGGCAGTGAAGTCGACCTCATTGCTTCCACCGCAATGCACGACGCTCGTCGGGGATGCTGATGGCGCTGCTATGGCCCCTGTTGCATTGTTCTCTCTGGCTGGGCATTCGGTCGAACAGGTGATAGGCGTCGCAAGTGCATGTTCAGACTCGTTGCAGATGGATGCTGTTCTCGCTACCGCTGAGATGGAGTCCGCCGCTGCCACCGTCCGGATGGACATGGCCCTCTCGGAGGTGACGCTCGCAGTCGGAGCAGATGACGGGAAGGAGGTCGAAGTTGTAGATGACGAAGCCCCTGGACCCTTGGTGTTGGTGGCCGCGTCCCGGATGGCCTCGTCGCGTCTCGCGAACGCCGCCTCTAGCGCTGCTGATACGGACGGCTTCACTTCCGATGCTAGCGCCGCGGATATATCCGATGCAACCTGCGCCGCCATGACTGGAATACGAGCAGCAAATTCGGCACGGCGTCGTGCTCGCTTGCGCTCCCACTCGGCGAGAGGTCGCTGCTGCGGGTACTCCACCGACGCGAACGCTCGATCTCCGCGACCAGCCCAAGCGGATCCGCCCAACATGATTGAATAGGTCGGATCGAAGCCTCTGGTGTGGAATTTGGTTTGGATCGAATCTGGGGATTTGTGGGGACTAGGAATTTTTGTGGATTTGCGTGGAGGAACCGATTGGCTCTGATACCAGAATGTTAACAACACACTTTCACGAGAGTCTATTGATCATCAATTGGGATTACAAGCCCTGGAATCACAGGTTCATGGGAGGATTACAGAGAAGAAGAAGAGGAACATAGTGCAGTAGAGAGGAAAAGGAGACAGAAGCAGAGGAGGCCGAAGCCGTCCCGTTCCTAGCCAGTCGTTCGTAATCCAGTTCCCTTGTATTTGTAGCTCCTTCCTCACGTCGTTTCCCAGCGGCCCAGACCCAAAGGTGCCAGCCCATGGGCCAGCCCAGGTAAGAGAAGGGAAGGTTGCTAACACATTTCTTCGTCACGAAAATACAGCCATAGTACAAAGATGATTCATCCGTACCAGGGAGTCACAAACATTCTCCATATTGTCAAAGATCGCAACGCTAACAAGTAGATGTTGATCTCTAAGTGGCGAATTGAAGTGATTGTGCAGCTCTTGTAGCGTGTATTTGTTCACTGAGAGCTCATTATGGGAGATGAAGTCGCCGAACTTGATGGTAGTGGCGAGTCAGGGGGACTAGCAGGCGCGTTGAAGAGTCCGTTGGACTGGTTTGCGCTCCTAGTTCGTCCTTTGGTGACTAGGTGAGGCCTTCAATTTTAGATTATGCGCATAGGTGTGAGGTTTGGACACGATGGCCCCCACATGGCCACACATGTCATCAAGTGTGTAGATATTTCGACAGTTATCGTCAGAAAGGTAGCGATTTATCGATGTATTTTTTTGCAATGCCTTTGTTAAATAAATTTAGTAAAAAATATTGTGTGCATCGTTTTGATGCAGAGATCAGGTTTTAACCTCCATTTAAAAAAAAACGTATGATTGATTTTACAAGTACATGGTACGCATGTACAGATCAAATATCAATAGCTACAAGTCAACAATAGCGGGTAACTGAACTTACCTTGTTGTCTACGAGCCTGTCGAAACCGAATGTGCAGACGCCCACTTTGCCAGTGCTAATTAGACTGTCGTCACCGTCGTCCTGCTGCTTGATGGAAATGAGTAGCCTGAATGTTGGTCCACTTCACGCTCATGGGCAGGTCTTGGCGGTCGACGATAGCCTTGGGAGTTGGGATCGTCCTGGGCAGATTGGGTCATGCACCGGCACCGCAGTGGGCAGTGCCTGGTGGCGTTGTCGGAGACTCGGAGAAGGTAATGATGGACAAGCGGTCCATGGGGGTAAGCTCCATGATCACGTACTTGATTGCATTCTTCATATTATCTATCGTCTCCATTACCAGGTGTACCTTTCTCTCTTACGGTGGTGGAGGTTGAGGCGTTGAGCAACACCTCCTCTATCACCAGATCGCTCAACCTATTTTCCTATCTCAGATTTTTTGATTTTTTCTTCAAAAAAGGCAGTATAACCGCAACCTAACCATCTTTGTCGTTGCTGATTACTTACAATGGATGATATGCACATAAGTGAAGGGTCCGTCATTTAGTAAATTAATTCACGCATGCATTCTACTTGCAAACTAAACGAATTTTCAAATTTATATATCACATCGCGGAAAGTGCAGTTACCTTTTATCCGATGCCTATTCCTAGGAGGCTTCTCATCATCGTCCATGAACGTCATCCTCAACCCGGCTATTTCTACTTGAGAGATCAAGCAGAGTAAGGATGACTCCAACGGACTGACGCATCGAGTCCACGCGCGTCTGTCCCTGTCCGCGGGAGACAAAAACACGGCCTCAAAACAGTGAAACATAGTGCTATTTGAAAGGTCGGTATGGCTGTGGCACTCATGAGACTATCAAATTTTACCTTTCTTTTTAATTAAGGGATACAAGTGCTAACAAGGTTTGCTAGATGTGTGTCACATATTTACTTGCAAAAGCAAGTCATCAAAAGGCCAATATCCTGTTGAGTGATAAAAATTGTTGGGAAAACTCAAGATTACCAAAGCCCAATTTACGTATCGAAGAAACGCACCTGCAAAAAATATAGCTTCGAGGAGATGGGCATGTAACATCAAACGTTTTGGACAAGGTGTTACAGATGATATACAGAATAGTTGGTTCCTAGCAATTTGACTGAAGAACTGTGCAAGCCTTGATTTACTTATACAAGATATGCACCTGCAAAATTATAGCTTCATGGTGATGTGAATGTAACATCAAAGTTTTGGAAAAAGCATTATAGATGAATTGCGTGAGTAAAGAATATTCGGTTCCTAACCATTTGACAGAAGAACTGTGGAACTAAGTAAAACCATCGCCAAGACACATCGCTACAGTCTGATTTCTAATCTCTGCCAGGCAAAAGATCAAACAGCTGGCAGGCATATCAGGGCCTAGTTGTTTCGTCCAAACTTATATACTTGGACTTGCATCTCTCAGGCACACGGACGCACATACAAGCAGATGATCGAATTAGCAGCAGAGAGCAGGCAGTGTAAGTCGCTGTACCACAACCATAACGTCCAGTGTGAAGAGAAATTGTGAGCGACAGAGCAAGCTTATTGGAGTTTGAGGAGGGACACCGGCCTCATACCCGGAACACCGCGGCATCACGGTTGCCTCTGTAAGACATCTGCTGCCGCGTCCAGATGCATCCTTAGATGTAGGATCTTCAACCTCCGGGTGTGCCTTCTCGATGAAGAAAAGTCCTGCAGTCACAACCTGTCGATGCGGACAGGATCGGAGGAAGCAGGGGAGGCATACGTGGAGCGAGGAGGCGCGGTAGGGGAGAACGGGAGGCGAAAAGGGAGCGTACGCGTCGGCGTCGCCGGGAGGAGGGTCCGGAGAGAGCGAACGCGGCCGCCTACAAGAGCACGGGAGGATGGACGCTGGGAATTCCACAGATGGTCCGCCCAGGCCGCTTTGTGTGGTACGTGCCCTCATATTGTTTTTCTCCTAAATGAACCATCCGCCCTTTCATCCTTGCTAGGAAAGCTCGGTACCATTAGTACTTCTCAAGCATTTCATAGCCCTAAACTGAAGCTTTGTTCCATCTTTTGAATTACCAAATCGGAAAGTATCAAGTACAAATATCACAACAACAACAAGCATGAACATGCCATATGCAGTCCAAAAGTGCCTCCTCTCTAGATCTTAATTAACAAAGCAAGCCTTATTACATACAGGATACAAGATTCAAAGGCATATTACGCTGCCGTCTGAGAGAACTATTCCTGAGCTCAAGTAGTTTCAGCAATACAGATATGCATGAGAATATACTGAATTAACAAGCGAACATACCAGCCCAGCAGCTCACTGTCTATGACGAAAACAAGAGGCAGCACTAGCTAGATATAGCATGTAAATTTAACATCAATCCAATGGAATTAACAACCCGAAAGGATGGTTTATTTGATTTATTTCAAGAAAGGGAAAACGAGACTGCAAGCTGCATGGTATCATGGAAGCAGCATAATAATATGAAATCACGTACAAGCTAGAAATACATCATATTGAGCTCCTCTGAAAATACAGGGAAAAGATTATGGAGAATTGATCATGAGCGGCTGGTACTACTCAAGTAGCTGGTAGTAGTAGACTGGAGCTTCGTTCTTGCACTGACGGAAGAAAAATAGCGTACACACATAAATAAACACAAGACTTCATCTTGATGTCGAAGGATCACGAATTAAGAATACTGGGCTAGGATGACGAATTAAGAGCTCAGTAGAAGTGCTTGGAAGCCAGAGTGAAGCTGGAGAGCCGATGGAGACCGAATCGATCTCCCCTGCACAATGCATGCATAAACGAAAATCAGAAACAATAATTTCTGGTGGATTTGCAAAATAAAAAATAAAATTAAGATCAATGCAGAACCAGTCAAATAAAACACACTCAAATTGACAAATGGAAGGAACGAATGGAACTTAGATAGAAGCCCTCCAAAAACAAGGAAATTGAAATTAATCAAAAGAAGCATCAGCAGCAAGAGAATAAGTGTACATGCATGGAAATGGGTATATACACATGCTTGCCAAGTGATGTACCTCTTCAGCGTGTGGGCCTCTACCAGCGGGAATATGCTTTGGGACGGTTGGGATGGGCGGCCACCGCTCTCTTCAAAGCAGCCTCCACTTCGTGATACCTTTTCCTCGTTCGGTGCTCACCATAAAGCTTAATGTCTACATCAATGAGCGAAGGCAGGTTCTGTATGCACAAGTCCCAGGCCCCACCACTGAGGATGTCCGACACCAGGAGGCCAAACTTAAGGTGCTGTAACTTGGGCATAGCTCCTCGTGGGAACATATAGGGAGCGAATAAAACATTTTCAAAACCGCAATATAGCAGACAAGGGAATGCATCAGCGCTAAGCATGAACAACCTTTCCGTTGCACGCTCTTCTTCCGTGGAGGTGTCCTCATCGGACCCCAATACAACATAGCGAAGACCCGGAAGAGTCCCAAGGACCTGAATGTCCTCCAGTCGCACGTGATGGACTCTTATAACCAAACATGAGAGAAGGGGAAGCGATGAAGAACTAATCTTTGTCGGCATCCTCTCGTACCACATCATCAACCAAAGGATACGGAGTTGTAGTGAAGAGGGCACCCAGTCGCCCAAGTTACAAATCTTATCATAAGATACAATAAATAGATCCTGTAGTTTTTGCAGTTTGTCTAATGACTCCAACAGAATAAGACGTTTCTCTGGAGGATACCTTGATGGCAAAATAATTTTCAACACCCTCAGCTCGGTCAGGTAGCGCAGCTCTTCCGGATTACCATCTTGTGTAAACTGTAGTTCTCTTAGCTCTTGGAGGGACGTCAGATTCTTATACCCTACTGGCAGATATGTATCCTCACTGAGATATAGGAACAACAGATTTTTCAGCTGGACAACACTGGCCGGCAGTTTGGTTGCATTCTTATGTAACCCTTGCAAGTCCAATGTCTCTAAAAACAATAGCTTTCCTATTTCCACCGGGATCTTACGGAGTCTTGTATTCCTCAGTCCAAGGTATCTCAGGTGCAATAAATCACCAACACAACTAAGGTCAAATGGACCATGTTTCTCAAGATTACAATCTTCTAGGTCCAACACACGTAAAACTTCAAATCTTGATAGAGGAAGCATCTGATTAATAGCAGGACTGAATATGGTAAAGGATCTCACTTGTGAGATACAACTGGTAGCGAGCCGAGTGTTTGTGAGCTCGACATTTTGGACGGACAACCTGCGGACCTTTCTTTCGAAAGGCGTGTCTTCCTTGATAATATTCATTATAGTGACAAAGTTGTCTTCACTGGCTAGGTCACATATGAGATCAAGCATTATATCATGCAGACGACAACTTCCTGGATTGCCATCAAAATCAAACCTTACAGGCTCAATCATGCTTGTATTGACAAGCTCGTTGAAGTAACTGACCCCAAGCTCAAATAAGTTGTCTCCATGGATAAAACCTTCTGCAATCCATCTTCTAATCAACCGGTTTCTTTCAATCTCATGGTCCTCTGGGAATATACTTAAATATAATAAACAAGTCTTCAGATGAGAAGGTAGATCATAGTAGCTGAAAGATAATATCCTCCTCATCTCCTCCAAATTAGTATCTCCTTTTGTAAGACCACTACCAATAGAGTTGAGCAAAACATACCATTCACTAATGGGCTTTCTTTGCTGATTACTAACCAGATAACTGGATAAATTAATAATGGCCAATGGTACTCCGGCACATTTCTTCAAGATGTTCAGCGATACTTCCTTGAATTCAGGAGGGCACATATTATCTCCTGGGAATATTCTGTTATAGAAAAGGCTTTGAGATTCGCCATCAGAGAGAGGTTTCATGCTATAAACCATATCATCGTTATAAGAGCAACATTCTTTAGCGACACTGACACTACGAGTAGTAGTGATTATTCTACTTCCGGATTTACTACCCATCAGAGCATATCTGATTGTTTTCCATGCACTTCCATTCCATATATCATCAATTACGATGAAGTACCTATAAAAGAGAAAAGTATGAAAATTAACTCTATGGTACAAAGACCAATGAACAACAAGGTGTGGCATGTGACATAAGGAAATAGAAAACGTGATAAAGGAAAGCAATCAGGGGCAAACACATGCATATGTAGCTTAGTTCATTTTACAATTTAACACCTTTTGTGCTCAATAGACGTTGTTAATATCATGGGTTCTACCTACGTGTAAACAACTTAGACACAACTAAATAAGTTAGCAAGCATCTCACATCAAGTCTTCTAGGGACTAATCTCCAAACACTACCCTTATAATAGATTTTTTTGACAAAAATGGCAATATATTTATATCAAGTTGTTACCAAATAAAACCGACCTTAGCAATGGTACAATGGCAATGAGAAATCAAGACATTTAGTAAGCACACATCCAAACAAAAGAGAGAAATATTAAAAAATCATGACACCAAAATGTCAGGGTTTCAATGATCGACGCACAACAACAAGTATCCGCATCAACCACGGTTCTTATTAGTACATGGGGTTCTTATTAATACACAAGTATCCGCATATTAAAAAACATGCTTCTAAACAAAAGGTTCTCCGACGACTTCAAGAAAGTAACAACGCACAAGCGGCACCGTCGCCGGATCCAACCAATGAAGGTTAGATCATGGGTTCGAGAGTAAGAATGAAAAATCCAAGCTAAGCTTTCAACAAGGTAATGATGCTTAATCACCGCTATTTTCGGATACAACCAATAAAGGTTAGACCTAAAAGTTTTCAATATGGAGTGGCTGCGGTGCCGCGTGTGAGCGACGGAGGCAGAGACGGTTGAGCGGCAAGTGGCAGCGTTGTATGGGGACCTGGTGGCAGGTTGAGCTCGGTTGCGACGGAGGTGGCGATGGCTGGGCGAAGGTCACTGGGGAAGTACTAGGACGCAAAACCATCTCATGAGGTACGAATATTGCAATGATTTGCTAAAAAAAAAATTCGCTCGAATTGCTTGCTCATTCGTCTGTTTCTTGTAGCAGTGCCACGAATTGTTGCAGAAGAAGCTCTGAAGTACCACAGAATTGGCGCAGTGAAGAAGCAATCAATGTGCAGCTGCAGTATTGAAGAATGTTGCTAACCAGAATTGTGTAGAATGTTGCAAGCTTGTGAAGAAAGAAGCAGAACTGGAGTTGTTCATCAAGAAGATGAATAAGGAAACGAAAAAGATGGGAAAGATATACAGAATTGAGATAAGAGCTAGTGATAAGAAAGAAATAGGTAGTCTTCTTGTAGTAGCTATTTGTGCAATTGTGTATGCTGTAGTAGCTCTGATGACTAGGGGATTTATCTGAAATATTTAGGCTGTGCAATGTGTGAAGTGTGCATTGTGTATAATAATGCTAAAAATTTCTGGAAATTTCAGTTTGAAATGCTATGCGCTCTTCTATTTCTCATTATGTGCAAAATTGACAATAAAAAGACCAATCACGCAGCGAGGAGTGTGTGCTGTGCGTATATATCTATCTGTGCCAATATTTTGGTTACCGCTCGGTAAAGCTTTTTTTTTTGAAATTTACCGCTCGGTAAAGCTGGTTACCCACTGGTAACCGAGTTTCGATCCCGAGCACCCACGGGAGATGCCCTAAACGGTTAACAAATCTCGAGATTTTTTGATTTTTTAAATTTAGACGCCGATAAGTAGTTAAATAGAATAAATTCTCGGTGTTTGTAAACAACTACGAAGATAGCGTTCTGCAGCAACGGACTGTTCTCTCCCCGAGATCCCAGATTCGAATTCACGCACCATATCTACTTTTTGAGTACTATTCTCTTGTGCAATATTATATCGAACTTGTAACCTAGTATGCATGTGTGTACACTCACGAACAGGGGCATACTGCTTTCGCTACAACCAAGTTCATGTTCAGAATGCGTTTAAAACCTATATAACTCTTGCTGACAAATTTTGATTTTAAATTTTGTCCGGTAACCATCCACGATTTCTCAGTTACCGCGGTAAACCAGAATCCCAGGGCTCGGGATTATTTTCTATTTGGGAACCAAAACCTTGATCTATGCACAACTATAAATTATAAAGTTGCAAAATGACATTGAAATTGTAGATGTTATTATCACCAACTATGACTTAGCTCGCATCGCTACATTTGTGTGTCCGTTGTCGCTCATGTGACTTGGAGAATCTTGTTTTTCTCTCTGTTATGTTTGGAAACCTACTCTGACCGTTTGCTCTATGTGCATATGACTTGCAATACTTGTGGCCTTACCTTTTTTCAAATTCTTCCTTTTGTTAGACATATAAGGAGTCATGAGTTACTCACTAGCGGCACCCCAACTTCTCAGCGATGAGAATATGAATGCATGCTTGATGATGTGTATTTGCTCTAAAAGTATGATTTTTGTAATCATTCTCACGCACATCGTCACAAGTGTAATAGATTTAATGCCTTTACCAGCAAATTGAATTACATCTTTCTACCTCTTTATGATACTATAGAAACACACAGAGGTGGAGGCGCTGAGACATTCCTTATAACAGACATGCTATGTTCTAATCTCACGAGCGGATGACGACAAGCAAGCGACATGACCGATGTGAAGCGGGGCTAACAACGTCATGCGACATTTTGTACATTGGTGGGGCATTTGAAGATGTCACAAGCATACTAGAAAAGTTCAATCTTAGAGCATCTTCAACGGTGCCCTCCAAATGACCCCCAAAGGCCCAATGAGGTGTGCACACAAAATTCGGCCACAGCAACACCCCCAAGTGTCAGGGCGAGCCAACTTGTGTCCAGCACCCCGAAATGGCCCCCAACTTTGGAGGCCCTCTGGGGGTGCCGGACATGCCATCCGACATGGGTGGCCAGCCAGTCATACACGCAACGCGGCGCAAACGTTATTAATTGCATCGTGCAGTAGGTCGGTCTGGCAGCGTTAATGGCACAGTCGTCGGCAGTTTCCAACACGACGCGACGGGACGGCGGTGCGCCTATCCACAGGCATGCCATTTACAACGGCCAGGCGACGCGACGGCTCCCCAGGCACGCAGTCAGCGTTGCGGCTTCTCCGCGCGTCACATTTACGTCGGCCGCACCGCCCTCCTCCCACTGCCCACGATAAAAGCCGGCGCACTCGCCATGCTTATCCATCCCGCCCTCGCCTCACTCTCCTCCTCGCCCTCACACCCATGGCGTACCGCGCCGGCCACACCATCGGCAACGACAACGCTTGGGACTCCACCGGTACGGGCTCCTTGCCCCTCCCGACTACGGCCTACCCAAGCATTGGTCCCTCTCGCCCGGTGGCCTTCCCGTTCTGCCGCTGCCCGAGATGGCGGAGCAGATGGGCCGCTTCATCGCCCGCCGCTGGAGCTAGATCACGCGGGAGGAGCTGCGCCTCCCCGATAATGGAGGCAATATCGGTGGAGGTCATCCCGGCGGGCTACGACGTGTCGTCCGCTCTGCGGAACGAGCACGACAGCGACAGCCCGGGCTTCCTGGCGACGCTCGCCGACTCGGTGGTCACCATCGAGCTAGACTCACCGGGCCTCATGGAGATCCTGGCGGGCTCGACCCAGATGGCGGCCTCCTCCTTTTACGGCGGCACCTCCACCAGTCGTGCGCCGCGCCAAGACGGCGCCTCGACCAGCCGTGCCGCCTCCTCTGCCACCGTGGTGCACGCCAACTACGACGACGCGGCATGGTGGTACGAGGGCGAGGAGGAGTATGCTAGGCGGCTAGGGTTAGATTTGCTCAAATTTCATTTATTAATATGTAATGAAAAGATGATTGAAATTTGGGAAGCTTTTAAATTTCTTTGAATTCGGTTATGTTTTTTTTGGGTTTGGGGGCGCCACTGTTGGCTGCACCCTCCATTCGGGCGGACACATGTCCGGCACCCCCCAATTGTGTCTCAATTGGGGGGTACGAGACACGAATTTGGCGTCCCCCGCTGGAGATGTTGTTAGCCAAGTAATATATAATTGTTGGGTTACTACTTTCTATGTAGAAGATGCTGAATTATTATTTTTATTTAATTACATTTTAAGCATAGTAGAATCTGGCCTTTTTTTTAGTTATACGGCATTGAAAAAACATGAACGCATGTGGAAACGCTTGGGCATTCAACTAGTAGATGTATATATGTTTCTTCGGATGCAAAAATCTATACCCTATTAAAGAAAAGAAATGTGGGTTTAAACCCTTTAATTAATAGATCTATATCGGCTTGATATTTGAATTTCAGTTTTGTAATATATTTGATATTCCAATAAGTTGGTTGTAAGCTAGCTCCCGAAAATTTTAGCTGAAAAAACAACTGAAAGTTGGCACTGTGTTATTTGTTTATTTATATCTAGTTAGCAGTTCCAAAAAAAATCGATGAGGGGGCTGAGACCCCTGGCCTCTACATCGAAATGGTGCATATGACCTTTATTTATGATTTTTTAAACAAATATCTGATAAGAACATACATCAGACAATTTGAACCCACCACGCAATACCTACAAACCCGACAATGGGAGAAGAAAGTGCCATCAGGGCATTATGCCTTAAAATCACCAACAACGCCCCCACCAGCTAGTTGGCGGGGGCAGCACCGAGTCACCCAATGGCAGAAAAGGAGCACACATCCGGTCCAGCATACCCTTAGCAAGAACCTTATGCACTCCCTATAGAAGTTGCCAGCTCAGTCGAGCTGATGACCATATTTAAAGTAGAGATCCGCATTCCCTCACTATACCAGGCATCGACGTTTTCACGCCCCCGCCCTGCGCAAGTCCATCAAGTCACGTTAATCACTGAATCCCCACCGTGCTACGTTGCTGAGACTCACCATCGTCGACGTGGTAGATGCACACGCTCCACCTCTTGCCTCCTCCATCCAGCAGCTGCTCCAAAAACGAAGCACCAATGACGGAGAGCGACACCGAGAGCGTCGTCGTTGTACGTCCGATCCGAGATATCCAGATCTGACGTTTTCACTGCAGTAGTACGAGTGAGTGATGATGACTACAACGGCCATGCCTTCAGCAAGGTAACTAGGCATAGACGTCGCCATGACTGTAGTCGGATCTCGGTTTTCACCAGCAGTCGCGCCTTCCCAACTCACAACACAAACTAGTTGTTCGATCATGAGATCCGCCACAACCAGCAGTCCGACCACCTCCAGCGACGATAAGTGTCGTGGGTTTGTCACGGCAGATGTCATTGGGATGACTTCGTAGGTGTGGGATTTACGTGATTCGAGCGTCTCCGAGCTTAAGATCACAGAGCACGAGTAAGACAATGTTACCCAGGTTTAGCTCCTCGGTGCAAGGTAAAGACCTACTTCCTGCCTATCCTAGATTGCAATTGATATGTATATGGTGTTACAATGGTTGTGATTCGTTGTGTCGGATCGCCTCTAATTGTAGGGTTCGAGACTTGAGAGCTTAAGGTGTTACGCCCTGTGAGCCCTCCTTATATACCCGGAGGCTCGCTAGGTTACAAGGAAAGCTTCTCCCTTTAGGAAAGCATAAGCCGGAGTCCTACTTAGAGACTAATCATCTTCGTTTCTTCCAAGCCAAGTTATCTCCGACCTTCTAGATACTTCTCTTAGCACATCATTATCCTTGGTCAGCCCATCATTGTGTAAGCCCACTGGTGGCGCGGCCCTGAAATTATTATAAGCCGCATTGACTCAATGGGCCGCGGGTTAATCCATTAAGTATTCCCCCGACAATAAGGCTGCCACCGCCTTGCCCCTCAAGTTTCAGGTTTTGCCTAGGAGCACCTCACGCGCCGCTTTCGGAGTCAGCGAGAAGCAGCATGGACATTCGTGTGTAGATTGCGCCTTGGCCAGCCCATATCAGATCCACTTGCGCCGCTGCCACCCACTGACGTGTGCGCTGCCCACCGCCGCCAGCCCTTCGAGCCACACTGGTCACCGCCATCCCTGCAGCACTGCCATTGAAGAGTCATAGGCAGACGCCACAAGCCCACAACTGCGCTAGAAATCGACGACGAAGAGATCCGTCGCCGCCGTGCCACACGGGCTTTGGCAGGTGATGTCCCTGGCAACAGCAGGAGGAGAGGTGGAAACGGGAGTGAGGGCGAGGGGAGGCCAGCGGCGAGTGCAGCCTGGCGCGGCCACACGGGCACGAGAACGGGAGGGTTAGGGTCCAAATACAACCTTGAGAATTACACGCGCTCACATCCTCTGCATATTGACACACGGTATACACATACTCCGGACTCCAGTGAACGCTTAACGCGACCACATACTTAAAATTGTCAGATACCACATACTCCACACGTTATACACATCCAGTTAACACTTAACACGACCACATACTTTAACTAAGTAAATCAACCCATGTCAACCATATGAGTCAAATGGCTAGAGTGAGCATTTTTGGCCTTGCATATCAATTTGGGCACCAGGCTCGCTCATATGCTATTATGTAAGCAAATATCTAAACACAATATTCATTATGTTCCAAAAAAAAAACAAGACATACAAGTTTAGTTGAAACGTACACTAGTAAGAAAGTGCATATAGGTGGCCACTTACCGGTGGCGGGTCTTTATTCTGCCAAGCCACTCACCGTACCACTAGGATTTGAACCACGGAACCATTTATGTATCTAAGTTACCAGTGGCGTGGCTGTCCTGGCCACGCAACTGGTACATTATTACTAGTGGCGTGGCACCGAGCAGCCATGTCACTGGTGATTTTTACATATATTTACTTGCGTGGATAGATCTAGCCAGTCTTTTTTTTCACTCTATCTCTCCCTTTCCACCTGCGCAACAGCCTCCTATGTCGTGGCCGCCTCCTCTTGCATCCGCTTACGTCAAGCCTCATCTCCCTCCATCGCCGCCGCCCTTCATCGTCGCCCTCCACCGCCGCCATTGCCCTTCGTCGTCGCCTTCCGCTGGCGCCAACCCTCTCCACCGACGCCGAAGCCGCCCCTTTGATTGGTGAGCCTCTCTTCTCCTCCTTGTCATAGTTGATTATTTAGATAGTTTTAACTATCTTGCTTGATTTAGTTTAGTTTTTTTGTATATATAGTTTGCCATTGTTTAGTTTAAATTGTTATTCGGATAGAAAACGCCCGTGCACGATGGTTGTGAATTCCGTCGGTGGCTCTACCTTTGATGAATTGGACGTGGTATATTATCTTTTAGGTTATTTACTTCATTTCAAGTTTATCAAAAAGTATGTCGTGACATAGACATTTTTATTTAGGATTTCCTATGTGATCTATTTACACCGGATATGAAAACTGACTTGCAATATTGTGTCAAGAAGTTAGACTTAGTTGAAGAGGAAAATTGAAAATTGAAAAAAAATGGTGAAGAAAATAGAAAAAGAAAAGATGGAACTCGATTTTTAAATCGCCGATATCATCCATGATCACAAGATCAAGATGGATACAACCCGGTTGAAGATGAGAAAGATTACGAGATATTCCATCGGTAAGGAGTTTTGGTTCCATTATGCAGTTGAATCGACACTACTAGGAAAAGGGTTATCAGTGGCGCACCAAATTAGAATTATGTGGCGCACCCCCAGAATTGCTTGGTGCGCCACAGAATCCTCGCCACTAAATTTTTTTTTTCTGTGGCGCACCATGGGCGTGCGCCACAGAAATCACATTCTGTGGCGCACCTGGCCTGGTGCGCCACAGAATTCTGAAAAAATTCAAAAAATTCAAAAACTGCAAAAAAAAATTAAAAAGTTTCAAAACAAATCAGAAAAATCAAAATATGAAATAATATGAAAAATCCTAATTCTTGGAATTATTTTCAGATTTTTTGAACTGATACCTTCCCGCTAGGTCACCCATCCTCAAATTGCTCCAACCCTAACACGCTTAACTTCTAAGTTTCACCCACTTCACCTATCCTTGTGCTACTCAAGTTCTTATTGATATATATACCATATGAATCCTCTTAAGTCTTGTATGTGTATATGTTATGTATATGTTATAAACGTATGTTTTTAAATTTCAGATTTTTCAAAAACTTCTAAACTTTCAAAAGGAGATTCAAAAGTTTCAAAAGATCCAAAAAAATCAAAAAACTTAAAAAATCCAAAAAATCCAAAAAAATTCAAAAAATCTAAAAAATCCAAAAAAAATAAAGAAAAGTCAACAATCTTCTTTGTTATACATTTCTGTGTCTTTTTTGAAATTTTTGAAATTTTTGAATTTTTTTGATTTTGCTGAGAAAAATCGTCTGTTTGAAATAACTTTTTTCTTTTGGAATTTGAGAAATCTGTGAATTGCTGACCGGGTAAACCCGGGTGGATTCGAACTCGGATTTTTCTCACGATTTTTTTGACATATTATTTGCGTTATTTCGACGTCGTATGCAAAAGTTATGGCCGTTACAAGTTTTTTTTTCCTGTTTGTTGCAGAAAAGGTCAAAATTCATATTTCAAAATTTCTATACCTACTAGACACTCAAACCTAACTACATGTCAAAGGATTCTATTTATTGAATTTTTTTATCATTTTCTTTTACTTCCTGCGAGACCAAAAAGGCGATTCACGCGGGGGGGGGGGGGGGGTGGTGGGAGCTTGGTGCGCCACAGAATGTCGCGCACCTGCCAGGTGCGACACAGAATGTCAACTTTCTGTGGCGCACGTGCCAGGTGCGCCACAGAATTATTTTATTCAAATTTTAACCCCCCCGGATACCTTTCTGTGGCGCACCTGGCCATGTGCGCCACAGAAATGTGACTTTCTGTGGCGCACCTGGCCTAGTGCGCCACAGAAAGTCACATTTCTGTGGCGCACATGGCCAGGTGCGCCACAGAAATAGGACTTTCTGTGGCGCACCAAGCCTGGTGCGCCACAGAAATACCAATTAAGGGTGCGCCACAGAATGCAACCTACCTATAAGGGTTTTCCTAGTAGTGCGATTGTTGCCTTATTCACGATAATGATCAAAATGGTTGTTTCGTTTAGAATGCACTAGATAATTGTATGGTAGTTGTATGATGTATGTAATCTATGAGATTTTTGTTTTTATTAATTTTCTCTTTCAAAGTGGGTGTTTGGATTGTTCCCTAATTCTCATGAATATATAAATATGTTAACAGAATAGAATATGGCGTGCAAAGTCTGCAACTCCAAGTGAGCAAATGGACGGTTCACTGGATCCTTGTTCGTTATTCATCTACAAGAGGGTCATCCTAATTTTGTGGTTATTAGCAGTCAATTCTTTTTCATACACTTATAACTTGTGTTTTATTTTAATATCAAACGTGTTTTACTTTTGTTTTTGTTTCCCGGATTGTGCCATGCAAAGTTCGGTATCAGTTCAACTAGTTAACCGGAAACATCATGCATTTTCATGTTTACGGGAACATTTACAACATTGCAGTGACTAAAGCAAGAAACAAGACCCGCTTGCACGGGGAATGATGGACACAACTCATCGCCCAGATGAATCTCAGCGGAGATGATATACTTGCTTTTTCTATGGTAGAACCACATCCTAGGATCAACGTTGGTTAAATGAACTATGGCAACAAAGGTTCCGAGGATGTCGAGAGTGGCGAGGAGGATGTCCCTAGTGATGAGTACATGGGCGGGGACGACCCATTGCAGTCCATGGTCATCTCGAAAAGAGCCAAATTGGATGAGCATGAGAAGGAGGATCTCTCCAGATTCTACCCCGAGAGATAGCTACATCGTGGTGCCTTTCGTGCATCGCTTGACGAACACAAATGTCAGTCATGTGATGATATGCTTCTAAAATCACTTCATCTTCTCATCTTTGTTTATATTTTCATGCATCTGTGGCAGGTATATGTGACTAGGTTCTTTTGTTTTTTCATGTGACGGTATGTTATCACAGGAACTAACTAAGACGGTATTGGTAAGCGCAGGCCTCACGAATAGCGGCAATCTTGGACTACGTGTTGGAGCATTTGTGGCCAAAATGGCACGACAATGGTAGCCACTTTCCTACTAGTGGTAGTATCATTTGATTGACTTTTGACTTAAATATCTGTCTTGACTTTCTTTTCGTAGATGGAGTTAGTAACAAGCTTAAGAAAAGCTGAAGAAATAATGTGATTTATGCTACACTACAAGAGAAGATATAAATGTTTTATGGCAAAGAACTAATTTCATTTCTATCACACTATAAAACAATTTTTGAAATTGGTTTCCATTGTGAATCTAATATTTACCATGTTAAGCACCTTTTGGACCCTGAATCAAGTTTCTATCTTCTCTGTTAGGTTCGTACAGTAGAAATTAATGTACACTTTCGTCTGTACAAAGATAGCATTTGCGCTAATAAGTCCATGATAAATTGGGTTTGGGAACTTGGGATGGGTACGTACCTCTTGGTCAATAGGGTTTCCTGGAGTTGGTCGATGAGCTGTCTTTCGTCCAGCGTTGCCCCACTCAAACTCATGTACTTATTCTTGTCAACTTCAAAAAGTATGTCTTTGAAAACTTTCTTCAAGTCAACACAACGAGACACAGACACAAAAGCTGCACAATCAAACTTTGAGCGAAGGTCATCATAGACAGCTTTGGCAAGAGTTGTTTTACCCAACCCTCCAAATCCAACGATAGAGAGTATCTTGGGTTCTTTGGATGTGCCGGTCAAACAGAGCTTCTCAATTACCTCTTCCCTTGAGTTATGAATCCCAACAATCCTTTGCTTGTCTTCGTACAGAGCCTTCAGGAGAGGATCAATGGCGGTGAACCTTGTGGCTGCAGTTAGATTAGCAAAAACACCATCAGCTTTATACCTCTCATGCCTGGCAGCCACATCCTGGACCTGGTCCTTGATGTCCTTGATCGCGGTGGCGATCTGGCGGCGAGCCTTGCCCTTCTTGAACAAGCTTTTCATTTTGCCGACAAGCTCCTCGAAGACGTCCATGTCGGCGTCATGCTTGGAGCCCTTGACGCGCACGAGGAGCGAGTCCACGATGTCCTCCGTGTCGTAGGAGAGCTCCCGGACGTCGCCGGCCCAGAGCTTGACCTCCTCGTCGAGCTGGTCCCTCGGCCCCTGCGTAGGGCGGCTCGCATGCTCGCCAGCTCGCGGGAGAAAGACTCGACGTCTCGCTTCACGCTGGTCTGCATCTTGTACTCTTCTTTGAGCAGCTCGCCCAGCTTCGGGAGGAGGGATCCCATGGCACCCAAGGCGAGATTCATGGCTTGCTTTTCTTCTCTCGATTTGTTTCCTGTAAGAGAAAATATGTGACTGGCTAGTGGTTGATGGACGAGGGACTGTGCTGCAAACTTGCTTTTTACAGTGTTAGCTCCATCAAAGCACTTTGTCCTCTTTGTTCACGCATATCAGTAATACTAGCTCACGTGCTGCTACTCGTATCCTGCGCGCACATGGGGTGTGCACATGCGTCTCCTCGAGATCGATTAAGCGCACATAGAACAAGGCATGTTTAGTTTGACCAGATCTGTTTTCAGATCAGACTGTATGAGTTGAATTGTACATATCGTTAGGACTCTTCTTGATGAAAGGGTTGGAGGCACATGTTGTATTCCTATTTCCTAGGTGTCCTTTTGATCCCACGACATATGCTGTCAGGTGATCTATCTGCATTCTGCAAGGCAGCCAATGACCGTACCACATTTTTCATTTTTAAGGGGCCAAGAATAAATATATATTAGTTTTCTCGTATTGTAATACATAGCTGTAATGTACTGTTTTTTTGTAACTGGAACAGTGGCTCACACATTCGTGGGCAACTTCTTCACATCATCTTGTAGAAAGTATTTTTGGAGACCATTTGGATAGTATTATACTGAAATTGATGTTCAAAACCAATGTCAAACATAAAATTAAGACACCCATTATTTTTGATTGCTAGGGTCATTCCTATAGCATAATGCATTATTGTAAAATAACCAAAGCAATAAACGAATGTGGGGAGTACGGAAGGAGAGGAACCGCCGCGTTTTCTAGAACGCAGCGCTTCAGCCTCTAGAATTGGCCGCCCTAGTGAAGGAAGACATCGATCAGAGGGCGTTCGCGCACACACATGACCCAGGAGATGTGACTCGGCTTAGTTGGCCGCCAGAGTTTTTTGTTTTTGTTTTTTTTGTTTTGTCGGGCCTTCCTGTAATTACTCTCTGGTATTCTATCTAATTGAATGGCAAACGACTAGCTTTTCCTCAAAAAAAAAATATGTTCAGAATATATAGCACAGCTAAAACTGAAGATGTGCATGTAACATCAAAGTTTTGGACAAGGTATCAATGTATCATAGATGAATTTGCATGAGTAAAGAATGTTCGGTTCCTAACTATTCTACCAAAGAACTGTGGTACTAAGTAAAACCATCGCCAAGACACATCACTACAGTCTGATTTCTTATCCCTGTCAGGTAAAAGGTCAAATAGCTGGTAGGCATACCAAGGCCTAGCCGTGTCAGCCAAACTTAAATACTTGGACTTACATCTGCACACGGATGCACATATAAGAGCATCTCCACTCGCGGCGCCCAAATGGCCGCCCAAACGCCTTCCGGACAGCCCCGTTGGGCGCCGTCCGGACTACCTGTCGCATTTGGGCGCCCTCCAGGAGATGATCAAATTAGTAGCAGAGAGCAGGCAGTGTACGTCGCTGGATCACAACAATGACGTTTCATGCAAAGAAGATCCATCATGTTGGCCAGCTAGTAATCCAAATTAAAAGGGTAATATCGAGAGTGTAATTTCACATACCTATTTTGTATATCCATAGTCTCAAGAATAGATTGATTTTAGATAAACTTGATCGAGTGTTGTGATACAGGCAATCATGCTACTCCTCCTCAAGGTACATATAGTCCATCTTGAGCCACTAACTAATGTGCTGTAGAGAAGGCAGCTCTAAGAGGAGGGATTCGGTGTCAAGGTCAACATTATAAAAATAGTATCTGTATTACATATATCTATTATACAGAAAATTATGATCAGAAGAATTTTTTTTTACAATCTGCCTTCTAACACCAACACAAATTGATGCAAATTAAGGTTGTTTATAGTATGGGCTACCATATTTAGAGATAAGATGCAGACAGAAAACATTAACATATACATGTGATCAATACGGGTAAGATGGCTAGAATATATATATATATATATTTACGATAAATGGATCCGTTAAAATGATTTGGATTTTTTTTAAGATTGTGTTATTTGATGAAACAATATTATAGTGGAAAACATCAACCTTGTTACAGGCCGTGCACAAAGTATATTAGGAAAAGGGCTCAACTTGATTGAATTAAATACTGGCTACGTTTTCTAAAGTTGGCCTTCTGAGGCAGAAAAAATATAATATAGTACTGTATAAGGCTGGCAAAAATCTTATTAACACTATAGTTCAATAAAATGCAGCTACAACATAGTTCGGAGCTACAATTCTTGGAATTCATAATCCTCAAGTAATGAAGCAACTGTAGGCATAATAAAATGGATCTCAATAAATATGCTTTAAAGGTTCAGCTCTCACGAAAGTAGACGATTACGTACAATATGAAAAAAGGGAACATACCATGAAGGAATGAAGTAACTGTTATCAAACATCACATATTTACTTGCAAAAGCAAATCATTAAGACCATTAACCTGTTGAAGTAATAAAAACTGTTGGAAATGCTCAAGATTACCCAAGCCCGATTTACATATACAAGAAATGCATCTGCAAATAATCTAGCTTCATGAAGATGTGCATGTAACATCCAACGTTTTGGACAAGGTATATCAATGTAACATCAAACGTTTTGGACAGGGTGTTACATAATTTTTTTTTTTAAGAAAGCTTCCTCTCCGATTTCTATTATCAGAAACCAAACAAGGTGTTACAGATGAATTGTATACAGAATAGTTGGTTCCTAACAATTTGACTGAAGAACTATGCAAACCTGATTTACTTATACAAGAAAAGCAGCAGCAAAAATTATAGTTTCATGGAGATGTGCATGTAACATCAAAGTTTTGGACAAGGTATTATAGATGAATTGCATGAGTAAAGAATATTCGGTTCCCAAATCATTTGACAGAAGAACTGTGGCACTTGTTAGATGTGTATAGCTATACTGTTCATCTACTGTTCACCTCATGTATATGTACTGGCCTTTGGCCCCATTGGAATACAGTTGCTCATTCCTAACATGGTATCAGAGCTTAGGTGCTCTTGCTCTCCTCCTCCCCACCCGTAGCAACTCCGGGTGCTCCTGCCGTGGCCGCCCCCGTCCTCCTGTCGGTCGCCGTTCTCCTGAGGCTCTCACCGGCCTGCCGCCGCTGCCCGTTCGGCCACCGCCGGCCGCTCCCTCCGGCCTGCCGCGCCACCGCCGGACCTCCAATCACCTCCGCCCTGCTCGACTGCCGCCGCTGCGGGCTGCTGCCCCGCCGGCTTGCTCGCTCACCATCGGAGACGAGGTGAGCATCGCGTCGGGCTTCCAGTATCGATCCCGGAAAATTCCGGATTTCAAACCGGATTCCAAAAACCGGTACTGGACTCTCCCAGAATCGCCCGGTTCTCGCCCGGTGCTGACCCGGAATTCATTCCGGATTGATTCCGGTTCCAGGCCCGGAAAATTCCGGATTTCATACCAGGCCCGGTAAATTCCGGATTTGAAACTGGATTCCAATAGAGCAGAAAGCTCGTGATGTCTTCTTCGGGCTATGTTGCTATTCCTCGGTGCTCTGTGATCTTTGATGGCACCAACTACGCCGAGTTTGTGGGTTTTATGCGTATCCACATGCGTGGCCTCCTGCTGTGGGGTGTTCTCTCTGGCGAGGTCTCCTGTCCGCCGTGCCCCGTTGCTCCTGTGGCTCCCACCCCACCGGTGCCACCTGTTCTTGCCGCTGATGCTTCTCAGGCTGATCGGGATGCCGCCAAGAATGCTGATGATCTTGCAGTTGAAGCCTATGACCAGCAGGTATCGGATTACTCGGAGTCTCTCTCCATCTATCGGGATGCTCTGTCTGTTTACACTCAGTGGTGCAATGATGATGCTCGTGCTGCTGCCGTTCTCACTGCTAGTGTTCTACCCCAGTTTGCCTCTGAGTTTATCAGGTACATCTCCGTGGGTTCTGGATTCTGGAGCTTCCTTTCACATGTCTTCTGATTCTTCTGCTCTGTCTTCTCTTCGACCTCTTGATTCTCCTGTCATTGTTCTTACTGCCGACGGCACACCGCTTCCTGTTGCTAGTCGTGGCACTCTTTCTACTCCGTATTTCTCTGTTCCTGGTGTCTCTCATGTTCCTCGTCTTACCATGAATCTTTTCTCTGCTGCTCAACTTGCTGATTCTGGTTGTCGTGTCATTCTTGATCCCGACTCTTGCTCTGTTCAGGATCATCGCACCAAGGCTCTAGTTGGAGCTGGCCCTCGGCGCCATGATGCTCAGGGCCTTTGGGAGGTTGACTGGCTTCGTGTTCCTTCCGCTGCCACCACACCCGCCAGCTCGCATGCTCTTGCTGCCTCCTCCTATGCGTCCTTCCAATAGTGGCATCATCGACTTGGTCATATATGTGGCTCTCGCTTGTCCTGGCTAGTGCATCAAGGTGTCTTAGCGTCTGTCTATGGCGATGTATCTTTACATTGTAATGGTTGTAGACTTGGCAAACAGACTCAATTACCTTATCCTACGAGTGAGTCAGTCTCTCAGCATCCTTTTGACTTAGTGCATTCTGATGTATGGGGTCCTGCTCCCTTCGATTCGAAAGGTGGTCATCGCTACTATGTTCTATTTATTGATGACTTCTCTCGCTACACTTGGCTCTATTTTATGAAATCTCGCAGCGAGGTTCTCCCTATATACAAGCGATTTGCTGCCATGGTACACACCCTGTTTTCCACGCCCATTCGTGTTTTTCGTGCTGACTCGGCTGGTGAGTATATCTCCCAGATGTTGCGTGGTTTTCTTGCTCAGGAGGGTACTCTTGCCCAGTTCTCTTGTCCTGGTGCCCATGCTCAGAATGGCGTTGCTGAGCGCAAGCATCGCCACCTCCTTGAGACGGCTCGTGCGATGATGATCGCTGCCTCTCTTCCTCCCCACTTTTGGGCTGAGGCTGTTTCTGCATCCACCTATCTAATCAACATCCAGCCTTCGGCTGCCTTGCAGGGTGGTATCCCCATGGAGCGTCTCTCGGGTCGTTCTCCTGACTACTCATCTCTTCGCATGTTTGGGTGTGTGTGTGCTATGTTCTCTTAGCTCCCCGCGAACGCACCAAATTGACCGCTCAGTCGGTTGAGTGTGTCTTTCTTGGATATAGTGATGAGCACAAGTGCTATCGATGTTGGGATCCTGTTACTCGTTGGCTCCATATTTCCCGTGATGTCACCTTTGATGAGTCTCGTTCATACTATCCGCGTCCTACCGTCTCGACCTTTTCGGTGGAGGATATCTCCTTCCTTATGCTTCCCGACACATCTCCCTCTGTGCCTCATGTTCCTCCGCCGAGTCCCGCTGTCCCTCATACACCTTCAACACCATCCTCTTCTCCTCCCTCGCCACCTCCCTCTCCAGTGCGTCCTATCCTCTCTCCCTTTCCTCTCCACTACACTCGTCGGCCTCATGTTGAGGATGATCCCTCTGACATGCCCTCTACTTCCGGAGCGCCACCTTCCCGTGTACACCGGTTCATAATCTTCGTTCTCGGCCTTCGTTACGGTCTCCTGATCGCTATTCTCCTTCCAAGTTTGGTCTTTCGGCTGTTGTTGAGCCCTCTTCCTATCGGGATGTCATGGCTCAGTCTGAATGGCAGCTTGCGATGGCTGAGGAGATTGCTGCACTTGAGCGCACTGGCACGTGGGATCTGGTTTCCCCTCCTCCTGGTGTTCGTCCCATCACATGCAAGTGGGCCTATAAGATCAAGACTCGCTCCGATGGTTCTCTTGAGCGTTACAAAGCTCGGCTTGTGGCTCGTGACTTTCAGCAGGAGCACGGACGTGATTATGATGAGACGTTCGCTCCCGTCGCCCACATGACCACTGTTCGCACTCTTCTCGCTGTGGCTTCTGTTCGGCATTGGTTTGTATCTCAGCTTGACGTCCAGAATGCTTTTCTCAATGGTGAGTTTCGTGAGGAGGTTTATATGCAACCACCACCGGGGTACTCTGTTCCTGATGGTATGGTCTGCTGACGAGGGGTACACTCATCAAATCCCATGGTTAAGGACCTAGAGTTGAGATTATAGGGAGAGAACGTGGTAGTACTGGTAGTTTCGTCGGCTGACAAGCAGAGGCAAAGATTTCCCAGGTTCAGGCCCCTCGGGTGGAGGTAAAGACCCTACTTCCTGCTTGTCTGTTATTGATCCCGGGATATTATGAGGTTACAAGGTGGCTCCGGCGAGATGGCGATCTCGCTAGAGCTTTGGTGGTTTGAGTATGGCTTTTCCCTAGATCGGCACCCCTCCCAACTTTTAAATAGGCTGGGTCTCGGGAGTTCGTAACCGACCTAGTTTACACGTAAGGAAAGTATAAACCGACTATGCCTATGTCTAAACTTGGAGGGTACTCCATCTTGTTGGGCCTCTTGTCTTGGGTTTCGATTAGGCTCTTCGCTATTGGGACTTAGTCGTCACGTGCACCAGGTACCCTCATGGTAGGGTACCCGAGATGTATACCCATGTCAGTAGCCCCCGAGTACTTGTCTGACTCGAAGAATCGGGCATGGACTCTTTCGTAAGTGCACGTCATATGCTTTGTATTTTGTATATATAATTTGGAATTCCTATAAGAATAGCACATGTTGGCTATGTCGAGTATTTCATCGACTGTGATTTTTGCTTATGATGATCAAGGGATAATAGCTTAGCAGGCCCAGTACACTCGACGGATCGGGACTGGTTAACTACGCATTCGGGTAAAACCTTACTAGCTTTCAATCAAACTCGAGTCCCCGGACTCGAATCTGGAACAAACTGGTCAGATTCGACTAGGCCGCTGAGGTCTTACTGAGTCGATCTGCAGTATAACTTTGAATTTTACCCAACGCGTCCGTCGGGATTTTTCATCATGTCCGCTGACACGGAAAGTTTAAGGATTGACGTTGCTGGAACGGTCGTTAGCCCAGCTCGAAAGTTCAGCGGGTCTTACCTTTGCACTATGCGTGCAGCATCCGAGGTATTTGCGACGGACGCAACTCGGGAATGTTTCGAGTATGATTTTGTATATGAACTGAGTCGATTCTTTTGTCGACTGACCTTTTGATGTTATTCTATCGGGTGCGCCACAGCGCTCCCGATGGGAGTAGCCCCCGAGATTGTGCTTTATTACTTGTAATGGAGGATAATCTCAAAATCATTTTGTCTTGAGCATCTTTAGTCGAAGAAATTTTTGATACACTCCCGATGGGAGTAATATGCCGCAGCCGTAGGAACGATCGAGTGACCAATTTTGTCTTATCATTGCTTTTTCACACCCAAACCAAACAAGGCAGTCGAGTGACCAATATGCGTTGAGCGGACTCGAATGTATTTCTGATCAAAGAGCTTGTGACGACGTCATGGATGACCTTTTTTGGCGACTGCGCTGCCTGACACGCGTGGCTTGCGTTATGCTGCGATGGATGGGACGTGACACATAGGTGGGCCCATTTGTGTAGAGCTGACTGAACAACGGTGCAGTTTGGACTTGATTTGACCACCCGGGCCCACTTTTTCTGGAGAGGTGATTATGGCTCCTCGTTTTGCGTGCGTAGTGGGCGGAGTGGCCGGCGACGGTTGCCCTCCGCGTTTGCCACGTTTACGGTGAGATTGCGTGCGTAGCGCACGGTTAGGATCTGAATGGCTGTGATTGCCTTTGATTTGAGGTAAATAGGTGAAACGGCGCTGGCAATGTTTTTTACTAGCCAATCGCTCTGCGCGCCGCCCCTGTTCCATCTTCTTCCTCGCGCTCCTGCTCCATTGTTCTTGCGCCCGAGCTCTTGCTGCTCTCCCTAGCCACCACCGCCATGGCGCCAAAGAGGAAAGCCTCAGCCACCGACGCGCTGCGACTGACGCGGCCGCTCTGAAGGGGAAGAAAGTTGCGGCTGGCGCATCTGCGGCCGCCGCTGACCTCAAGAAGAGCGACGGTGACTGGATGAAGTCCACAATCAAGGCAGCCCACTGATGGTCCCGAAGAGCAAGGCTTTGATACCTGCAAAAATAAACGGGATTAGGTTGAGACTCCAAGTGCAGAGTGTATAGTAAGTGGAAGACAGTTTTCCCCACGAGGGGTGACTCGAGGGTTTAATATCGAACTCTCGGGGAATCTGAAGTGGTAGATTTATCTTCTTATCCTTCTTTTGGTTACCTACAAAACAAGGTTAGATGTTTTGGTCCTCAACCTCACCTGTGGTTGTCAAGCACAAGGTGTAAGAATGATATCAGGATAGTTATGCAATGCAAACAAGAAATAAATATGCAATGATGGTGGATGCAATGATAAATGATATTTTTGGGTTTTTGAATGATGTATGCAAGATGAAAAGTATTTTTGTATTTTCGGATTTAATGATGGCTGAAAATAGAAAAGTGGTATATGGTGTTGGAAAGGTGTTTCTTATGATTAAAAATGGACTGGGGTTCATGGTTTCACAAATGCACTCTCTCTTTATAAAGTGGTAGACAATGGAACACACACAGTTAACATATGAGATTGCAACACAGGGTTTGATAACAAGTTACTTAGATATATGGGCATCACGTCCTAACATAGAGATCTTTTGGTTATTAACCTCTCTTATACTCCACCAAGATGCGAACTAAATCATAACACCTCAGTAATTAAGATAACTCAGAGTATAGCATTAAGTATCATGACATGAAGTGAAAATAAGAACATGCTAGATCTAGTCATGGAGTAGTGGCAATGGTCACGCCCACATCCCCGGTAGCATGGTATTTTAGTTTATCCCTAGTGAGGTAACAAAGTAAGGTAAAGATACCAAAGTGGATCGCAGAACTTTCTCTCACGTTCACTGCACTAGCCACCCCCGTTACTCCAACTAATGCACACGTTCCCCCACACACGCTCTCATAAACATGCTTGATCAAAACAAGTAGACAAGAACGGGGTACATAATATGCATCTATACTCATAACTGAAACAAACATTGCAATCTCAAACATATATTAACTCATAAAGATCCACCACAAAGGTATTACAACGGTGACCGTAATCATGTTCAGCAGCTCATACGGTGCTAATTAGTGAAGCTCAAGAGAGGAGAGATACATAAGTTACTTCCACAAACCCATAGTCCAGAGGTGGACTACTCCCTCTTCATCATGGAGACGGTGGAGAAGTCGATGGAGAAGATGGAGACCACGCCGGCAGCGCCCCGCCGGAGTTTTCCCCCTCCAATCTGCAGCTCCTGATCTCCGTTTCGGTGTTTCTGTGTTTGTGCGGCGCTCCTTCCAGAGAACGTCGGGGGACCTTTTTTATAGGCGTTTTTAGGTCAAGACGATGTCGGTGGAGCGAAGATCGACGGCAACGGAGCCACGAGGCCAAACGGGTGGGCCCACGCGGCCACAGTACCTGGCCGCGTGGGCCACCCCGTTTGGCCTCGGGCCTCCGTTTGTTCGCTTCCTTCGCCCCAGGTCTTCTTCCTTCCAAATATTGACGCCCGTAAATTTCCAGGTGATTTCGTTGACGTTTGGGTCCCTGAAACATTAAAATAAGAAAACGGGGTTTTCTGCCTGTGCAGGGTTAATTCCATAAAAATAGGAAATCAAAGATATTTCCAAAATCATGATAAAACATTGATATAACCCTTATATGATGCAAATATGATTGGAATATAAGCAATTAAAGTGCAAAGTTCATGTATGCATTTTACATGCATCAACATCCCCAAGCTTAATCCATGCTCGTCCTCGAGTATGAAGATGATAAAACTAACATGGACTTTGCAATTTAATACTTAACAATGGATATCAAAGATGATTACTATTGCTACATATAGTCAAATGATTCATTCTTCAAAGGAGTAGCAATATGCAAATAGTTTATGAAGTGATATCAAGTATTCAAGACAAGGATGTTCATTGATAGTTCACAAAGTGTAACAGTAGCAAGTAATATGGAACACATGTATGCATAATGATAAGTAGAACATCCTACAATGGTCATAGAGTGTAGATGAAAATCTGAATATGATAGGTGTACACTTTGGAAAGATGTATATGTGAGTAGAGGTAAAGCATGCATAAGTTTCATCCAACTTCCAAACTCTTCTACTTAAGTTAATGATTGCAATAAGGTATTCATTGGTGTCAAGCTCTCATTGCCCCTATCATAGCATCTTGAATGATTAAGGTTAAAGTGAAAGCAAATATGAGTAGTGTGCTTGATAAAGAATGGGTTGAATGTCTCATGCCCCTTGAATACAAGTACTTACACCATGTGTTACTCAACTTGGGAAACAAAGCAAGTTCAATTAAATATCATTGTAAGCATAATAGTATCATCAAGAGCGTCAACTGGGGTACCTCTTGTCCCAAGATATGGAACAAGCCCATATCAAAATGACAAGACAAACAAACAAAATGAACAATCTCAACACCCTTTTTATTTACCATTTGGAATAGTTTTTTATTGCAAGGTGTATCACAGAAGGTTCACCATAGTATGTAAGTAAATTTCCACCATGAATGATGCATGGCTTAGATTAGCGGCCCAGGCGTCTCTCTAACCATTTACACAAACTCATTTAAACTCACTCTATTTCCACATTTATTTCAACATGATAAGCATCCATAGACAAAAGCACATGATATCAACTAAATGAGATGAAGAGCGTGTTGAAAGCTTGCCATGTGACAGCACATATGGGCTAACTTCCAACCCAAAACATTCATCAAGCCACAAACATCATAATCTTAATCACAATGGGTCAAGTTTTATTATGCAAATAAAAGAACATTGTGCATCAAGTTCGTGAGAGCTATATAACCAATTTTTTTCCATTGCAATCAATAACATAAACATTTTCATTCAGAGGTAAGATAACACAAACAACATGTTAAACATACTCGGAATAGCATAAAGCCAATAGGTAGATATGGTGGACTCACTGGAATAACTTTGGTTGAAGGTGTTGGAAACAAGTTTTTGCTTGTTGGAGTTTTTGGGCTAGCAAAAGGGAGAAAGTTGACCATCTAGATGCATGCATGAGTGTCCATAGAACTAACTAATCCATGTTAAACCAAGTGAAATAACAATCAGCACCAAAACATGAATAAGTGATAGCTCTACAAAAAGAATTTGCAAACTATTACTCATAAACAAGCTCATGAATCATGCAACTATATGTATCATTAAAAATCAAGTCAAACATCCCTTTTCCCAATCTTATAAAAGCATCCAACATATTTCAACCCATATTTCCAGTAGCTCTCTCATATATAATTGATAGTGTGGTGGTCTCTCAAGACTCAAACAAAAACAAAAAACGACGCTCCAAGTTTATGCGATAAAGTGTTTCGATCGAAAAACAGAAGTTGGACGTGTGCAAACCGAGAGTGTGTAGGTCCAGCGGGGTTGTCTTCACATCCCCAAGCTTATGGTCTTCACCATCCTTGGATAGCTCTTGGTGCATCTCCTCCAATCCCTGTGAAAAAACTTCAAAACACCGTTTCTCCCATCTCTTTTCTGTGGGGTGCATTAATAGTGATAAACAAATAGGTTCCTTGCTGCATATAATCCTTGAACAAAAATTCATATGACATGTCCAGAAAGTGTATAATGTTGTATGCCTACTCATAAACTCAATTGGATCAAAAAGATTCAACTTAAAAGCTCAAAGCATGCATCAAACAAAATGGGACAGAATCTGTCCAGAAAAACAGCAGCAGCAAAACGTATTTTTCTACCCTACCAAACTTTCTCGAAAAATTCCGAAAAAATTCATGCATACAGAGGATGAAAAGTTGCAACTACAGTTCAAATATGAGCTCATTCGGAGTTACAGAATAAGAATTAAAAATCATACCGTGCACTGACTTGTGCAGGAATAAAATCTCCGAACGCTATAAGCAACTTTTTCAAACCAAAAAGGGTAAAACTTGGCACTTTATTAAAAACTCCAGAACCTAACTAGACACAAAATCTCTTGTTACAGCAAGAGGACACAAAGAAAAATCACACACAAAAATAACCGGGTTGCCTCCCGCAAAGCGCTTTCTATGCACCCTGCTAGGCGCTGCATGTCCTTGAGGCGGCGAGGTGGCTGCATGCCTTCTATGGCCTTGATCTTGTCAGGGTTTGCTTCTATGCCGCGGTGGGACACGAGGAAACCGAGGAGCTTGCCTGAAGGCACCCCGAAGACGCACTTGGCGGGGTTCAGCTTGATGTTCACCTTGCGCAGGCTGGCAAAGGTTTCCTCGAGATCCTTCAAGAGAGTGTCTCCCTCGCGAGACTTGACCACGATGTCGTCGACATAAGCTTCTGCATTTCTTCCCATCTGAGCCCCCAAGGCGATCCTCATGAGCCTCTGGAAGGTGGCGCCGGCGTTTTTCAGGCCAAAGGGCATGCAAGTGTAGCAATACACACCACAAGGGGTGAGAAATGTTGTTTTCTCCTCGTCTTCCTTGGCCATTTTGATCTGGTGGTAGCCTGAGAAGGCATCCAGGAAACAGAGGAGATCACAGCCGGCGGTGGAGTCCACAATCTGGTCTATCCTTGGCATGGGGTATGGATCCTTGGGGCAGGCCTTGTTTACGTCTGTGTAGTCGATGCAGAGCCGGCCTCCTCCATTGGGTTTTGGGACAACCACACCGTTGGAGCCAAGTGGGGTGGGCAACTTCTCGAATGATGTCTGCTGCTTTCAGCTTCTCTACTTCTTTGATGATGAACGCTTGCTTCTCGGGGGCTTGTTTCCGCGCTTTCTGCTTTACAGGGCGTGCGTCTGGACACACGGCTAAGTGGTGCTCGATCACCTCCCTTGGTACACCGGACATTTCTGACGGAGTCCATGCGAACATGTCAGAATTTGCCCGAAGGAAGGCGACGAGCGCGCTTTCCTATTTGGGAGGCAAGCCAGCGCCTATGGTGACGCTAGCCCCCGAGCCCTCAGCCCCCGAGCCGCTGGTGCTCAGCGACACCTTCTTTGTAGATGCTTGCTCTTGAGTGAACAGTTGTTTCTTCTTCTTGGGCCTCTCGAGAGGCTCCATGTCCTCGTCAGGGGAATGCCATGGCAGCGGCCTTGTAGGCGATCTCGACAGCGCGCGTGGCGTCCTGTACGTGACCACGTATGGTGATGGTGCCACCGCTGCCAGGGATCTTGACCATGTTGTAGGCGTGGTGCGTGACGGCCATGAACTTCGCGAGGGCGGGGTAGCCGAGGATGGCGTTGTAGGGCAGGCCAATGTGCGCGACGTCGAAGTCAATTAGCTCGGTGCGGTAGTTCTCCTGCGTGCCAAAGTGACCGCGAGCCTCACTTGCCCCAGAGGCGAGATTGAGCCGCTGGTGACCCCGGTGAAGGGCCTGGAGGGCATGAGCCACTCGTAGGGCACTTGAAGCGTCTCGAAGGTCTCGACAGAGATGACGTTTAGGCCTGCACCCCCATCAATGAGCGTCTTGCCGACGGCGATGTTGTTGATGGTGGGGGTGCACACCAACGGGAGGGTGCCCACAGTCTTTGTGGACTTGGGGTGATCTTTGGCGTCGAAGGCGATGGTGTACTGGGACCACTTGAGGGGCGGGACGTCTCGACCCCGGGAAGCGCTGCGTTGAGCTCGCGAGCGAACTGCTTGAACTGGTTGTTCGACTTGGGCGCCTGGGATCCGCCGAGGATGCATGCCATGGCACCCTTGGGGGCCTGGTAGCCTCCAGGCTCTTCGTCGGGCAGATTGTTGTTTTTCTCGGCGGCATTCGCCTGAGTTCCCTGAGGCCTCTGGAAGTTGCCCTTGCGTCCACCTTTGCGGTAACCACGGCCTCTGCCGCGGCCACCGCTGCCTTCTTCTTGCTCACGCTTCTTGCTCAGCTGCTTGAGGTCATAGCAGTTCTCCGTCGCATGGCCGCGCCTGTTGTGGTAGATGCAGAACGGGCGGTTGTCCACCTTTTTCTCGCCAGCCTCTGGAGAGTCCTCGCGAACATGCTTGGCGTCGGGTTCAGCTGCCAGGACTGCGGTAGGCTTGCGCTTTATCTCGTCACGCCTCTTCTGGGTCTTGGATCCCTCGACAGGGTCGTCTGTCGAGCCCACCTTGACGAAGAGGAGCCCTTCCTCTGCCTTGGCGCATTTGTCTGCGATGTCGAAGAGCTTCACCACGGAGGAGAGGGTATCATGGATGCCGAGCTTCTCGAGCATCCTATGGTTGGTGACGCCCTCTCTGAAGGCCGCAATGACGTGCGAGTCCGGGATGTTCAATCTTGTTGCGGACTTGGCTGAAGCGCTGGATGTACCTGCGGAGGGTCTCGCCAGGCTTCTGGCGCACAGCTCGCAGGTCGTTGTAGGTGAGGGCGCGCTCGTACGTGCCCTTGAAGTTCGCAACGAACTGCTGGCAGAGCTCCTCCCACGAGTCAATGGAGTCCTCGGGAAGGTTCAGGAGCCACGACAAGGCGGAATCCTTGAGAGCGTGGGAGAACCAGTTGGCCATGACCTTGTCGTCTCCCCCCGCAGCTTGGATGGAGGTGGTGTAGAGCTGCAAGAACTCGATGGGGTTGTTCGTGCCGTCGTAGCCCTTGGGTAGGTCAGGCCTGAACTTCTGTGGCCAGACGACGCGACGCAGGTTGCGGGTGAAGGCCGCGCAACCTGTGGCGTACGAGGCGATGCCACCCTGAAGAGCACGGCGGTTCTGTCGCCCTGCTTGGCCGATTTCCTCGACGATGCGCTTCTGGAGGTCCTTCTGGCGCTCCATTTCCACCCGCGCGTCTGGGGTGTCCGCTGCACGATTTGACAATCGCGGCGAAGACGCGTGGGATGCGGCCTTGTGCGCCGCGGCTGGAGGCGGACCTGGCGGAGGCGGCGGCGGAGGTGCGCCATGCGCGGTGGTTCCAACGCGTCCGGAGTTGTGGTGCACCAGAGAGCGCGACGCCGCAGGAGCAGCGCGCGGTGCTGCCGCGATGTCGACGAGGTGCTGGAGGCGGCCGAGCCAGTTGTCGTGCGCCTCGGCGTGGGGCGGTAGCGAAAGAGCTCCGCGGCCATGAGCAGCGCGGTGTTTGGGCTGGGCGCTGGACGCCCAAGAGTGGAGGCGCTCTGGCGCTGGGACGGATGCGAGGACTCAGCGTCCTCGCCGTGCCCGTGGTCGACGTCGTCGTCGAAGCGGTCGTCGTGGTGGCCGTCGTCGTCCTCGGGGTGCTCCACATGCGGTTCAGCGGTGTTGCGCCCCGTGGCGCGGCTGGCACGGGGACGGCCGCGAGGGTTGGTGGTGTTGGCAGCGGGCTCGGTGGTTGCCCTGCCTGAGCCCGCCGGGTGGCGCGAGCTGCACGAGTGTCCGCCATGGTGCAGAGGTCGATGAAGGTTGAAGACGCGCCTCAGCCCCCTACCTGGCGCGCCAATTGTCGGAGAATGACTCCCACGAAACAGGGATAGTCAAGCTCACGAAGAGAGTTCGTGTAAGGGGCTGAACACGTTGGTCAAACAACCCTCAACCTGCACGGCGACGGTGCTCGTCGAGCAAGTGGAGGGACATCACGACAGAGATGAACACCAGCCCGTACCCAGGTTCGCGGCCCTCGTGTGGAGGTAACACCGCTACTCCTGCTTGTCTGTATTGCACTGCTTGTAGAGGTTACAGTACAATGAGCTTGCCGAGGGCTCTCTTTTGGCAATGGTGTACCAAGGAAGGGAAGCTATGGTCTTCTTCTTCCTTGCGCGTAAGTGGCTATGCTGGAATGAGAATGCGATCCCTTGCTACGGTGCTGCTCGTCCTCCTTCTATAGGCGGCGCAGAAGGTAGAGCGCGGTGCACCGCAGCCCGGTTGTCCATGGACGCGGTCCATGGGTGAAAAGCTGACTCCTGTAGCAGAGTAACCACCGTCCATGCAGGACGGCCAGCTAGGGCCGCAGAGGAGCGTGGGGGTGCCCACGATGACGTTGGCCGTGGGGTGTAGCGCCGGCCGGTCCCCTTATCACCAAAGAGGAAACCCTCGTAGTCCGGTGCGGATGGCACAGCTTTGTTGACCCCTTTAATCACCAAAATGGCAACTGCGGCGTCGTCGTCACCGCGCGCAGGGGCGCGCGTCACTCTGCGGCCGCCGCAGAGCCCATGTGCGCTCTGCAGAGGTTGCTTTGCAGCGAAGCGATCTCCACGAGGGTTTGGGTGCCCTGTAGAGAATTCGGCGTTGACCTCTCTCCAGGGGAGATTTCCTTGAAGAGGGGGCAGCAGTGGAGAGGGCCTCCGCAGGCCTCTGCTGCCTCAAAAGCCCTCGCGAGGCAATCCGCCTCGTGAGGCTCTCTAAGCCGTAGGCTTGGTCCTTAGTGGAAACTTGCTACCAAGTGTCGAGGGCCGTAGAGGACAGGCCCAGCACACCCTGGATTTCACTGGGCCGACAAAAACAGTAACCACGGCCACTACCATTGAGGCCGCCAAGATTGCGAGTGCGTCGACTCCGCAAATTGGGACTTCTGCTGCCAAGCCTGCGCCTTGGGTTGAACACGTAAGTGTCGTTTGTCGAGTCCTCATACTGGACTGTTTGTGTATAGCTTATGCTGGTTCCATGTGCATGCAGCCCTTCTATCTCAACCTGGTGAAATCAGGCAAAGCATTTGTCCAGGTTGAACAAGAGAGGGACAATCTGCGCGCTGTCATGGAGCAACTCAGCCGTAAGTGTGTTTGACTTCTGTATGTCTTTGTTTTGTCGATTGTGAATGACATCTGGCCATCTATCTCAGGTGACAAGGCATCTGCTGAGTCCTGTGTTAAAGAGCTAGAAGACGCACTCGCCAAACAGCGAGCTGAGTCGAAGAAGGCCTTGGATGATGCCAAGAACTCCGCTGCCTTGCGCGAGAAAAATTATGCTGAGCGCCTGGCGAGCCTCACCCGAGACGTAGGCGGTGAGTTGAATTTGCCACTTTTTGTCTGCTCCTTTTTGCCAATGAATGTTGTGTAAAATGTTTTGTTCTTTCTGCTTTTTTGAAGGAGCTGTTGGCGCACCGGCACCTGTAGACCAGCCGAGTGGCGATTTGTCCCTTGACCGCGCTTTCGGCGACCTGAATGTCGTCTCCACCCAAGCCAAATATGCACTCGCCAAGTCCACGAGCAAGCTCGACGCCGTGTACAAGGACGTGTTCCCGTCTAGCCAACCTCCTTCGACTGTGGATGGCTTTGCCGACGTCCTTGGCCCGAGAACTTCGACTATGACGAACTTTGCTCGCACTTTGACGGTACGCGGCTCAGAGACCACCCTCAAACTCCTTTTAGGTCATGGGATAGAGGGTGACTTCGAAGCTGCTCTGTCTGACTTCCCTCGCAAGCCGGGCGGGAAGCTGGTGTCCTTAAAGCATGTGAACGAGCCAGCTGCAAAGTTGGCTGAAATTTTTATGACTACCATGGAGCGCCGGGCAGCCGAGGTCGCCGCTCGTGCGAGTAGGGCTAGGTCAGAGTCAATGTCTGAGAAGTAGGGCAGCCGTGCGTTTTATGCTTTGTAATTAAACTTATGACCATGCGAGTATGCATGTGCTTTTGCTACCTTTGTATGAATTTAATTTCATCGTTATGATCCTGCTTGTAAGGCTGTGTGTTGTTACTCGCCTAAGTTTTGTGATGAGTTTCTCATGAAACTTTTATGATGTTTGGAACAGAAACGGCCAGCCACCACTTTATCCAGCTCGTCGCGGCATCGTGCCCCTACTCGATCTCGAGCTCAGGTGGCAAACGATGCCGCAGTAATACGTTATATGAATGCTCGACTCGCGAAACTGGAGCAAGAGCTGGGGAGTGCCCGAAGTGAGCTGGATAGGATGAGGGCGAGGCCTGCTTTACCCACTCAACGGGAGGAGTATGTGCTTGGCGAGATGGAGATCGTGAACAGACAACTCGAGTGTAAGCATGACTGCTCTTGTCTCAAGTATTCATAGTCTGTCCTTTTTGTTTACCCAACGTGTGTTGTTGCAGGTTTTGTTCCAGATTTCCAGGCGGAGCAAGCTCGTGTAGAGGAGCAGTTGAACAATGCAACTGACGAACCCACGACTGGCCGTCAGCACTTTCGCTTGGACAAGCACCGAGCACGCATACTCGCGACTCTGCAGGATCGGGTGTGGCGGAGCACTATGCTGCTTGAGTTATGCAGGTCGGCCTTCAGTCGAATCAACCAGACGCTTTTCCCGACTGGGCCGCAACCTCAAGGAATCCACGCTTTGCTTGGGCTTTTCCGGAGTGCAGGTCCCATTCGGGACTTTATCGCCCAGAAGCTTGTGGATGGGGACAACGCAACGATGGCATACATCCGAAGTCAGCGCTCGAATTTGCAGCTACGTCCACCCGTGCCTGGATCGTCCTTGTCCCAGCCGCATCTAGACGATACAGTCGAACATGCGAGGGTGTTGGTTGAGTGTTATAACGCTCAACTTATGGGCCCCGTTCTCCCAGTCAAGGATGAACCAGAAGATTAGGTTATTTATGTATAGGGAACATCCCCCGAGTGTAAATTTGCCACTTGTACGTAATGTTTATTTGTATGTATGCAGCCCCTGAGTGTATCGAGTGGGGTTTTATGAAAAACACTTGGAATATGGAGCATAAATTACACAGCCCCCGAGTGCTCGAGTGAGGCTTTGAATTTTGTGAGATTTGCAGCTTCAACTTATGCCTGTAGGCTCGGCCCCCGAGTAGTTGAGTGGGGTTGAGCACCTCTTTCCTTTATGTATTGAGTTTTATTATCCAGCCCCGAGTATTCGAGTGTAGCTGGAGTATTATGCTTGAAGGAGCGAAAGCTCAAGTTTTGAGATAGCGCAGCCCCCGAGTGTTCGGGTGAGGCTAATGTTGTGCGATTAGTTTATGCGAGTAGTAAATAGGGAGTAATATGAGGAATCATTGACTATATTCCATTTATGAATGTTAGGCTACAGGCCGCCTCATTAAAAACCTTCTTGTCCCCTTAGTTACCCTGGTAAGGAAAAGAGCGCGTCTGAAACCTGCAGCCATCCGATATATGTGCCTATTACATTGTGCGCCTGAGCGATCTAAGCATAGAAACGGTGCAGCTGCGCAACGTTCCAAGGATTGTGCGAGAGTTCGCCTGTCTTCGCGTGCTTCAGTCTGTATGCTCCACCACCAATGATCTCGGTGATGATGAAGGGTCCTTCCCATGGAGAAGCAAGTTTATGCACCTTCTTTTGCTTCAGTCGAAATACCAAGTCGCCAACCTCGAAGGATCTGGTACGCAGTCGACGGCTATGATAGTTGCGGAGGTCTTGCTGGTAGACAGCTGTGCGTGCTAGCGCCATGTTGCGTGCTTCTTCGAGCAAGTCGACTGCATCTTCGAGTGCTTCATCTGCATCGTCTTCGTTGTATGCTTCGACTCTTGGTGCATTGAACCTTACGTCTGATGGCAGGATTGGCTCTGCTCTGTAGACCATGAAGAATGGGGTAAATTGCGTTGAGGCATTGGGTGTTGTGCGTAGGCTCCATAGCACAGACGGGAGCTCCTCGACCCAAGCACCCGCGGCCCTTTTGAGTGGCACCAGGAGGCGTTTCTTGATTCCGCTCGTCACAAGTCCATTGGCCTTTTCGACTTGGCCATTAGATTGCGGGTGTGCCACAAATGCATAATTGAGCGTGATATCTTGCTCTTTGCAGAAGGATCGGAATTCCTCAGCCGTGAAGTTTGTACCGTTATCAGTGATGATGCTACTTGGCACACCAAAGCGGTATATGATGGATTTTATGAAATTGACTGCTGTAGTGGCAGTCGAACTTGTGATAGGGACTGCTTCAATCCACTTGGTGAACTTGTCGACTGCTACCAGAAGGTGAGTATGCCCTCCGTGGGAGGATTTTTTGAGTGGCCCAACCATGTCGAGCCCCCACTGGGCGAAGGGCCAGGCCAATGGTATTGTCTTCAACGCCGATGCGGGTGCGTGCGGCTTTGTGGCGAATTTTTGACAGCTGATGCACCTTTTGACTATGTCCTCCGCGTCCTTGAGTGCTGTGGGCCAGTAGAAACCTGCGCGAAAGGCTTTGGCTACGAGTGATCGACTGCTGATATGCTACGCTTGTATAGTTCACCATTGATGACGGTGTATGCTTTAGATCGTCGAGTGACGCGTCTTGACTCTGTTATGTCTTCGGGTACCTCGCCGCGGAGTATGTATGCGAGGAAGGGTTGAGTCCAAGTTGGCTCAATGAGGAGTACCTCGACTGGCGGGTCCTCTGTGCTAGGTGCTTGCTCTGGCTGGTGCGGCTGATGTAGGAGATGCCCGCTTCTTTTTGGGATCTGTTCTCGATGCGCTCGAAGAAGACACCAGGTGGAACTGGTGCTTAGTGCCAATGTTGGCTAAGTTATCTGCTTCTTCATTGCTTTCACGCCCTATGTGCCGCAACTCGCAGCCTTCGAAGCTGCCCTCCATGAGGTTGTAGGTCACGGTAGGCGATCATGTTATCTGCGATTGCGTCGCAGGCCTTCATTGTTTGCTGCACCACCAGATTCGAGTCACCGTAGATCATCATCGAGTGCACCCGAGTGCTTTAGCCATCCTCATGCCGTGGATCAGGGCCTCGTACTCTGCTTCGTTATTGGATGGGAACTCGAATCCCATCTGCAGGATATAGCGGAGCTTGTCGCCTTTTGGTGATATGAGGATAACACCTGCGCCTGCGCCTTCGTTTTTCTTTGAGCCGTCAAAGTACATAGTCCATGAGTTGGACACATCTGGTGCTCCTGGGAGCTGAGCTTCGATCCACTCGGTGTGGAAGTCAGGTAAAACTTGTGCTTTGATGGCCTTCGGGTAATCATACTTGATGTCTCTTGGTGCTAGCTCGATGAGCCATTTTGCTACTCGCCCAGTTGCGTTGGGGTTTGTGAGGATGTCCCCGATCCCTGAGGTGCTGATTACAGTGATCGGGTGCTCGGAGAAGTAATGCGTCAGCTTCCTTGAGGACATGAACACGGCGTAGGCCAGCTTTTGATAGTGCGGGTACCGCTGCTTTGATGTGGAGAGCACTTCACTCAAGTAATAGACTGGACGTTGTATGCTTTGGGCGTGTCCCCCTCCCTTCGTTCGACTACCAGTACGGTGCTCACCACCCTGTTAGTTGCAGAGACATATAGGTACAGTGGCTCGCGTTCCCTTGGTGCGACGAGGATTGGAGGGCTTGTGAGGACTCGCTTGAGTCCGTGAAGGCTGCTTCGGCTTCTTGCGTCCACTCGAATTTGTCTGCTTTCTTCATCAGTCGATAGAACGGGAGTGCTTTTTCACCCAGCTTGCTGATGAATCGACTGAGTGCTGCTACTCGACCCGCCAATTTTTGCACGTCATGGAGCTTTGAAGGCCTTTGCATCGTCAAGATGGCCTGTATTTTCTCCGGGTCTGCCTCGATTCCTCGAGCTGAGACTAGATACCCGAGGAGTTGCCCGGCTGGCACGCCGAACGTGCACTTCTTCGGGTTGAGCTTGATGTGGAAGCGTTTGAGGTTTGCGAACGTCTCTCGCAAGTCATCGAGTAGTGTGTTTTCCTCCCTTGTGTGATGACGATGTCATCTACGTAGACCTGGACGTTTCGCCCAATTTGCTTCTTGAGGCAATCTTGCATCATGCGCTGGTAGGTTGCGCCTGCGTTCTTGAGCCCGAAAGGCATTGTGGTGTAGCAGTAGACCCCGAGTGGGGTTATGAACGCCGTTTTTCTTCATCCTCTTCCTTCATCCTTATCTGGTGGTAACCCGAGTAAGCATCCAGGAAGGACAAGCGAGCGCACCCGGCGGTGGAGTCGACGATCTGGTCGATTCGAGGTAGTGGAAAGTGATCCTTTGGACAACACTTATTGAGTGCTGTAAAATCTACGCACATCCGAAGGATATCTGTGTGCTTCTTCTCTACGAGTACGGGGTTGGCCACCCATTGTGATTTCTTGATTCTCTGATGAATCCTGCTGCGAGTAGTCTGTCGACTTCGGCTTCGACTGCGGTTCTTTTTGGGCCGGATATGCGGCGCATTGTTTGCTTGACTGGTTTAGCATCTGGAAAAAATTGGAGAGAGTGCTCGGCGAATTCCCTGGGAATACCTGGCATGTCGGCTGGACACCATGCAAATATATCCCAGTTCTCACGGAGGAATTCGACGAGCGCGCTTTCCTATGCGATAGGCAGACTCGACGAGACATTGACTGTCTTGGTCGGGTCAGTCGGGTGCACCTGATGCGATCTTGTGTCATTGGTGGCATTGAATGCTCTGTCGACTGCCACCTTTTGTGTTCTGGCATAAGTGTTCGATCGTTGGAGACCGCTAGATCAGCGAGTGTTGCTTCCATGCCAAACATCTCAGAGATTTTGCTGAACTCTCGGTCGCAAGAGTCAGACTTTTGGAAGTTCCCTTGACTGTGATTACTCCTTTTGGTCCAGGCATCTTCAGCTGGAGGTATGCGTAGTGTGGCACCGCCATGAATCGAGCGAACGTCGGGCGTCCAAGTATAGCATGGTATTGTGACTTCCAGTCGACAACTTCGAACTCAATCGACTCTGTCCTGAAGTGGTTCTTGTCCCCGAACGTTACGTCGAGTTGTATGGTGCCTTCTGGGCTTATTGCTTTTCCTGGGACGATACCGTGAAAGGTATTTGAAGATCTTGGCAGGTTTTCGACTGACCTGTTCATTTTGCGGAGCGTATCTGCGAAGATGATGTTTATGCCGCTGCCACCATCCATGAAGACCTTGGACATGGCGTAGCCTCCAATTTGTGCGTCGAGTACCAGAGCAGAGTGCCCTGGACGAACAACCGATGGAGGGTGGTCCTCTCTGCTGAAGCTTATTGTGGTTTCAGAACCCTTCAAGAATTCAGTTACGCAGGAGGTGACATGACCGCCATGTTTACTTGTCGAGTGCGAAGTTTTTGCTCCCTGTTGGAAGGCGACCTTTCTGTATCATGTACATCTGCCCTTGGGGCGGAGGGTACTGTGGTTCGTCCACCCGAGGTATGTGCTGTATGGCACCCGCGAGATTTCCGCCTGCGGCAGGCTGTGGTGGTGGAGGTGGTGCCATCAGAACAGGCACATTGTTTGGCTGAGGCACGGGTGCAGGTGCTTGGTGGCTGCTGCCTTTCTGAGATTTACGTAATCAGTCGCCATTTGGTCGAACTCCCTGCAGTTTCTCATCGAGTGATTGGAGCGCAGTTTTCCGTCGTCCCCCTTGTACAGGTGGAATCTGCAATCAGCATCCATCTTTTCTTCGAATGATCGCTCGATTGTGCCCGATCTTGACTTGCGCCAGTCCTTCCTCTTGTAGCTATCACTGCGTTGGCCGCGGTCTCGACTGTCCCGGCGATCATCTCGACTGTCCCTCGATCATCTCGACTGTCTCGCCGATCTTCTGACCGTCGGTCGCTTCTGTCCTGGTCATTGCGGGGTGTGGAGAACCCAGCCGCCATGAATTCGGGTCTGTCATCGTCGTAGTGACGTTTTGAACGTTTGCGCCTTCGGTCGTCTCTGTACGAGTCTCTGCGGCTTCGACTGCCGCTTTCATGATTGTCACGGGGTGAGGACCCGCGTGTGGTGCGCGCCATGTCTTCTCCGTCTGCCCACTCAGTCGCGGTCATCAAGAGGTTAGCCACAGAGGTTGGCTTTTTGCGACCGAGTGCTTCTTTGAGGTCCCGCCTGGCGAGTCCCATTATGAAAGCATCCATGGCCATATCTTCTGAAATTACTCCGACTGAGTTGCGTATCTCAGTCCATCGTCTGATGTATGACCTCAGCGTTTCGTCTGAACGTTGAACGCAGGCCCGCAGTTCCTCGAACGTTTTTGGGCGCTCACATAGAGGCTCGAAGTTTTTGATGAAGTCATCGCGGAAGTGATCCCACGAGTCGTACTTTGATGGAGGTAGGGCCTTGAGCCAGTCGCGGGCTGTGCCTTCGAGCATGAGTCGTATGTATTGCATGGCCGTGGTGTTTGTACCTCGCTGGCACGCGACAGCCAGCCTGTAGTCTTCCAGCCACCCAGAAGGTTCCTGTCGACCCGTGTACTTGGGCTGTTCAGATGTGAGTTTGAACCCTTTGGGCATCCGTGTCTCGCGGACGCGTCGAGTGAAGCACAGAGCTCCATGTGGCTCAGGCTCTCGATCAGAGTATGAGTCGCTACTGTAAGATCTGCGTGATCTGCTCCTGGACCTGCGCCTACGCGAGCCGCTTCTTTCCTTCGAGTGGTGGCGGTGACCACTGTGATTATGCTCTTCCCGACGCGCGTCGACTAGGGCACGGTCTCGACTCCCACCTGGAGTTCTTGGAGTTTGGCGTATGGCCTTCGCCGCTAAGGCGAGTGATTTGATCTGCTGGCGATGCAGTTTTGCATTGGGGTCATCAGCTGGAGGCTTGATTGCTTCTAGGTATGCTGCAGCGGTGAAGAGGGCACCCGCAGCTGTTTTGGGTACTGGCACTCCCTCTTCGTCGTATGTCATGAAAGAGTTGCCTAAGTTGCGGGTGAGTGCCGCCCTTTCGTCTGGCGAGAGGTGTGACAACCTTGATCTGGGTCTTGTGTCTGCTCGCCCGGTGGAGCTCAGGGAGAGCTGTCTTCTTCGCGCACTCGACAAGCTAGCTTGCTTTTTGCGTTCTTCGAGTGTTGCTCTGACCTGCCGCAGTCGAAGTGATTCCTGCCAGTTGAAGTACTGGAAGGTCAACATCTCCTCTTGTGTTGCGTCTGCTGGCATCATTGTGCACTCCTTGATGACTTTATCTGCTTTTGCTGCCATCTCAGCAGTGATTGTGAGAGTTGTGACTCCGTCCGGCATAGTAACTGTGCACGGGAATTCTGTAGGCCTGCGGCTGGCCGCAGCATCTGATGATTCTGCGGCGATGGCGACGTAGACCTGCTGGGTATCACCCGAGGATATGTATGTGTGTCTTCGAGTCCTCATGGACTCGACATCGTCATCAAGGCTCATGTCGGAGTCGATATGCCGTCGAGTGGTCCGTCTGGACGATCTGCTGTTGATGCCTTCATCGCCTATGCTCATCTCGGCGTCGACGAAGTTGTTATGAATCTCAGAGTCGAGGTTGTTGTTGTTGGTGCAGATCTCGGAGTCGACGTGGTTGTCGATATGAGTTTCGAGTTCGTCGAAGTCGCTGAAGGAGATCCCGCAGTCGAAACTATCCTCGAGTGAGAGATCGAGCTCGGGATCGTTTGTGCGGTATGCTGATTCGGCCTCCTCTCGCTGGAGTTCTTCGATGAGCTCGTGCATCTCTCGTGTGGACATGGTTGTTGCAGACGACAAGCTTGGAGGATCGACGATGGTATGGACGTAGTTGAGGGATCCGCAGTCGAAGGAGCCGCAACCGATGGAGCCTCGGGTGCGGAAGTCGCGAGTTGGCGTGGATCCGTCAAGTCCTGCACACCAAGCTTGTTGACGAAAAAATTGAACGAACCAACGGTTAAACCCAAACCTGACTCGAGATCGGAGAAGGCCTCCTGGAATCCTGGCGAGTGTGGCTCGAAATCCATCAGAGGATCCGATGCTTTTTGCGGGTGAAGCTGGCGTGTTGCCGTTTGTCGAGTGAGCCGGCGAGTTGCCGTGTGCCGCCTGAGTCGGCGAGTTCTGGTTTGTTGATGCAGCCGGCGAGTTGCCGTTTGTAGATCCGATCGGCGAGTCGCCGTTTTCGATGGAACCGAAGAAACCGCGAGTCCAGCACTATTCTTTCCCACAGACGGCGCCAATTGACGAGGGTACACTCATCAAATCCCATGGTTAAGGACCTAGGGTTGAGATTATGGGGAGAGAACGTGGTAGTACTGGTAGTTTCGTCGGCTGACAAGCAGAGGCAAAGATTTACCCAGGTTCAGGCCCCTCGGGTGGAGGTAAAGACCCTACTTCCTGCTTATCTGTTATTGATCGCGGGAGATTATGAGGTTACAAGGTGGCTCCGGCGAGATGGCGATCTCGCTAGAGCTTTGGTGGTTTGAGTATGGCTTTTCCCTAGATCGGCACCCCTCCCAGCCTTTAAATAGGCTGGGTCTCGGGAGTTCGTAACCGACCAAGTTTATACGTAAGGAAAGTATAAACCGACTATGCCTATGTCTAAACTTGGAGGGTACTCCATCTTGTTGGGCCTCTTGTCTTGGGCTTCGATTAGGCTCTTCGCTATTGGGTTTTAGTCGTCACGTGCACCAGGTACCCTCATGGTAGGGTACCCGAGATGTATACCCAGGCCATCTGCCGTCTTCGGCGCTCCCTCTATGGCCTTAAACAAGCCCCTCGCGACTGGTTTGAGCGTTTCGCCTCTGTGGTGACTGCCGCTGGTTTCTCGCCTAGCGACCATGACCCCGCGTTGTTTGTCCACACCTCACCTCGTGGTCGGACGCTCCTCCTCTTATATGTTGATGACATGATCATTACTGGCGACGACCCTGAGTATATTGCCTTTGTTAAGGCCCGCCTCCGTGAGCAGTTCCTGATGTCTGATCTTGGTCCTCTTCGCTATTTTCTTGGGATTGAGGTCTCTTCGACTTCTGATGGCTTCTTCATCTCCCAAGAAAAATATATTCAAGATCTTCTTGCTCGTGCCGCTCTTGGTGATGAGTGCACTGCTGAGACTCCTATGGAGCTCAATGTTCAGCTTCGTGCTACTGATGGTGATCCCCTCACAGACCCCACACGCTATCGCCACCTTGTTGGGAGCCTGGTCTACCTAGCTGTCACTCGTCCAGATATATCATACCCTGTCCACATTCTGAGTCAGTTCGTTTCAGCTCCCAGCTCTGTCCACTATAGTCACCTCCTTCGTGTTCTCCGATATCTTCGTGGCACGATCTCCCGTCGCCTTTTCTTTCCTCGCTCCAGCTCTCTCCAGCTCCAGGCCTATTCTGATGCTACGTGGGCTAGTGATCCTTCTGATCGCCGTTCGCTGTCTGCCTATTGTGTTTTTCTTGGAGGATCTCTCATTGCCTGGAAGACGAAGAAGCAGACTGCAGTTTCCCGCTCTAGTGCAGAGGCTGAGTTGCGAGCGATGTCTATGTTGACGGCTGAGGTGACTTGGTTGCGATGGTTACTAGAGGATTTTGGTGTTACTGCTGCTGCACCGACTCCTCTATTGTCAGACAGTACAGGTGCTATCAACATTGCGCGTGACCCGGTGAAGCATGAGCTCACCAAGCACATCGGTGTTGATGCCTCCTTTGTGCGTGCTGCTGTGCAGGATCAGCTTCTTGCTCTTCACTATGTGCCCTCTGAGTTACAGCTGGCAGATTTCTTCACGAAGGCACAGACTCGAGCGCAGCATGAGTTCTTTCTCTCCAAACTCAGTGTTGTTGACCCACCATGAGTTTGAGGGGGGTGTTAGATGTGTATAGCTATATTGTTCATCTACTGTTCACCTCATGTATATGTACTGCCCTTTGGCCCCATTGAAATACAGTTGCTCATTCCTAACAGCACTAAGTAAAACCATCGCAAGACACACCAGTACGGTCTGATTTATAATCTCTGTCAGGCAAAAGGTAAAACAACTGGTAGGCAGGGCCTAGTTGTTTCGGCCACACATATACTTTGGCTTAAATCTCTCAGGCACGCACATGTAAGCAGATGATCGAATTAGTAGCAGAGAGCAGGCAGTGTAAGTCGTCGTACCACAACAATAACGTCAGGTGTCAAGAGAAATTGTGAGCGAGCTTATTGGAGCTTGAGGAGGGACACCCGCCTCGTACCGGGAACACGGCGGTGTCACGGCTGCCTCCTGAGAGAACTATTCCTGAGCTCAATTAGTTTCAGTAACACACATATGAGAATATATACTGAATTAACAGGCGAACAGACCAGCCCAGCAGCTCGCTTCCTATGAAGAAAACAAGAGGCAGCGCTAGCTAGGTATAACATGTGAATCAAACAGCGATCCAATGGAATTAACAAACCGAAAGGCATGTTTATTTGATTAATTACAAGAAAGGGAAAACGAGTCTGAAAGCTGCATGATATGAAGGAAGCAGCGTAATAATAAGAAGTCGTTTAAAAGCAAGAAATACATCACAAATGAAGCTCCTCTGAAAAGACAGGAAAAAACTGAAGGAGAACTGATCATGAGCAGTTGGTACTACTCAAGCAGCTGGTAGAAGTAAGCTGAAGCTTCGTCCTTGGACCGACGGAAGATAAACAGAGTACATACACAAATGAGCAGATAACTTCATCTTGACGTCGAAGGAACACAAATTAATAATGCTGGGGCGACGAATTAAGAGCCGCAGGGGAAGTGCTTGGAGGCCACAGTGAAGATGGAGAGCCGATTGGGACGGAGTTGATCACCCCTGCACGATGGCATGCAGAAACGAAAATCAGATACAGTTCATCCCTGTGGGTTTGCAAAATTAAGATCGAATGGATGGTGATGAACTAGTCAAATAAAACACGCTACCTGCAAGGAAACATATCGATGGACCTTCCCTGCTGCTCCTGGGGCTGCAATTGACAAATGGAAGGAAAGAGTAGAGCTTAGAGAGAAGCCCCCGAAAAAACAAGAAAGTTCAAACTAATCAGAAGCAGCACCAGCAGCAAGAGAATACGTATACATGCATGGAAATGGGCATACACACAAGTTTGCCTGCATGAATGATGTACCTCTTCAGAGTGTGGGCCTCTACCAGACTTCTACAATGGGACGGTTGGGATGAGCGGCCCCCGCTCTCGTCAGAGCAGCCTTCGTTTCAAGATACCCCGGGCAATTTCGTATCCGGGAGAGGTTGTATACTGACGCAACACAAACCTGAATAGATACACGCTGGAGCGAAGGGAGATTCCTTATGCACAAGTCCCCACCACTCACGTTCTCCGACACCAGGACGCCGAACCTTGGGCACAGCTCCTTGTGGGAACATACAGGGAGAAAATAAAACATTTGGGAACGAGCACCCTGTTGCACGAGGGAATGCATCGGCGCTAAGCATGAACGACCTTTCCGTTTCAGGACGGATCGCACGAGGGGTGTCCAGATCGGACATCACTCTGACAAAACAAAGAGCCGGTAGAGTCCCAAGGACCTGAATGTCCTTCAGTTGCACATGATGGACACGTATATCCAAACTGTAGAGATGGGGAAGCGATGAAGAACAAATCCTTGTCGGCATCTTCTTGTACCACCCATACAAGAAAAGGCGGCGAAGTTGTACTAGTGAAGAGGGCATCCAGTCTCCCAAGTTATCAATATTACCACCACCATAAATTTGTAGACACTGCAGTTTTTGCAGTTTATCTAACGACTCCAACAGAATAACAAGTTTCTCAGGAGGATACTTTGATGGTAAAACAAACTTCAATACCCTCAGCTCGGCCAGGTACCGCAGCTGTTCAGTATCACTATCTTGTTCAATCATCGGCAGGCTTAACTCTTGGAGGGACGTCAGATTCTTATACCCTACTGGCAGACATGTACCGGCGGTAAGAAATAGGAACATTAGATTTCTCAGCTGAACAACACTGGCCGGCAGTTCTTTATATATCTCACGCCCTTGCAAGTCCAATGTCTCTAGAAACAATAGCTTTCCTATTTCCACCGGAATCTTCTGTAGGCGTGTATTCCTTAATCCAAGGTATCTCAGGTGTAATAAATCACCAACACAACTAAGGGTAAGATGACCATTTTCCCTAAGATTACAATCCTCTAAGTCCAACACACGTAAAACTTCAAATCTTGATAGAGGAAGAATCTGATTAATAGCAGGACTAAAAATTGTGTAGGATCTCACTTGTGAGAGGCTACTGGTAGCTAGCCGGGTGTTTGTGAGCTCAACATTTTGGACGGACAACCTGCAGACCTTTTTTCCGAAAGGCGTGTCTACCTTGTTAACACCCATCACAGTGACAAAGTTTTCTTCACTGGCCAGGTCACATATGAGATCGAGCATAATGTCATGCACACGACAATTAACTGGATTGCCTTCAACATTAAAACTCATAGGCTCAATCATGCTTCTATTCACAAGATCGTTGAAGTAACTCACCCCAAGCTTAAATAAGTTGTCACCTTGGATGAAACCTTCAGCAATCCACTTTCTTATCAACCGGCCTCTGTCAATCTTATAGTCCTCCGGGAACATACTCAAATATAATAGACAAGTCTTTAGATGAGAAGGGAGATCATAGTAGCTGAAAGATAATATCCTCCTCATCTCCTCCAAATTAGTATCTCCTTTTGTAAGGCCACTACCAATAGAGTTCAGCAAAACATACCATTCACTAATGGGTTTTATTTGTTGATTACTAGACAGATAACTGGCTAGATTAATAATGGCCAATGGTACTCCGGCACATTTCTTCAAGATGTTGAGCGATACTTCTTGTAATTCAGGAGAACACATATTAGCTTCTGCGAATATTCTGTTATAGAAGAATCTTTGAGAGTCGCCATCAGAGAGAGGTTTCATATTATGTACCATATCATCATTATTAGAGGAGCATTCTCTAGAGACATTGCTATTGCGGGTTGTAGTGATTATTCTACTTCCGCATTCACCATCCACCAGAGCAAATTTGATTGTTTTCCATGCACTTACATCCCATATATCATCAACAACAACAAAGTACCTATACAAAAAGAAGTTCGAAAATTAGGTCATGTATCCACACGAACTATAGGAATTAAAACCATGACAAAGGAAAGACATTAGAGGCTAACACATGCATATGCCGATTAGTTCATTTTATAGCTTAAAACTTTTTGGTGCTCAATACAAGTTGTTCATATCATGGATTTTACTTGCATTTAACAACCTCATACACAACTAATTAAGATACGAAGTAGCACACATAAAGTCTTCTAGGAACATATATATCTCCAAGCCAACACTCCGGCGAGACAATCCAAGAAAATCCCGTCACAGTAGCTAAACAATAACATCCTCGTCATATCGTCCCAATTAGTATCAGCTCCTGTAAGAGTCAGACTCGGCGTAATATATACAACGAACTAACATCACAATACATATTTAACTTAATATACGCTTGGCAAGTTTGGTTACTTCTGATGGTCGTCTAGGTCCTTGATATAGATTTTATTGGCCAGACGAGCAAGCTATGTGGGGTATTAGAGGCACACTAGGTTGTGAGTTCCTGGTGTCTAGAATCTTACATAGTTTGTTTCTTTTATAAATAAAATTATATGGTTTGTTTCTGGAGGGTGCAAACAGATGCATGTTAAAGCAATGAGGTGTGGCTACAACATTGAATTCTATTTGTACATGAGGCTCTTTATAGATTATATCGATTGATGTTTAAAGTTAAATTTGGACCACCGTCTCGCAGCAGCGTCCTAGGAGAACTCAAATCCTTTAACCACACATGAACGCAGGCGGAGTTCAACAACAAGTTTAACACACTCTTGTGTCGAGTGCCATCACTTTCAGATGTGGGGCTCCTTTGATTCATAGGATAGGAAAAGTGTATGAATAGGAAACACATAGGATTTGAATGGCATGTCTAGTTGAATGCTATAGTAATAGTACTTTGTGTTTGATGACAAAGGAATTGTAAAAATTAGAGGTTGGAGTGAATGCTAAAATTCCTATGGGATGTAGTACAAAAATTCCTATGGGAAAAATTCCTGTAGGAACTAATCCTATGAATCAAATGATTAACGTAGGAAATTTCATATAGGATAAAATCCTCCAATAATCTTAAGAATTTCCTTTGAATCAAAGGAGCCCCAAGTGATTTCCATCTGCAGTGTTCACCTACAGAACCTTTGGAGATTGACGTGGAGATGTGGTGACCGGGTAGCCTGCTGCATGCCATGAAGGGCTTTTCCGTTTATGGTGGCAAATTTTATTAGCTTGTCGCGTTGCACAGTTGCGACATCAATTTTCATAAGTGATCTGTATAAAATACATACATTTTCATGTTATTTATAATTTTTTATGGTATTGAAAAAATAGCTACTAGCCCCACCATAGCGCAAAATCCTAGATTCGCCACTGAATCAACCCTTGCCGATCCTATGAGTTATTGTATTAGCAATCCCGTGAACATAATAACAACTGAGCTTGAGAAAAACTTAAGAAATAACGTCATTTTTACATGCATATAGCATTTTTTCGATCCATAACTAATGATATTTATACTACAATATAAAGCAACCATGCATTGGAAATCCTTGTCCACCGCTGACTTCGAAGTTTTGTTAACATGCAGGTTATGCACGTTTTTGACCAACAGTCAAGTTAACATATTTTCGTAAGGCTCCATGATGTCGAACATAAAGTTGAAATTAATGTACGTGCTATTTCTGCACACTGGGTTGTAATTGGGGATGTGTATGTACCTCTTAGTCGCCAGCGATTCTCGGAGTTGCCTGATCAACTGTGCTTGATTCAGCGTTGCCGCCCCACTCAAACGGGTATACTTTGCCTCGTCAAGTTGAAGCAGAAGGTCTCTGAGAACATTCTCGAGGTCAGGAATCCGAGAAACCGACACAAAAGCAGAAGAATCAAACTTTGAGTGAAGCTCATCATAGACTGCTCTGGCAAGTGTTGTTTTACCCAATCCTCCAAACCCAACGATAGAGAGTATCTTGGGTTGTTTGGATGTGTCAGTCAAACAAAGCTTCTCAATTAGCTCGTCCCTTGAACTTTGAATCCCAACAAGTTTCTGTTGATCTTCGTACATAGCTACCAGGAGAGGGTCAACGGATGTGATCTTTTTGGCTGCTAGATTTGCAAAAACACCATCAGCTTTATACCTCTGGTGTACGGCAGCCACATCTTTGACCTGCTCCTTGATGTCCTTGATAGCGGTGGCGATCTGTCGGCGAGCCTTGCCCTTCTTGAACAAGCTTTTCATTTTGCCGACAAGCTCGTCGAACAGGTGCATGTCGGCATCAGTCTTGGAGCCCTTGACGCGCACGAGGAGAGAGTCAACGACGTCCTCCGTGTCATAGGACAGCTCACTGTAACACCCAGCACGAGCTAGGGTTCCATGGAGAGGGAATCTGGGGTAGAGAGAGAGACTCGGGAAAGAAGAAGGCAGAGCAAGGAGGCGAGATACAGATTTTACTTCCTTTGTTGACTTGCTACAGCTAGGTTCGGGCCGTTATATCGACAACCCCTTACACGACACCAGCACACCCGCTGGACCCTCTCGGCCCAAGGCCTATCAACACACACGGCCCAAGGCCTAACACCCATGTTCTTACATCCAGAGACGCACTCTGTTTCAGTAACACAAAACCTGTAGTTCCTGACGACTCCAAGGTGTTACACTGCCGCCCCCTTAAGCTCCAGCTTGCCCCCAAGCTGGCGACGACGGAAAGCGTTTCTTGATCACTTCATAATCCTCCCAGGTAGCAGCATTCTTCGGCAGCGACGTCCACTTGATCTTCACCTGCAGGTGTGCCGCATTGCCCTTCTTTGACAAGCGTCTGTCCAGAATGGCTTCAGTAGTCACGTCTGATATGTCCAACTCCACCTGCACTGGTAACTCATTAGAAACTAGAGTATAGTCAGCATGGAACGGCTTGAGCTGTGAAACGTGAAACACGGGATGAATCTTGCTCGAATCTGGTAGCTTCAGTTTATAAGCCACAGTTCCAATTTTCTCCAACACCTCAAACGGCCCATAGAATTTATACACCAATTTGGGACAGGGACGATTGACCACAGAGGGTTGAGTGTATGGTTGCAATTTGAGATAAACTGAATCCCCCACTTCAAAGGAGCGGTCAGATCTGTTCTTGTCCGCATAATGCTTCATGCGAAGTTGAGCTTTCTCTAACTGAAACCTGAGCATATCGGATGCAGACTGCCTTTCCTGAAGAAAATCCTGTACTTCCAGGTTTGGAGTGTCAATGAAATCTGGCAGGTGACCATAATGTGGTTTTGGAAACACAGCTTCAAATTGTTGCAGAACTTGTTGAATGGCTGCAGGATGTGCCACTTCAATCTTGGCAATATTGTCTAACAGCAAACAAACCTCTGCCACTGCCCACCCATCAGTACCCTTAAAGGACTTGAGCAATGGCTCAGCTATGGCAGCTTGAATTTCAGGATGGTCCTTCGGAAGTAAACCTTGCAGTTGAACTCTTTGCCCATTGTGCAGGAAGGAAATCCACTTCTCATCCCAATTGCAGGTCATAACACCCCATTGCTTCAGCCAGTCGATGCCTAAAATTCCATCATACCCTCCGAGTGGAATCACTCGCATCTCTTGAGAGAAATTATGGCCTTGCATCCACCAATTCAGGCCAGGAACCACTGTGGAACATAGCATAGAATCCCCATTGGCCACTTTCACTTTTAGTGGAGAAATTTCTGAAACAGGCAAGCTGAATTTGCCTACGAACGACTGATCAATAAAACTGTGAGAACTGCCCGAATCCACCAATAAGAGCATTACTTGATTCCCCACCAACGCCCTCAATTGAATTGTTCCAGTATCTGTAGTACCCGATATTGCATTCAGAGAGACCTGTCCTTCTGTTACATATGCCCCTTCTGCTGCCTCCAACGTGTCCAGCAAGTCGTCAGACAAAATTTCCTGCCCTGCTACTGCTTGCACTTGGGCTACTCCTTGCAGTACACATTGATGACCAGGTGCAAATTTGTCTCCACAACGAAAACAGAGACCATTAGCTCTTCTGTAATCTTTGAGTTGTCGAGCCTTCCATAACTCTCCTGTCTCAAATCTTGGCTGCGTACTAGTGTTAGCAGAAAAATCTTGCTTGTTATCGGAGAAGTTGGATTTCTTAGTAGTTGGTTTGGCATGCCACTGTTTCCCCCTGTCGATCACACTTTCCTGGACAAAGGCAAACGTTGCTGCTTCAGCAACTGTATCTGGCAGCTGCACCTCCACTGCTGCCCTTAAATCTTCTCTGAGACCCAATATAAATTGTTGCACCAGGAGCATACCATCAACATGAGGGTTATACAGCCTTATCTGATAGACTAGAGTATCAAACTGCTTTTTATATTCCTCAACCGTGCCAGTCTGCTTCAGAGTAAGCAGTTCCCTTGTTTTATCTCTCTGTGTGTTACCTTCAAACTCTAACACCACAGCTTCTGAAAATGTTTGCCAGTTATGGCACGGATGCACCTGCTTGAACGCTTGATACCAGTGGGCAGCACTATCACGCATATACATAGTTGCTGCAGACACTTTGAATCCTTCACTGATTTTATATAACTGGAAAAACGTGTTGCAAGTATCTATCCAAATTCTCACATCTGTACCGCTGAATTTTGGAAAATCCATTTTCGGCATCCATGAACGCCTTGGCTCCTCTGTTCCCTGATCACTCTGACCTGAACCTCTATCACCGAATGCAGGAGTAGGTGGTAGAATTACCTTAGGCGCTGTGTTCGGACCCAGCGCGAGTTGAGGCTGTGCTGCTGGTGCAGGTCCCATGATTCCAGCCGTATCCTTGTTCGGAGTCACCAGTGGCGACACGGCCGGTCCTCGAATGGGTCCCGTGTTTGGAGGCGGTGCCTCCTGTGCCTTCCCAATCGCATCCATGGCCAGATTCACCTTGACTTGCATCTGCTCCAACTCTTCAGAGTTGGTGGAGAGCTTGAGATCGATCCCTTCGAGATGCGACTGCACCTTGTCGATGGTCTCGAATTTGGCCTCCATGGCCGTGAAACGCTCCAGGAGAATCGCCTTCAGATCCTCCATCGAATCCAGCACCACACGTGTCTGCCCCGAAGGTGCGGCTTGCTTCGACGGCGCCGTCGCGACTTCCTCTGCACAATCCAAACGCCGATCTCAGATTTACGGCGAATTTTTCCGAAAAAAAATTCACCACCGACCGGTCGATGTTACTGGAATCGTGTCGAGTTTGTGAAGCGCAGCAAGCGAGTCTAGGCTCTGATACCACTTGTAACACCCAGCACGAGCTAGGGTTCCATGGAGAGGGAATCTGGGGTAGAGAGAGAGACTCGGGAAAGAAGAAGGCAGAGCAAGGAGGCGAGATACAGATTTTACTTCCTTTGTTGACTTGCTACAGCTAGGTTCGGGCCGTTATATCGACAACCCCTTACACGACACCAGCACACCCGCTGGACCCTCTCGGCCCAAGGCCTATCAACACACACGGCCCAAGGCCTAACACCCATGTTCTTACATCCAGAGACGCACTCTGTTTCAGTAACACAAAACCTGTAGTTCCTGACGACTCCAAGGTGTTACACTCACGGACGGCGCCGGCCCAGAGCTTGACCTCCTTGTCGAGCTGGTCCCTCGGCACCTCCGCCACCCTTTCAAGGGCAGCCTTCATGCTCGCCAGCTCGGCGGAGAAAGCCTCAACGTCTCGCTTCACGCTGGTCTGCATCTTGTACTCTTCTTTGAGCAGCTCGCCCAGCTTCGGGAGGAGGGAACCCATGGCACCCAAGGCGAGATCCATGGCCGCTCGCTCGAGTTCTCTTGGCTTTTTTGTGAGAGGAAATGTTTATATGAATGCCTAGTGGGCAGTGGCTGCTGCGTCGAGAGTGCATGGTCGATGTTTATAGACTGTACATAGATGCTATATGTGCTAAGACCAACCACGGTGTGGTTGAAAAGCTGTTCGAATCCGGTTCGATACATTGTGGGCATCGCTTTTAACTTGTCAGACAAAAGAAGCGATTCCTTGTGTTGGTTCGATTCCTAGCGATAAACAATGATTCTTTCGCCAAGCGGACAGCAGTGAGATGCATGCGTCGAGAGCGCTGCTGCTGCAGGGTCGATGTTTATAGACTCTGAGTTGTTTGGCCCAACAATTTTATATTATCTTTTTTTTTTTTTTTTGAAACAAGACAATTTTATATTATCTCCATGGTAGGCTTGGTAGCACGTCTCTTTGATCATCCAGTTAAGCAGAGCTGGTAGACTTTTGCAGATGCGGACTTGGCGGTGCCTCCATGTGGCTTTGGTGCATTCACAAAGTTATTTTTGCCCGGATCCAACTCATATACACGGTCGCATTCTTCTCTTGATCTTATCAAAGAAAGTGTACTCTATCTCTTTAGTAAAGAATATGAGTGTGAGATTCTTTATTAGGACCCGGTCGGCGGTAGAGCAGAAGTCTATCATAGCCTTTTATTTTGATCTTTGGATGGGCAGCCCATGTGCTTCCGAGATGTACTATTCCATGGTGGGGTCGCGCTAGGCGTAGGTCGGCCTAAGAAAGGGCTCCTCGCGCGCCGTCCGTTCCGCGCGATCGTACGGTGCAAATTCGAGCGACAGCACAGATTCGTTTCTCACGTGGGGTGCAGCCCACCGGTCGCTTTTAAGCTGCAGTGCTGGACTTTTTTGTCACGCTGGGTGGGGCCCACGGGCCACGGGTCGCTTTCGACTGGTTTACCACTGCTCGCGCTGCCTCTAGTAGTCTGTTCACACTGCAAAAATTATGTGTCGTACCTTGTATAAAACTATTGTACAATTTCTGGCCACACGTATACAGATCTATAATGTTTCAATAACCTTTGAAACATTTAGAAAAAAATAACGGTACAAAAAGTGGTTAAACAACAATTATTGTTGCCGGTTGATTTCCAACAAGAACTAGCTCCTTGAAGCCGTCCATGTGGGCGTCAGCGTCGGAGCCCTTGACGCGCACGAGCAGGGAGTCGACGATGTCTTCCATGTCGTAGGAAAGCTCCCGAACGTCGCCAGCCCAGAGCTTGACCTCCTCGTCGAGCTGGTCCCTCGGCACCTCCGCCACCCTGCGTAGGGCGGCTCGCATGCTCGCCAGCTCGCGGGAGAAAGACTCGACGTCTCGCTTCAGGCTGGTCTGCATCTTGTACTCTTCTTTGAGCAGCTCGCCTAGCTTCGGAAGGAGGGATCCCATGGCACCCAAGGCGAGATCCATGGATTGCTTTCCTTCTCTCGATTTGTTTCCTGTAAGAAAAAAATGTGACTGGCTAGTGTTTGATGGACGAGGGATTGGTACTGCAAACTTGCTTTACAGTGTTAGAGCATCTCTAGCCGTGAGAGAAAAGTGAACCGAAAACCAGTGTTAGAGCATCTCTAGCAGTGAGCTGAAAACGAACCGAAAATAGTTTCACCGGATCACGCCCTGGAGCCGTTGGATGATTGATCAGCATGATCCAACGGTTGCCAGCCGCTGTTAAAAAACACACGATCCGTGTGCGTTGAGGCTGAGACATATCTCGCGCACGTGAGGCAGCGCACGTGAGGCCAGCGAGCAGCAGAGCGAACGCGGATTCCGCCTAGCCCTTATGGCGCGTTTGTGCTATCTCCACCGTCCTCTGCGCATGTGGATATGAGCTGCATGTTGACCGCTGACACCATTCTGCATAGCACGTGAGGTTCATCGGCCGTATAAGCATGGCAAAATTCACTGTTCTGACCCTGACACGAAAGTTCAGCACAAAATGAACCAACTTTGAAAATTTAGCCGGATCTGACCCTTTTTCGTACCGCTCAACATACTGGCGGTAGACTACACGGGGTACCGCCAAAGACCCTCGCGGTACGGATCCTGGTCCACGGTCCGCTCGGGCCGGTTGACTGCGCTGACGTGGCGATACCGCCGATTTCAGCGGCGGTAGATTTGTAGTGGTACCGCCCACTAGCCCGGCGGTACCGTCCAGCACCGTACCGCCGATCGTGCTGGCGGTACGCATTGGATACGGTTAAGTGGCTCGAGCGCCCTAACCCAGCCCGCCCGCCCGCTTCTTCCCTTCTTCCTCTTCCACAGACGGCGGCGGCGGCGCGACCTTACTGTCCCCTCTCCCCTCCGGCGCGACCTTCCGGCGGCGGCTTGAACGGACGGCGGCGGCGCGGCGCGAGCTCTCCCGTAATCCACCTTGCCCCAAGAACAGACGGCGGCGGCGGCGCGAGCTTTCCCCTCTCCCCTCTCCGTTCGGCGGCGGCAGTGGCGGTGTGAACAGACGGCGGCGGCGCGGCGCGAGGCCTCTCTCCCGTCAGGTAAGCCTCCCCTCCCTTAGCTCTCTCAATTTCGTCCATACATTAGGCCTAATCTAGATGATTGTTGAAACCCTAGATTAATCTAGGAAAATGTAGATGATTGCTGCAGTATTTTGTTTCCTTGATTTGAGCTAGCAATGTTAATGCGATGCACATCGAAATAACTTGTGATAACAGAGGTAGATGTACTGGCCAAAAGCCACTGTGTTTGTGTTTTGGTGTAGATGATGTGTAATGCTAGACATATACTTGATGTTTTGGTGAATGATGTGTAATGCTAGATGCACTTGATGCTAAATTTTGATGTTTTGATGTTTTGGTGTAGATGATGTTTTGGGGCAACAGAAATGTCAACATTATCATTACACTCTCATGCTAAATTTGTTCAAACGCTAGATGCACTTGATGTTTTGGTGTAGATGATGTGTAATGCTCAAGATGATATGCTTGTAGATGAAATGAAGCCAAAATGTAGATGATTTTCTGTAGATGATGTTTTATTTGATCTAGTTTCTTGAGCAATTCTTTGTGGTCATTTACGAGAATGTTTTGCATTAGGATGGATGACCCGCCGGAACGTTATTACCCCGGGCTTGATTTGGTGTACGAGAGGGAACATCGTGCCCGGCTTATCGAGAGGGGAGATATGGACTTAGCTGAGAAGGTATGGCTTAATGTTCTCCATTTTTTTGTTGTTGCAATTACAAAGATAGTGAGCACATCATGTTTGTTTCTTTCGCAGCCTATCGGTCCTATGCGCATGAGGGGCCATAGTGCGGAGGACATGCCCTACGATGTTCGGTACGAGCCATACTTTGAGGCGGCTGGTCTTCTCCCATTTGTCCTTCAGTTCAGGCGTAAGCCTCCGGCGTTCAACCACACGGCCATTACCGCCCTTATTGATCATTGGAGACCCGAGACCCACAGTTTCCATTTGCCGTGTGGAGAGATGACGGTCACTCTTGAGGATTTTGCCATGATCACGGCTCTTCCGATCGACGGAGACGCTCTGACTGGGAGGGTGGATCTTGTCGGGTGGCGCCAGCGGGTTCTTGGTCTCACCGGCAGATTACCACCGGTGCCGCCGGAAGGAGTGAAAGATACTAGGTCAGCGGGTGTCTCGTATTCGTGGCTTCGACAGTTTGGGCCATGCCCGGAGGATGCGGAGGCACCGATGGTGCAGCAGTATGCCCGGGCATACATGTGGTATGTGTTAGCCCGGGTGATCTTTCCAGATGGGTCAGGGGACACGGCCTCGTGGATGTGGCTTGACGCATTACGTGATTGGAACGTCAAGTACAGCTGGGGGTCGGCGGGTCTAGCCTTTCTTTACCGTCAGGTAGTTTCTTGTGTATGTTACCTTCTTGCATAACTTTCTTGTGTATGTTAGCTTCATCTGGCATTTGACATGATTGTTATCGTGCAGCTGGACCATGCATGTCGTAAGAAGGGAAAGGGAGCCTCGTTAAACGGCGCTGCCTGGCCCCTCACGATTTGGATGTGGGAGCGGATTCCGGTTGGACGTCCTCGCAAACTCCCACCAACTCCCTGGGATTATGACCTTGATGGTGATGACGAATGGCGGCTGCCAACTGTCGCGTACACATGGGATAGAGTGGAGGCGTACAAAGACTTGTCCATGGGCCGTTACAAGAGCTATACCAACGAGCTTGACACGTTGTCTTTCAACTTGGTATGCTTTGGTAACGTTAAATTTGACACTTTTGTGACATCTAGCATTGGAACTAATGATTTTTGTTTTGCAGGTCACATGGAGGCCGTACCAACGGGATAGGGGTTTCCGTCTCAACCCGATGTGTATGCGTGACCAGGACCTATGGCGCATTAGGTGTCCGCTGATATGTTTCTACGCCGTCGAGTGGCACCTCCCACAACGAGTTGCAGCACAATTTGGAATGAGGCAACGGACCCCGCCGGCAATCCAGAGCACAAGTGTTGCTCTTCATAGGTTTGTGTTGGAAAGACCGGGTATATATTTAACTTGTCAATATCAATTTTTGCTGATATGTTTGGTATTTGTGCATAGGATTGATCGGAAGAGGTGCCCTAAAGAGAAGGAATGGGATCGTAAACACATCCAGTGGGTTGAGATGTGGAATGAGAGAGATAAGTACCGTGAGATGGACATGACAATTTGGCGGGAGAGTGATTATGTGGCGCACCTTGCTTGGCATGAAGAACAACACCGCCTTAAGCTAAAGCCCACATGGACCACACAAGATTGTTTGGATTTGGGCACCGAAGATGGTGACAATGAATATAACTTGGCGGTTAAGGAGAGTGCGGGAACATCCAAGGACTACGCACCCGTTTTCAACCGTGTGGTAAGACACAAGACACAAGTTGAGCTTAAATTTAATGTGTCATGTCTATTTGTGACTTAAAGTTTTCTTCCATGTTTTTAGGGCTTGGAGCTTACTCGGAGCGTTAACGAGGCATCATATTATCTTTCGCTTACGCCCGGTACGGTGGAGTCCGAGACGGCTCTTAGGGACGGCATGACGGTATGCAATTGTACATATCCATGATTCCGGGTGGTGTGCCTTGTGGTAGTGATATTAATGCATGCACAAATTTCTTTCTCTTGCAGAGGTTCATGGAGCGGTCTCGTCGGCTGGCGGCTATGCTTGCCTGCCACGGTGCCAAGGCAACCGAAGCGCACGACGAGGAGGACGAAGACGATGAGAGCGAGGAGGAGGAGCAAGAGGAGGAGGAGGAGCAGTCGGAGGAGGAGGAGCAAGAGGAGCAGGAGCAATCGGAGGAAGAGCAGGAGGAGCAGTCGGAGGAAGAGGACCCGAGCTGGGAGGAGATGCCATTGTCACAGTTAAAGGATGCACCACAACCAAGTCAGCCGAGCCAACCGCCCGTGAGGCACCGAAAGCAGAAGAAACTGTTCAGTCCAGAAGGGCAAAGAGTCCCACCCCGCCGTAAGTTGCCAGCCAAGAGGGGAAGGAAAAAGTGATAACATGAAAAATTGCCGTATGTCGTGTTTGTGTCGAACTATGTGACTTCCCGCTCGTTTATGTCGTTTGTGAAGCTTATGTCGTTTGAGTCGACTATGTGATATGTTCTACTAAATATTGTCATGAACTTATGTGATATGTATGCCCTGTGTAATTCTGTTGCTGATATGTATGCCCTATGTGATATATTGTTGCTGTTGCTGAATTGTCATCGCCCTAAATTTGATTTTGTGAAACATATCAGGACCGTACCGCCAGTACATGCGGCGGTATATTCTGCCATGGTACCGCCTGGTACCCCGGCGGTATGACCTGGGCGGGACGGCCCACCTTCTGTTGGTGGCATATACGGGGCGGTACCGTGCGGGACGGTACCGCCGAGCTAGCTGGCGGTACGACCTCGGGATGGCCCAGCTTCTGTTGGTTGCAAGTACGGGGCGGTACGGCTCGGTACGGTACCGCCGAGCTAGCTGGCGGTATCGCCTGGAACTAAATCAATGGAACTAACAAGCCATTCAACTGAAATTGAATTGGATAACAAGGAGAGCCAAAATATTTAGAACTATTCGACAGACCAAAATGTAAACAAGAGTCCACAATCACGAAATAGATAACTAAAATCCATTACAAGTTCATGAAATACATAGATAGGTCCATGACACATTCACGAAATAGATAACTAAAATCCATTACAAGTTCATGAAATACATAGATAGATCCATCAGACACAGCCAATGTCCACAATCTCTAAGACATAGATGTTGAAGGCTCTATTGGGTCCAACGCGGATATTTTCCCTTGCGCTTTCCCGATGCTTCATCCTCCATAGCACGACGAGCTATTCCACGTTTGACTTCCCGCTCGGCCTCACGAGTCTTGGCCTCTTCACGCTTCTTCTTCGCTTTCTCCTTACGTTCCTTCTCCTTCTTCAACCTCAACTTCTCTTTCCTCTCCTCTTCTTGTTTCCTTTCTTCTTGTATATTCCGCAATGGCCGTAACAGGCAGTGCACGCACACCTTTTAGAACATTGTTAAAACATTCCGCCATGTTGCTTGTCATGTCACCATATCTTCTACCTCCATGATCATGGGCCCTTGACCACTTGTGTCTGTCTCCCAAATACCTCCTCAAGAACTCTTTACCCCCGGCATTAGACGCGGCAAGGAGCTTGTCAAACCGTCTTGTGAAAGACTGGTTGGTGAATGCCACACAAACATCTGTTAGATCGTCAGCCAATTCTTTATTCTTGCAAGCCCTATAAAAATTTGCGACGAAATGCCTCATGCACCATCGGTGGTGGAGCCGTGCATGCCCCGGAATTTCAATCTCCATGGCATTGAGTATACCTTGGTGTCGATCCGATATGATGCATACCTCTCTAGTAGGAGAGAACACCTTAGTCCTCACATGATTCATGAACCATTCCCAATTGTCATTGTTCTCTCCAGACACCAAAGCAAAGGCCACAGGTAACACCCGGTCACCGGAGTCGTGCGCGATTGCAGTCAACATCGACCCCTTGTACTTGCCGGTTAAAAATGTACCATCTATTGATACAACCGGTCTACAATGGTGAAATGCCCGAATGCATTGGTCGAAGGTCCAAAAGGCACGGCGGAACACTCCATCAACATGTTCAACCGCGTAAAACATGCCCGGGTTTCTATAGGCCATCCCTCCCAACAACCTCGGGAGGCGGTTGTACGCTTCTTTCCATCCACCATACAACATCTTAAATGCGGCATGCTTGGCCTTCCATGCCTTCCCATATTCGATGTTGTATCCAAAGAATTCCTTTACAAGACCCATCAAAAACCTCGGTTTAATGGTTGGTTCATTCTTTATACTATTGATGAATTTGTATGCGATGAAGTCGGAGGTGAGTTGACGGTGCTTTGTGGATGGATTCCGGCCCCGTTTCTTGCACATGTGATGGGCTTCACAACTTGTTATCTTCCATTGCCCGTGGCGGTTTGGTCTTGCACGGACTACCCATGGGCATCCCTTTTGGTCGCAAATCACGGTGTATCGATGCTTCTCGTCCGAGTGCTTCACTATGAATGGCCTATGGTGCTTCACCGCATATTCCCTAAGCCACATTTGCAATTCTACCAAGTCCGGAAACTTCAAACCTTTCTTTATGCGAGAATTGTTGTCATCGTCATCTTGAGTTGTGCTTGGTGTTGCTTCTAGATCTTTATACTTGCCACCATCCACCATAGCCTTATCGGCAAGCGTGAGATCACGAAATAATGGAATTCGGTGATCCCGGCCTACCACTTTTAAAAAGGCTTGGGCTTCTCTCGCCGTGAACCCATCTTCGTCCACTTCTTCAGGGCCCTCGTCCTCCGAGTCGGAGGCATAGCAACGGCGATAGAAGGTGTCACGGTCAATGCCATCCTGTTCGACTTGTGCCTCTACATCTCCAATATAAATGTCATGATACTCGTCCTCCCGCTCGGACACATCACCCTCCATGTCTCCTTGCTCCCTATCTTCATCCTCAATGCCAAAGCCATAACCATGATCCACATTGACATATTGTTCTTGTTCATCGACTTGGTCGCCATCATTCATCTCCAAGTCAAATTGTTGGCTCAAAGGAGGTTGGCTCATAGTATTCAACTCGACCGCATCATCAAGTGACACATTTCGAGTGGGGGTCATTGCATCATGTGTGGGGGAGGCACACCGGTTCAAGTCAAAATGCAACCGATCACCGCCAACCTTGGTAGCAAATAACTCGAGCGACTTGTCTTTGGAAGCCGCCACAACCTCTTTGTATGCCCCCCAATCTAACTCGCATGTGATAGGTATTTTCTTCTTTCGCGGACGATGTCCCGATCCAACAAAATACCTTCCATCTAGTTCAACCTTCTCCCTAGGATCCATCCATTCAAAAACTTCCCGTACTCTTGCAACAACCTCGGCATATGTTGGACTATTGGCAAATACCATAACTTTTTCTCCATTGTCAACAATCTCTTCTTCATTGTTACTAAAAAATGCTTCTTTGTCAACATGATGGACATTCACGATTCTTGCCATCTATAATTAAATGACAAGACACACAAATGTATCACATTGATGTGTAATAGCAAACACACCACAATAATCTAAATTATACATGTGTGCTAACCACTACCTCAAACCCTAGACTCAACCATAATTCTAGGTAAGGAAAACACATGAATCTATCTAACCACAATGATTTCTACACGTCACAAACAACATATAACCCGCAATGCACCAATTCAAATAATAGATTTAGGACAAATCAACAAATCTAGGGTTTGCCTCAAACTAAACAATGCCACAAAGTAACACAAATCCAACCAACAAAAAGCGAGAGATCTGAGAGAGACTACCTCAGAGGAAGGAGATGGCCCGATTCCACGAGCTATGCCCTCCGATTTGGAGGGATTTGAGAGAGATTTGAGTGTGGAGGAGAGAGGGGAAGAGGGCAGCAGCTCGGGCAGCAGCTGGGGTGAGAGCTAAGTGAGGATGAATGAGAGGCTGGGGGTGCTCGAGCCATTTAACTGTCTCCAACGCGTACCGCCAGACGTGTCGGCGGTACCGTGATGAAGTGTACCGCCGGCTTCCCGGGCGGTATCCATAAAAGTCTACCGCCGCTGACATCGGCGGTATCACCACGTCAGCTCAGTCAACCGGCCCGTGGACCAGGATCCGTACCGCTAGGGTCTTTGGCGGTACCACGTGTAGTCTACCGCCAGTATGTTGAGCGGTACGAAAAAGGGTCAGATCCGGCTAAATTTTCAAAGTTGGTTCATTTTGTGCTGAACTTTCGTGTCAGGGTCAGAACAGTGAATTTTGCCTATAAGCATATAGTTTTGGCCCGTATTGCGTACTGGGAGATGAGGAGTTCTGACGCGCTTGTACCTTCTGTCAATCAAGCTCTCGATTGATTCGTACCTTTCTCTGCCACTACTCCTTTTTAACGTGGCCAGCTTATCATCGTTAGTGAATTTCTGGGCAGCAGCGATGGACTGAAGCGGTGGGCCAGATTGGTAGGCTGCAGGCTGCAGCCATTGCATGTCTCGTTTGGTGATATGGACTGAGTAGCTTTGGTGATTAATTAAAGGCTAGGTATTAGTTACTTGGTGGGTTTTGGCCACCAATCCCCGCTAAGTAAATAATTAGGTTGCGCTTTAGTTCTTTTCACAAGCATGGAGGCTTCGGCATGCATTTGGGCCATAGTCTGGATGATTAATCAGTCGGTAATCTCGCCGCCTAATCCCACGGGCATTCGGCTATCATACAAAGCTAGCTGCCTAGCTAGCTGAATGTTAAGCTCAAAATGGCTAGCAAGTATTAATTATATGTTTATTGTATAATTCCTTTGATGAAATGTTTTGCACATATTTCGTCGTTTCTATGCGACTGTATTTTATTGGGTTGTTGGGACAATGCCGACATTTTGTCTCGCGGTCGAATATTTGTTTCAATAATAGACCGACCGATCGATATTTATTCCGCAGTTGAATTTCTCCCGCGTGATTATACTTTATGAAGATCTAGGGTCGCCTATGACGTCGAGTATTTAGTGAGCACTCGATGATTTTATTTTCGATAAAGGGGTATGAAATATCAATTACTATCGAGATTTATGCGGCAATTTTTTTTTCTTTTTATCATGAGGCAAATCCGCTTTTGTAAGATTTACTCATTATTTAATCATTTTGTCATATTTCGTAATTTCTTTTACATTTGAAGACAAAATCAGTGTCAACAGTATTCGTCGCATACATGATCGAAGATATCCACAAGTGAGAATATGGACAACCGGTGGCTGTTAACCTGCTAATATCGTAAAGGGGATGTTTAAGATCGACGAAGATATCCCCAACCGATACTAGGGTAACCAGACAAATTTGACGAAGACATCCCTACGATTTAGTATGGATAACCGGATATATTCAATTGGTACCATGGATAACCATTTTTTGTAAATATTTGGATTCTTTCATATTTAACGCGGTTATCCAAGTGAGCGACCCATACGTGAAAATATCCACAAGTGAGAATATGGACAACCGGGGACTGTTAACCGGCTAATATCGTAAAGGGGATGTTGAAGATCGACGAAGATATCCCCAAGATGAAGATATTCCCAACCGGTGCTATGGGTAACCGGGCAAATTTGACGAAGACATCTAAATCATATCCAAAAAATATTGATAATATCTATAATCAAGATCATGGCTATCCGATCGGCGACAAAGATATCGGCAAGCGATTACATGGATAACCGGCGTTGAGTAGTCGCAACTTGTTGAAGGTATCTCGGATCCGCCTCATGGCTATCCGGTGAAAAGCAATGAACCACAGGAGGTACCGCTCGGTTATCCTATCGGAACCTCATGGGTACGTACCTTCTAGTAGTGATGGATAACCGAAACTACTGAAAATATCTAGATCCGAATGCATGGCCATCCGATCATCGACAAGGATATCCAATATTGATACGTGATTGGGGCCTTTTCGGTTATCTAGGACCATCGTCATGGATATTCGACGAAAGCAATGAAGATATCCACATGTGCTAACAGACATGCGACAAAGACATTGACGATTGATAACATAGACAACCGATGATAACCGAGTGCTATTGAGGATATCTAGAAACCAGATCATGGCTATCCGATGGGCAACAATGGTATCTAGGATCCTCATCATGGCTATCCGGTGAAACGGGATAGGATATCCAAATTGTCGAACGTATCTAGGTTCCAAGTCTTGGCTATCCGGTGAAAAGCAATGAAGATATCAAATGTTTCAACGATCATGGCTATCCGATGGGCGACAAAGGTATCTAGGATCCTCATCATGGCTATCCGGCGAAACGGGATAGGATATCCAAACTGTCGAACATATCTAGGTTTCAAGTCTTGGCTATCCGGTGAAAAGCAATGAAGATATCAAATGTTTCAACGATCATGGCTATCCGATGGGCGACAAAGGTATCTAGGATCCTCATCATGGCTATCCGGCGAAACGGGATAGGATATCCAAACTGTCGAACATATCTAGGTTTCAAGTCTTGGCTATCCGGTGAAAAGCAATGAAGATATCCACAAGTGAGACCATGGATGACCAAATAAGACAACTAGTAGTGTAGTTTCCTTGCTACGTACATAGGGTTTTGAATAAGCATTGTGGATATCCAATAGTGGAACCATTGATAACTAGTGATGGTAAGATGATCTTCGATAAGCGATGAAGATATCCCCAACGGGAACATGGAGATCCCGGTGAATTCACGCGGAGTTATCCAATACGTGGGAAGATATCCACGTGTATTTTCCTAGTAAATAAATCTATCCCATTATCTTTCTTCCATTTACTTTTTAAATGAAGTTGTGCCAATTTTGAGAGTTCATCAGATCGTATCGACAAGAACCACCACAATATTCAAAAGTCACTCCACATTGGTGTGGGTTTTTTATTATTAAGATGCATCCATGCCACACCATTGCGTGTATATGGCATGCCAGGACCAATTAATTGAATTCCTTGCATTTCAAATGACATAGAGAGACAATCAAACATAGGTAGAAACACACAAAAAATCTAGATGCAGCAGAAAAATATAACTTCATAAAATATTGTACTAACAACAATTACAAACAATTTTATTTGCACTTGCACACTTAGCCAGTTAGCCACATGATTGCAAGGTACTGTAGTAGCAAAGCAACTTGAATAAATTAAACAAAGAGGCAAAAGAGGCGCCCCGCCATGCATGCATGCATCTCCAGTTCTCCACTAGCAGGGATGTGAGAGAAAAGGTGTGCATGCATGTGATTCTCTCCACCGCGTGAGCAGGCGCGAGACCCCACAAGTCGCGTCTACGAAGAATCAGTCATATACTCGTATTTGTTTGGCTAGGCACAGGCTTTGTCGGAGAAGTAGGGGTCAAAAGCCTGGGGCGAGTGGGCAAGGGCGCTGATCCCCTTGCTGGGTTGAACGAGGCAGATAGCACGAACGCGCGATAGCGCGTTGTAACGCGACTATTCCCGACAGCACGTCTTCTTTACGGCATCGACGCTCGCGGACACACAACGCTGCGTGTGGACGGCAGCTTCTCGCGGCCTTTTCTATCGGCGCAGATGGACAGCACGCGCATCATTCCATCGGCGGCATTCTTGGACACGGCTATCCTCTTCGCTCTGGCCGCCGGCGTCGTTCCCCGTCCCCGGCGAGGGACGGCGGGGATTTTTTTGCGACATCATCCCGCTTTGCCGTGTGTTAGCGCACGGTAAAGGGAAAGTGTCTTTGCCGTGTGTTTGCGCATGGCGAAGAGTGAACTGTGGGGCCCACTTGTCAGGAGAGCGCCGTCACCGTCTGTTGTCGTCGTCAAGTGGTGGTGGGGCCCACCTGGGGTCTTTGATGTGTGCCCGACATCCGCCACACGGTAAAGAGAACGTTGCTGTGCCATTATTTGTCGTGTGCGCACACGGCAAGGACTTCGCCGTGTGTTTTTGGCTCTTCGCCGTGTGTTTCGGGCACATGGTAAAGTTCCATTCTCCCGTAATGGCCGTTTTCAGTCCCCAAACCGAAAATCACAAACATATCACAAATTCGACAAAATTTCAGGAATTAAACTACTTAAGACACAATTTAACATAGTTTTGCACCATATGCCAAAAATATTCATCAATATTCCTACTAAATCACCACCAAATCAAGGATCACCGCCGGTACCACCACCACCACTTGCCGAACCGCCGCCACCACCACCACCACTTGCTGAACCGCCACCACCACCACCACTTGCCATCCCTCACTTCGTTCTCTCCAAGATCTCGTTCCTTGCTATGTCATGCCACTCTTTGGTTATGTCGTCCATCCCATTTCGGTCCATCATCATTATCTTGTTCTCTTCGGCAAGGAGCTTGGCCACAGACTTGTTCTCGTCGGCCTTGGCTCGAAACTCTTTAATGGTCGCCTTGCATGTCCCCTCCTCCCGGGGTAGTTGCCACATTTCTTGCTTCTCTTGAGCTTTCTTCTCGGCTAAGATCTACTTTGTTTGAATTGTCTTGGCCACCATGGTCTCATTGGATTTCACCATGTTATCTGTCTTCTCTCTCAAACCGGATGCCTCGGCTTGGGTCTTTAGCTTCTCCTTGGCCTTCTTGTTTCCGTCGGGCTTGTTCATGTTTCTTCCTTTTTAGCTCATCATCTTCATCATCATCTATTTTGGTGGCCACCCCTTTTTTGGTTCTTGGTCTCTCAACTTCCACTTCTCGCTATTCTTGAGCAATTTTCAACAATGATCTAGCATGAATGGCTCGTTCTTCGAAGCCGGCATGTCCATGTACCTTGACCAATGCCTCATCTTCCGCAATGGTGTAGTTCATCGCCCTCGGTCGTATGTTTCCTTGCGAGGAATCGAACACCTCCGCGACGGGGACGAACACTAGCGAGGCATCGTAGGCGTCCATGGCGGCGCTAGAGGGGCGCGGCGAGGTCGGCTGGAGCGGGGGAAGAGAAATCGGCGGCGGCAGAAGAGGACGGGAAGTTGCGGGGCTGAAATGTCCCTCCCGCTAACAGCTCACAGAGTTTTCAGGGCACCCTCGGTTCGGAGGGGAAAACTGGGTATTCTCTGTTTCGAGGGCAAAACTCTCAGGCGTCCGAAAAACCTTTTTTCGATTCGGCCACTTTTTCGGTCGCTGTTCTGACTCGTTTTTCAGTTCGCAAACTGTAATCGACGGTTATTTTTTCAGTTCCGCGCTTTTAGGGGCTCTGCTACTTTGTTAACTCATATCAGTAATACTAAGCTCACGTGCTGCTACTCGTATCCTGCGCGCACATGGGGTGTGCACATACGTCTCCTCGAGATCGATTAAGCGCACCTGCTATAACGTGTATTGATTCCGTAAATCACTTAGATCAAGACATGTTTTGTTTGACCAGATCTATTTTCAGATCACAGTGTGTGAGGTGAATCGTGCATATAACATATCGTTTGGACTCTTCTCGACCAAGAGGCTGGAGGCACGTGAGGATACGTTAGGACTATTCTTGATCAAGGGACTGGAGGCACGTGTTGTGCTACTCCCGCGACAAATGTTGTATTGCTGTCAGGTTATCGCTGCCAATGACGGAACCAGATTTACATTTCTTACCGACCCAAAATTAAGATATTATTAATTTCTTGTCAAAATCGATTGTAATACCCCATCTGCCATGGCGGCTTGGGGAAGGAAGGCTCCACGATTCGGGGTGGACGCTAGGGCGCCTGCTCCCTGTCTTTGGAGCGCGTGAGGCCAGGGCGGCGCCCCCCCCCCCCCCCCCCCCCCCGTGCCGTGCAGGTGTGAGGGCCTCCGGCGGAGCGGCGGTGAGGAGGCGACGGAGCGCCGCCGGTGTGGCTTCGTCCACGGCGTGCGTTTGGGCTGCAGGGCTCAGATCTTGGGCTCTAGGGCCCCGATCTGGGCTAGATAGGTCCGGCCAGGGCCTGTGCTGCGGAGTCTTGCTGTGGCATGGCCACGCCAGCGACGATCTGCGGCTGGGTGCTGGCCTGCCCTCTCCTCTTCTGCCGTTCTGCATGGAGATAGACTGGCAGCGTGGGGGGCCTGCGAGTCTCGCGAATAAAGGTGGTGTCCGTGGTCCTTGGGTGCTTCTCGCGTCAAGATGAAGATTTGCCTGACGCCGGTACTTTTTGATCTGGCCGGAGTGGCGGGTTCCGGAAGGCTCCGCTAGCGATCTCACAAGGGCGTTAAGATCTAGAGATTGCTGGATCGGATGGTATTCGGTCGCGCTGCGAGGAACCGGCGCGAAGCTCTGCCTCTGTTGCCATCATAGGCAAATACATGGTGAAGTCAGACGCGGAGAAGGCCATGGAGGCTAAGATTGGAGGATTGGCAGTGGTGCTCGGAGTCTTTGCGTTGATGAGGAACTGGCTTCGAGTTTCAGGAATCGTGGCAGCAATATGTAAGTGGGGGCGACAGCATAGGTGAAGTTCAGAGTCTTACCTCTCAGGGTGAAAATCTAAGGTCTGGCCTTAATTGGTTGTGCCTGACAATGGACTTGTTGAAGACATTGTTTTGAGAGCGAGGAATATCTCCAGGGTGAAAACCCATGATCTTCGATCGGGCGATGACGGTGTTTGTGCACTGTTTTCTTCTTGAAGGCGTCGCTTTTGGAGAATTTGAACATCAGGTGTTGTCTTGGTGGTGGTTGTTCTGTTGCTGCAAGGACTGTAACTCTGTAGCGAGACTTTTCTTTTTTGTTTCTTCTTCTTATTTTTTTTTGCTGTGTGCATCCGTAATACCCTAGATTATTGCGTTGTTGTAGAGGCTGGGTGTAACTTGTATCTCCTTGATATTTGTATATACTCTTTATCTAAACAAAATGTACAATTTTTTGTAACAGGAACAGTAGCTCGCATTCATTCATGGGCAACTTCTTCACATCATCTTGTAGAAAGTATTTTTGGAGACCATTTATAGATACACTGAAATTTAACGATCAAAACCAATGTCTAACATAAATTTATTTGAGACACCGATTAGTTTTTATTGGTAGGCTCCTTGCTCTAGCACAATGAATTTTTCTACAATAACCAAAGCAAATGTTCAGAATATATAGCACAGCTAAAAATGAATTGATTGGGTAAAATGCTTCTATGGAATGGTTCAATGTTAAAACTGTACCAACAAATATTCTATGTAAGCATATAGTACACCTATAAGAGTAATTTGTGACAATAAGACTCTTCATATGACATTTTCTAGAATAAAACAAATCCGCAAAACCATCTACTCGTACTTGGTCTCTCATTGTCTGGGAGGATATGTTGAGAAGCTCCAAGAAGCTTGTTGCAGTCAGTTGAGGTGTAGTGGTGTACAAATTAAAACACAGTTTATCAAATATCAAAACATGCACAAAGCCACAAACAGAACATAGGAGGATTCTAGAAGGGAAAGTTATACGCCATTGCCACTGGTGCTGAAATGTACATGAACTAAACATAAAATTATTCATGGTTGCTGTCCATAAGCATAGAAGGCGGCATGGAAGATGGTGCCGAGTATTGTGACAATGCATATGCAAGGCCACTGAAAAACACATACCTCAACAGTTATCAATTTCGAACTGTTCCTCACATTTCCTCTACCAATATCACACTTAATCCCACACTGCTTGATCTGGAGTTGTCTCTTCATTTCGTCCCACACTTATGTGGCGAAAGGAAAAAACAGGAAGATGTGTTCAACCCGTTCCGGTCGTCCACAGAACACACAACAATCGACCGCTGGGATGTGAAGAAGTTGGAATTGGAACTTAGTAGTAAGGCTGTCATGTGCCAGCCGCCAGATAGCAATCTCCATCTCGTTGGGCGAAAAGATTGCCCTTATAGATTTCTAATTCTTCTCCTGGCCAGCCAGGTCTAGGCTTCCTCCTTGGCCCTTTGCACATCTCCTGGAGAAGAAAGATCCAGTTCTGGCCAGATTGTAAGCAGACTGACTGTTGAAGTCTAACGTTAGTCTGCACATATTGTATCTGACGCGCTTGTAAACGGCCCTCTGTAACTAATAGTCCTAGTCAACATGATAGGTTAGATCTAGCTATATTGGTGGCACACCGTTGCCCATGATCGGTTGCACGTTCTGCAGATCCCCTATATATATGTAATCTGTCAATGAGTAATACAAGCGTCGAGTTATAGAGTTCAGTTTGGTATCAGAGCCTTCTTCTTCGTCTCCTCCAATGGCCGACGATGATGCTTCTCGCTCGCTCTCTCTCTCTCTCTCTCTCTCTCTCTCTCTCTCTCTCTCTCTCTCTCTCTCTCTCTCTCTCCGGACACCTAGTAAACACCTCAGTATAGGGGGAGAAGTTGTGCGCGCTGGTAGATTCGGACGGCTAACAAGCAAGTATTTACCCAGGTTCGTCCCCTCATTGTGAGGTAAAGAGCTACATCCTGCTTGTCTGATCTGTATTGCTGTATGATGTTACAAGGTGACCGTAATGGCTATGGTGCGTCTGTGTCATCTCCCTCTCTAATGGGTGTCCCTGCCTGGCTTTATATATGCAGCCAGGTAGGCTTTACATGAGTCCTTGTCTTGTACTCCAAGTTGTGGCTTTTTGGATTTCGCTTGGGCCTCCAGGTGGGCCTTCGGATGGGCCGCATCGGTTACGCCAATGGTGGGGTGCCCGGAGGGTATGCCCACGTCACTCGCCTTCCGCGGCTCAGGTGCGGCGACGGGTTTCACGGCATCGATGGGCTCCACGACGGCGACGGGCGCCACGGCGTCGACGGGCTCCACGGCGGCGACGGGTTCGCGGATCTGGAGCGCGGCCTCTCATCCCGCTCCGACGCCATCCGGCATAGCGCCGGGCGGTCGAGGCCCGCAACGTCCGCGCGCTCGACTCCCTCCGCAGCCGCGCGCTTGGTCGGTCATGCAGGGGTCGCACGCTCCTCCGACGTGCCGACGCGCGTGGCCAGCGCGGTGCCCGCCCTGCTCCTGGGATCGAGTTATGTAGCTCCATCGAGTTATGTAGCTCCATGGATTCCACCGATTTGGTGGCTGCGAGTGGGGAGCATCGTCCCCCATGCGACCAGTTTTGTCCGACACTCCCTATATAGGCACCCCCATAGGATTAATTCCGGATACGATTTGGGGAGTGCGAGTGGAGATGCTCTAAATAGACCGCTTCAAATGCTCGCTCGGTGTTTGCAGCCCACACCCGGCAGGCAGCAGAGCACCACGCAAAATTAATTTAGTCACCGTTGCAGGCCAGGATCGACCTCCCAGAGCATTTCTTTTTTTGTCTTGACGTCACAACTTGTTTGTTTGTGAGTTGTGATCTGACGAATTTATGAGGCTATCGAAAAACTTGACACACGGTTACCAATCACCACCATGAATTGAAACCGAGCTACGGACTGAGAACGAGGCAAACAACGCTGTCACCCGAGAGAGCAATAGTCTGAACTCAACTAGTCTTAGTACTGCAGAAAAGACTAGACTGAACGCATACAGATTCGCTCGGTAGCTCACGGCAGATGATGTACATATTCCCATACTAGCAAGACACAAAATTCAAAATAAACATTGGTAAGAAATTTTACTATCTTACCCGCAAAAAAAAAAGAAATTTTACTATCTGAAAGCGGTTGCCTCTGTTTCATTGCTTTTGAGACAAGGAAAAAAGAATGTTAAGTCTCGAACATCAAAATAGATTTTAGAATTAAACACACTGGTGGTTTATCAATTTGTTGGGCTTGTACAAATTGGTCACAAAATGAGAAAAGCAATCAGGTCACCAAGTTGCGAAAGTGCGCCCCATTGGTCATTTAACTCATGTATGTAGCTGATTCTTTTTGCGAAATACCTCTTAAATTTTTAGTTCCCTTCGTCCCTCTCGGTGAACTGCACCAAGCATTTCATCGAACAAGTGGTGTACAGCTCCGTTCTTCGCCCTGCCTCGGCCCGGGCCGCACCATGACGGAATTTTGACGTGTATTTCAGCCTCACAGTGAGTGTCGCCTCGAAGGAATAGGCGAGCGCACCGGAGATCGCCAGGCACTGGAGTAGTTCTTGCGCGGGTAGTAACGCATCCTAGAGAAGGCTCGTCGGGAACGTGGCAGGCACACAGCTGCCGCGGCAGCGGCTCGCAGCCCCGCACATGAACAGTTGGTCGAGCCCTGCGTTGGGCTTTTAGTCGTTAAATTCTATACATCGCCCCGCAGCGACGCTTGATGGTTGCGTCGCCTGGAGGATCGCGCTGATGGGCTGGCCCATTTGGCGCGATATTTTTCAGCTTTTTTCCTCTCTATTTTTTCTTTTCTTTTTCTGTTGTTTTCTTTTCTATTTGTTTCGTTATTATTTTTTTACATTTGAAGAATTCAGATTTTCGAAAGAACTTTTAGATTTAATTTTTTTCAGATTTTGAAATTTAAATTTTCTCAGATTTTTAAACCTTTCTAGATTTGAAAAAAATCTAATTCAAAAAATTGTTCGTATTTTGATAATTTCTAAATTAGAATTTGTACAAATTTGAAAACTAATCAGATTTTAAAAACTTTCCAGATTAAAAAAATGAATTAAAAAAATTGTTCAAATTTATAATGTTCAAGTAAAAAGATCATATTTTGAAAAACTTTCCAGAATTTGAAAAATATTCAAACTCAAAAAATTGTTCATATTTGAAAAAAATTCAAATGTAAATTCAGATTTAAAAACGTTCAATTTTAAAAGTCGTTCAGATTTTCAAAATGTTCAGATAAGAAAACATATTTAATAGCAAGTACAAACAGTCTGTCGAGTCGCTGTCAAGCCAGCAACACGCATATGGCCGAGCCCAGCATGCGCAGCTAGTAGGCGACGCGGCCACGGTTCATCGCCTGAAGCGATGTATAGGAGCTCCTTGTAGTCCATGTACAGCTCTAGTTCGTCCTGGAAGCGGCCGCACGCGTGGCCCATAGCAGCCTCCCTGACGGTGCCCTAGCACCCAGTCGCTGACTCCTTCTGACGATGTCACAATGGTGAGCACGGGTTTCACGTTGTCTCTCGTCCAACCTATCTACTCCCTCTGTTCCAAATTAATTGACTTCCATTTGTCTACACATGGATGTATTTAGACATGTTACGCGTATAGATACATCCACATGTAGACAAATAGAAGTCAATTAATTTGGAATCCCATCACGTCCGTTCTCATCATCGTTCCCATATCAGAATGTATCGATTACAAATATCAGAACAAGCATGAAAAATATCAGAACAAGCATGAAAATGGCTTATGCAGTCCAAAGGTGCCTCCTCTCCAGAACTTAATTAACAAAGGAAGCCTTATTACATACAGGATACTAGATTCAAAGGCATATTACGCTGTTGCCTGAGAGAACTATTCCTGCTCAACTAGTTTCAAAAAGAAACAAGGCAAAAGTTTTGCTTTTTATATTGATAAAGTAGAAGCAAACAAGAAGGACGAGGCTAAAAAAGAAAAGAAAAAAGTACAACTCGATCCACACCGGCCCCGAGGCGTTGCCCAACCAGCCATGGCAGACACCAAAACCCCTCAACGCAACGGCGGAGGGGAGAATCCGGAGCCGCCGCTCCGACATCCACGCCGGCTCCAAAGCCGCGCTCCACACGGGTCGACGACCAAGACGCCCAAGCGACACAAGTCGACACCACACGACCTCGACGCAACACGGCGGAGGTGACCTCGACGCTTCACAGCGGAGGCGAAACATCCGGAGCTGCCGCTCCGACATCCACGCCAGCCCCAAGGCTGCGCTCCATACGAGCCGACGACCAAGACGTCCCAACAACCAGAGTCGACGCTCCGTCACCTCAACACAGCACGGCGGAGGCGAAATCTGGAGCCGCCGCTCCGGCATCCACGCCGGCCACGCACCCCCTAACCGAAGACGAAACTCGCCGCCGCCAACCACCATCTCTCCACAGGTCCCCGCTGGCTGGTGGAACATCCAAGGTGAGGCCCCAAGAGGCAAGCGACGCAGAAGCGCCGCCCTCGCCCGATCCCGCGAGGGATCTAGGGTTTCCCCCGGAGAACCCGGCATGGAGAAGCGACAACACCACCTCGACGACGCCTTCAAGAAGGACACGACGCCCGAGGGCGTCGCCGTCGTCGGCCCCGGCCGACCGCCCGGGCAAGGTTTTCGCCCGGCGATGTGTCGCGACCCCGAAGACCGCCCGTCGGGACCGGCCAGACCACCATCTCCGCGTGCCGCAACCACCGCGTCACCTCAAGACCCGGCAGGCGGCATGCCGACCATGGCCAAGCCGCAGCCGCAGTCGGGGTCGCCGCCCCGGCTTCCTCCTCCCCGACGCCGCCCCAGCCGCAACAAGGGGCACAACATGCCCTCCACCCGCAGCAGCCGCGCCCAGCGCCGACGTCGGGCCGTTGCTGCCTCCTCCAGCGCCGACTTCCTCTCCTCGGGAGCCTCCGGCCGACGGCATACTCCATCGCCGGCCTGCGCAACAGCTCCCCCTCGCCAGCAACACGCGCACGAGCCACGCATGCCGCCGTCGCACTCCAGCTCCTCGCACCGTCGCCGCGGAAGCCCTGCCGCCCACACGGCCAGGACGCCGCCAACAACCTCCTGCCGACGACCACCGCGGCAAGGGCCGGCCGCCGTCGGGAGGGAATCAGGGGCCGCCGCCCCTGCACACCCATGCCGAAAAAGAAACTTCTCCGCTCAGAAGCTCCTCGCCACGCCACCTTTGGAGACGGGCCCTGCCGCCGCCGCGGCCGGAGCCGACGACGACGGCAGTGAGGAGGCCAGTGAGGGGGAGCTGCACGCACAGGGTTGGGGGCGCCCCGGTGCAGCCCTGCCGAGCCGCACGGGGACAGAGGTTTGGCCGGAGAGAGGCACGGAGGAGGAGGTCAACGCTTGCTGCGACCCTGCGACGGTGCGCTAGATTTTCAGATGGGTGGAGAGAGAGGATGCGGAGAGGACTCCGAACCACTCGCGGCTGAGCCGGAGGAGGTCGGAGGCGGGAGATCCGGCGGCGGCGGCGGCGGTGCTGCAAGCCCCGCGAGAGTTTTTTTTACGGACAAGCATAGCTCAACTAGTTACAGTAATGCACATGAGAATATACTGAATTAACGAGCGTACAGACCAGCCAGCAGCTCACTGCCTATGAACAAATCAAGAGGCAGCACTAGGTATATATAAATGTGAATAAAACATCCATCCATTGGAATTAACAAACCGAAAGCCAGGTTTGTTTGATTGATTTCAAGAAAGGGAAAACGAGTCTGAAAGCTGCATCATATGAAGGAACAGTGTAATAATAAGAAGTCGCTTACAAGCAAGAAATACATCACAAATGAAGGTCCTCTGAAAAGACAGGGAAAGAATTAAGGAGAACTGATCAGGAGCAGCTGGTACTACTCAAGCAGCTGGTAGAAGTAGATTGGAGCTTCCTTCTTTTATTGACGGAGGAAAAACAGAGTACAGGCATAAAAGAGCAGATAACTTCATCTTGACGTCCAAGGAACACGAATTAACAATGCTGGGGTGACGAATTAAGAGCCGCAGGGGAAATGCTTGGAGGCCACAGTGAAGATGGAGAGCCGATTGGGACGGCATTGATATCTCCTGCGCAATGGCATGCAGAAATGAAAATCAGATACAATTCATCCTACATAGATCGATCATTCCTGGTGGGTTTGCAAAATTAAGATCAAATAGACGGTGATGAACCAGTCAAATAAAACACGCTACCTGGTAAGGAAACATACCGATGTGCTGTCCTTGCTCCTGGGCCTTGACTGGAAGGAAAGAGTGGAACTTAGAGAGAAGCCCCTGAAAAAGAAGAAAATTCAAACTAATTAAAAGCAGCATCAGCACCAAGAGCATACGTATACATGCATGGAAATTGGCATACACACACGTTTGCCTGGGTGAAAGATGTACCTCTTCAGTGTGTGGGCCTCTACGTGCAATATGCATCGGGTCGGTTGGGATGGGCAGCCGCCGCACTCATCACAGCAGCCTTCGCTTCATTATACCTCTCGCTGCTTTTTTCCTCGCCATAAAGCTTAATCCATAGAGTCTTGAGCGAAGGGAGGTTCCTGATGCACAAGTCCCAGTCCCCACCACTGAGGATGTCCGACACCAGGAGGCCGAAGTGAAGGTCCGAACCTTGGGCATAGCTCCTCGTGGAAACATATAGGGAGCAAATAAAACATTTTGGAACGAGCACAGTGTCGCACGAGGGAATGCATCGGCGCTAAGCATGAACGACCTTTCAGTTGCACGCTCTTCTTCTGTGGAGTTGTCCTCGTCGGATTGTAGCCAGAGAGCGCGAAGTGCCGGCAGAGTCCCAAGGACCTGAATGTCCTTCGGTCGCACATGATGGACATATATATCCAAAAGTACAGAAGGGAAAGTGATGAAGAACTAATCCTTGTCGGCATCGTCTCGTACCACCCCTCCAACTGAAGTTACGGAGTTGTAGTGAAGACGGCACCCAGTCCCCCAAGTTATCAATGTTCTCACCAACAGATTCAATATAAAGACTCTGCAGTTTTTGCATTTTGTCCAACGACTGACACAGAATAAGAAGTTTCTCTGGAGGATAACTTGATGGCAAACGAAACTCCAACACCCTCAGCTCAGTCAGGTAGCGCAACTCTTCCGGATCAGCATCTTGTGTGAACTGTGGTCGGCTTAACTCTTGCAGGTGTGTCAGATTCTTATACCCCACTGGCAGATATGTATCCCACAAGATATAGGAACATCAGATTTCTCAGCTGAACAACACTGGCCGGCAGTTGTATTGCACTCCATACCCTTGCAAGTCCAATGTCTCAAAAACAATAGCTTTCCTATTTCCACCGGAATCTTCTGGATATTTGTATTCCTTAATCCAAGGTATCGCAGGTGTAATAAATCACCAACACAACTAAGGTTAAGATGACCATTTTCCTCAAGATTACAATCTTCTAAGTCCAGCACACGTAAAACTTCAAATCTTGATAGAGGAAGAATCTGATTAATAGCAGGACTAAAAATGGTGTAGGATCTCACTTGTGAGAGGCTACTGGTAGCTAGCCGAGTGTTTGTGAGCTCAACCTTTTGGACGGACAACCTCCGTACCTTTCTTTCGAAAGGCGTGTCTACCTTGATATTATCCATTATGGTGACAAAATTTTCTTCACTGGCCAAGTCACATATGAGATCGAGCATAATATCATGCACACGGCAATTTTGGATTGCCTTCAAAATCAAAACTTATAGGCTCAATCATGCTTCTATTGATAAGCTCGTTGAAGTAACTCACCCCAAGCTCAAATAAATTGTCCCCTTGGATAAAACCTTCTGCAATCCATCTTCTTATCAACCGGCCTCTGTCAATCTTATAGTCTTCTGGGAATGTACTCAAATATAATAGACAAGTCTTCAGATGAGAAGGGAGATCATAATAGCTTAAAGATAATATCCACTTCATCTTCTCCAAATTAGTATCTCCTTTTGTAAGTCCACTACCAATAGAGTTGAGCAAAACATACCATTCACTGATGGGTTTTATTTGATTATAACAAACCAGATAACTGGCTAGAGTAACAATGGCCAATGGTACTCCAGCACATTTCTTCAAGATGTTCAGCGATACTTCCCGTAATTCAGGAGGACACATATTATCTCCTGGGAATATTCTGTTATAGAAGAGTCTTTGAGAGTCGGGATCAGAGAGAGGTTTCATGTTATAAACCATATCATCATTATAAGAGCAACATTCTTTAGACACATTGATATTGCGGGTAGTAGTGATTATTCTACTTCCACTTTATTACCAAACAGAGCATCTCTGATTGTTTCCCACGCACTTATATCCCATATATCATCAAGAACGATGAAGTACCTATAAAAGAGAAAACTTTGAGAAGGATACGATGATCAATGAACAACACGGTGGGACATGTGACATAAGGAAATACAAGGCATGACAAGGAAAGCCATCAAAGGCAAACACATGTATATAGATTAGTTCACTTTACAAATTAACACCTTTTGTGATCAATACATGTTAATAATATCATCGATTCTACAGGCGTGTAACCAACTTGGACACGACTAAATAAGTTTGCATGCATCACAAATCAAGTTTTCTAGGGACTAATCTCCAAACACTACCCACGTCAACCGTAGGAGTCAAACAATGGCGGCTAGAGTGAGCAGCCTTGCTTATCCTTTTGGCACCACGCTCACCATACGCTATTATATATATCTATATATTTATTTATTTAAAAATGTGAACACAATGCTCACTTCGTTCAAACAACAAGACATACAAACTTTGTCAAAATATGGTATGCTTTGATTGACTTTTGGCTAAAATATAGTATGTCTTTTTTTTCCTGAAATGGAGTTAGTAACAAGCTTACAAAAAGCTGAAGAAATAATGTGATTTATGATACACTACAAGAGAAAATAAAAATGTTTTGGGGCAAAGAAAAAATTTCATTTCTATCACACTATAAAACAACCTTGGAAATCCGTTTCCATTGCAGAATTCTAATAATTTACCACGTTAGATTCCACGATGTGGAACATATAGTACTAAGATGGCATTTGTGCTAAAAAGTCCATGATAAATTAGGTTGGGAACTGGGACGGATATGTACCTCTTAGTCAGTAGCGATTCCCTAAGTTCGTTGATGAGCTGAAATTCATCCAGCGTTGCCCCACTCAAACTCAGAAACTTGTCCTTGTCAACTCCAAAGAGGATGTCATTGAGAACTTTCTTCAAGTCGGGACTCCGAGAAACCGACACAACAGCAGCACAATCAAACTCTGAGAGAAGCTCATCATAGACAGCTTTGGCAAGAGTTGTTTTCCCCAACCCTCCAAATCCAACGATAGATACTATCTTGGGTTCTTCGGATGTGTCAGACAAACAGAGCTTCTCAATTAGTTCCTTCTTTGTGTTATCAATTCCAACAATCCTTTGCTTGTCTTCGAACATGGCCTTCAGGCGAGGGTCAATGGTGACCCTTGCGGCTGCAGTTAATTTAGCAAAATCACCGTCAGCTTTGTACTTCTCGTGTCTGGCAGCCACATCCTGGACCTGCTCCTTGATGTCCTTGATCGCCGTGGCGATCTGGCGGCGAGCTTTGCCTTTCTTGAACAAGTTTGCCATCTTGCTCATGAGCTCTTTGAAGCCGTCCATGTCGGCGCCGTGCTTGGAGCCCTTGACGCGCACTAGGAGCGAGTCCACGACGTCCTCCGTGTCGTAGGACAGCTCCGGACGTCGCCGGCCCAGAGCTTGACCTCCTCGTCAAGCTGGTCCTCGGCACCTCCGACACTCTGCGAAGAGCAGCCCGCATGCTCGCTAGCTCGGCGGAGAAAGCCTCAACATCTCGCTTCACGCTGGTCTGCATCTTGTACTCTTCTTTGAGCAGCTCGCCCAGCTTCGGGAGGAGGGATCCCATGGCACCCAAGGCGGATCCATGGCCGCTCGCTCGAGTTCTCTTGGCTTTTTTGTGAGAGGAAATATGAATGCCTAGTGGGTAGTGGCTGCTGCGTCGAGAGCGCTGCTGGTGCAGGGTCGATGTTTATAGACTCTGAGTTGTTTGGCCCAACAATTTTATATTATCTCCATGGTAGGCTGGTAGCACGTCTCTTTGATCATCCAATTAAGCAGAGCTGGTAGACTTTTGCAGATGTATATAACTCGCACGCTAGTAGATGCGGACTGGCGGTGCCTCCATGTGGCTTTGGTGCATACACAAAGTTATTTTTTGCCCGGATCCAATCATATACACGGTCGCATTCTTATCTTGATCTTATCAAAGGAAGTGTACTCTATCTCTTTAGTAAAGAATACATTGTGAGTGTGAGATTCTTTATTAGGACCCGATCGGCGGAAGAGCAGAAGTCTATCATAGCCTTTTATTTTGATGTTTGGATGGGCAGCCCATGTGCTTCCGAGATGTACTATTCCATGGTGGGGTCGCGCTAGGCGTGCCTAAGAAAGGGCGTGTTAGGTCTCCTCGCGCGCCACCGGTCGTTCCGCGCGATCGTACGGTGCAAATTCGAGCTGCAGCATAGATTCGTTTCTCACGTGGGGTGCAGGCCCCGGTCGCTTTCAAGCTGCAGTTCTGGACTTCCGCTTGCCATTTTTTTAATATTAGGATTATATTTTTAAAACTAAAATTACATAGTAAATTTAGGACTTCCTCCTAATATTAAATCCTAAAACCTAAACCTAAACTTGAAGGAAATTAATAACCGACCACCGGCCGGCAAGGGGGAAGATCAAAGAGGGGCTGCGGCCTTGAGGAACGTCACGCAGCATGCCCGTTCTGCAACGGACTTGCTGGCTCTTCGTTCATCGCGCCCATGGCCAGCCAGGGCTGGCTGACTCAATCTTCTTTGATCATTTTGTAGCTACGAAACACGTAGCGGGCGTCGGTATTAGTGGAAAATGAACCACACATAGGCGGCCACGGCCTCGGCTCCTTTCGCGATGGAGCTGACATCAGGCGTCGCTGCCTGCTCCTTTCGCGGCCTCGGCCGCCGCCAAGGCCTCCCGGTGCCGTTTGCGCCTCGCCGCGCGCTTCTTGGACTCTTCGGCGCGGCGCATTTGCTTCATCTCCTCCTCCACTGCAGCGTCGGCACAGGCGCGCGCGGCGGAGATGAACGCGGCCGCCCTCTGCGCGTTCAGCTGCATGTGGGCTGCATCCACCGCCTCCTCATCGGTGATGTGAGCAGGGCCGCCCACGCCAATGGGAGGCTCCGGCGGCGCGCCATCCCCCGCGACACCGGCCGCCGCGACAGCAGCCGCCGCGACACCGGCGGCGTACTCTTCTTCGTCGCTGTCGGCGCAGTCCGCGAACGCCGCCTCCACCGCACTCCTCTGGGCGTCCGTCAGGCGCGGACGCGACGGCTGGGGAATCATGCCGGCCCATGCCGGGCTGGTCGCCATCCGGCGCGAGAAGCTGCCGCGATAGCGCCCGCGCGCGCTCATACGCGCTCGCTCGACCTCGTCCACCAGATGCTGCGGCGGCGGCGGCGGCGGATCCATTCCGGCGCGTGGATCTAAGCTTGGAGATGGTGGCCGCCGTGGCTAGGGTTTGGCCGGCCGGCGCGATTGGGGAGGAGTGCTAGGGTTTGTGCCCTAGGGTTTGGCCGGCCGGCGCCATTTATACAGCTCCACCGCCCACAGTTATTACGAGTAGGTGGCCGTTGGGGTCGATGACACGCGGGGCCAGGGCGGACACGGGAGGATGCAGGAACGGTCCGCTCGCGTCCGGGCCCGACGCATCGGTGACCCAAATTTGGGCCAGGAATGCGTCGCGGCGGACCAAAAAACGGACCGCGGTCCGTTTGCGTCGCCCTGTTGGGCCGTGTTTTTGGCTCCCGCGGACAGGGACGGACGCGCGCGGACTCGATGGTCGCCCCGTTGGAGTCATCCTTTGCTCCATCGAAGCACATTGGTCATCTTTGTTCACGCATATCAGTATATACTAGCTCACGTGCTGCTACTCGTATCCTGTGCATATTTTTCAGATCGATAAAGTGCACATGGTATAACGTGTATTGATTCCGTAAATCACATAGATCAAGGCATGCCTCGTTTGACCAGATCTGTTTTCAGATTACAGTGTCTGAGCTCTGAGGTGAATTGTACATATCGTTTGGACTCCTCTTGATCAAGGGACTGGAGGCACATGTTGTGTTCCTACTTCCTAGGTGGTCATTTGATCCCACGACATAGGCCGTCAGGTGATCTATCTACAAGGCTGCAAATGACAGAACCAGATTTTTATTTCTAAAGGGGCCAAGAATTAATATATAGTATTAATTTTCTTGTTGAAATCGATTGTAAACATGGTTGTAACGTACAGTTTTTTGTATCTAGAACAGTGGCTCGCTACACATTCATGGGCAACTTCTTCACAGACCATTTATAGATAATCTTATACTGAAATTAATGTTAAAAAACCAGTGTCAAACATAAACTTATTTGAGACGCCGATTATTTTTTATTGGTAGAGTCGTTCCTTTAGCACACTGCATTGCTGTAGCTGAACCAAAACAAATGTTCGGAATTATAGCACAGATAAAAATGAACTGATTGAGGAAAATCTTTCTGAAGAATGGTTCTGAGTCATTTGTGACAGTAAGAATCTGCATATAATGTGTTCGCAAAAAAAATCTGCATATAACATTTTCTAGAATAAAACAAATCCACAACACCAACTACCGTTACTTTGTCAGTCATATACCTGCATGCTTAATGCATTCACTCTAATGCATGAAATTGTACCGTGTCTGGGAGGATATGTTGTTTGATTTTTCATCATGTTAGACCTTGTTTGAAGTAAGTCTTCACAATCTCACCGATGTAAATAACAACACCATAGGATTTCTCATTACACGTTACATAAAAAACATATAGAGAAGCTCCAAGAAGCTTGCTGCGCAGAGAAGACGGCATGGAAGACGGTCCGAGTGTGGTTATAAAGCATATGCAAGGCCACTGAACAACACTTATCTCATCAGTTATCGCTTTCAAAGTTTTCCTATTGTAGCACATTTTCTCTACCAATACCACTCTTAAATGGAACTCGGTACTTATTTGACTGTACTTCTAAGATAGAGCTCTTTTACGGTGCTTGGAAAACTACCGCCAGTAGTTTCAGGTAGCTCCCATCCTAAATTATTTTAGCCGTTCGATTTCAATCTATACCCCGTAAACTATTCCAGCCGTCCAAGCATTATAAGTAAAATAAAGATAATCAGTCGGGGGTATTATGGTCATTCGTCCACGACCCGCTGACTACGGCGTCGTCGCCCTCCTCACGAGCTGGATCGGAGCCGTCGGCATCTCCCTACGGGATTGGATCACGGGCGAGTGATCTGCCCCATTCCCGGCCGGAGGATCGTCCACGCCGCCGCGATGCCAAGGTCACCGGCCCGCCGCATCGACCAAGGTAACACCCTCCCCTCCGCCCCCTCGTCCGGTCCACTGCCTCTGCCCTCTTCCCCTCTGACGGGCGCCTTCTCGACGCCGCCCCACCCCACCGGGTGACGCCGTCAATGTCCAGCCGACGAGGCTCGATCATAGCCATGTCCCCCTATTCCGTTTATCAGATGTATTTGTGGATCGCTGGAATTTCAGGAATCCGTTGGGTTCCTAATCTGTTAGAGCATTGTCCCTGCACAATCTAGTGTCTGTAGTAATTTCTAGTTGGACCATGTTGCTTCCTAGGATTAAATTCTTCGGTCAGGCAAATTCTATAGTGCGATCAGTATCTTGAAGTAGCATGGAGCTTTTTGTTGCACGGTAGACTTGTGCATGCTGTCAGCTCTTGGGGTAATTTGGTTTAGTCTTTCCTATAGCACATACTAGTTTGATGCACGGTGAGACACTAAAACGATTTGGCTCAATTTGTTTTTCTTGTGATCTTGTTGCTCCAAGTCTTGCATGTATCTGATGCTACCTCTAGTAATGAAAGTTCAAGAAAATCAATTATAGTCTGGTCATAAGTCATAACCGACAACTTTCTTACTCTTGGAACGGTACGGCTCTGAATAATCTGGTCAAGCAATTGGCTTTCATTTTTCTTGTTATCTCAATTTGCCAAAGCTGTCATGAACTGGGCATGTTCTTCTCAAATAATAATAGACATATTTCCGTTTTATTTTCAGGTGATATCTTACTGATGGAAAAGCTACACATATTCCATTTCGAGATTCAAAGCTAACACGGATACTTCAGTCATCATTGAGTTGTAAATCTGTAGGATGCAGTGAAGACCGGTGATATTGCTCTACTTGCACAAAGTTTAGTTAGATCCAAGGTTGCTGCTGCTGAACCTCGCCGATCTACATGTCAGGGAGAAGTGGATATGACACTCTGTTTGTGTGGGTGAAGAGCACCGTGTGTAGTGTAGTAGAGTTGTACAAGGAGGTGGACTCCGAAAGTTTATGTAATGCATCATAGGCTTGTGTTTAAATTTAGAGGATAGTGTTATTTGCAACAAAAAATAAGGTTGTGGCCTGGGATTTGAACCCAGGACCGGGGTATGTGAGCGGATAATCATTCCACACGCAGAGAGACTTAAAGAGCCAGAAGATGATGTTTAATGGAATTGGATAGTATGCTGATCTCTTGCTTCAGCTATTCTGAGCTCTTGCTATCTATTGTGATGCCTGTCATTGATGTCAAAGTTTTTGTTTGTTACCAATCTGTGCAAATTATGATCTGCTCATTCTCTGCTTTTGATTGATTGAGGCCTTGGTGTAAAATAAAAAAATGTGAAGCTCGGCTACTAGCAGTGTAGGGCTGTGATGATGGGTTTGCTTGATATAAGTTGCTATGATGACATTCTTTCCATTGTGTAATATAGCGTCATGTAAAATGAAGTTTCGGATTCCCTTTAACATCATTTACTCCGTATACAACATGTACTAGCTAAATTGTGCCCATTCAGTGCTATCAGCCCATCAAGCTTGTCACATGTTTCCACGAATAAGCTGGTACAATTAACTTAACTGATCATGGTGCTTCTAAGACTTGAAATAAAAGAAATCTTGTTCACTACAGGAAGCAGTATTGGAACTAGAGATGGGTTAGCTGAAACTGACAGAACAAAGGATGCACACATCCTGATACTAGCAGGTCACTAGCTAGCTGAGATTGTACAGCACAAGCGTTAAGAGAACCATGATTTATTATCAATCACTATGTTGCCTTGATCAGCGAAGCTGCCTCCTCATGAAAAACAGCACGAGCACCACAAGCAAGAGCTGTAGCATGCACTAGAGTTTGGTCCATTGACTCCCCAGGTCAGTTCAGACATGACACTTGGGACGGTGTTCGTCATCACGGCCACCAACAGACCGGACATCTTCGATCTGGCCCTGCTCCGGCCGGGGAAGCTCGACCAGCTCATCTATATCCCGCTCCCAGACGAGCTGTCGTGGTCGCGGCTGCAGATCTTCGAGGCGTGCCTGCACCGACCTCCTCTCTCTAGCCGCGTCGAACTCCTAGACCTGGCCCGTTCCACGGCTGGGTCTCCACCGCGTCGTCGGCTGAGCGCTCGCCGACGGCCACCTGCGATTTCTCTGCCTCGGGTGAGAGAGCCAGAAGAGGGAGAGGGGGATGGAGGCCCCGATCTGGTGATGGGGATGATGGCGGTGGGGTCAATGACACGAATTACCTGAACACCCTTTTACTTTTCATTAAAAATAAATAATATTTGGTAGTTTCAGGTAGTTTTAATCTAGTAGTTTCAGGTAGCTCTTATTTTATCACCGTTCGATTGGAGTGGATGGACGGTTGTTAAAATTACCAAGTATCGTAAAACTTGTATCTAAGATAATATTTTCACCGAAACTGATCCTGTTCATGCAAACAAGACCCATTGTGTTAAAGCGGCTAGGGATATAAATTAAAAGGGCAATCTCGATAGTGCAATTTTACAGACATGCATAGCCTCAAGAATAAATCCATTTTATATAAACTTGATTTGGGTGTGGTTATACAGTCAATCATTGGGACGGGATCCTTTGGTAGACTCGGCCCCCGCGTCTCTCTCGCGAGGGCGACTCGGGCGGCGCCGAACCCTAGCCCGCCCCAAGCTCCTCCCTCCTCCCCCGCCGTCGCCGGAGGACGCCGTCAACGTGGCGGCTGACGGTGGCGGCGGGGAGCCTCCTCTCACGTGGGTGCATGTGGTGTTGTGTGTGTGCGTATGGTCTCGCCCCTGTTGGGCTGGACCTTCCCCTGCCTCTCCTCGTGTTCGAGCTGCTCCGGCGCTGCTTCCCGGCCTTCGCCAGCTCGCCGGAGCTCGCAGGCGCGTCGCGCTGCCCTTGGAGACCTCCCGAGCTCGGGTGCTTCGGATCTCCCAGATCCACGGCTGGATCTGATGGGCGGCCGGGTCGTGAGCCGTTAGGCTCGATTTGGGCTCGGTCGCTGCTCGCCAGCGGCGTCCCTGCGCCGCCTCCCGGCGGTCGGCCCTGCTGGTGCCCGCCCCCATGGTGTCTGCCATGTAGCTGCTAGATCATGAGCTTGGGGGCTCTATCTGGGCTGGGCTGGGCCAACCCAAATTCCCAGATCCTCGGGTGGATCTGCCGGGCGGCCAGCATTGGGCTCTCGCCACAGCGCGGCTTCGCTGTTGGTGCCCTGGCCTGTGGTGCCCGTGTGGCTGCCGGATCTTGAGCCGGTGGGCACGATCTAGGCTAGGGTTTCCTAGCTGGTGCGCCGAGTTGGGGCTGGCGCACCAAGCTCTTCCGATGTTGTAGGCCGGTGGCTGCGACCGGTTATTCTTCTCCGCGTCCTCGTGATGGCGGCCGGCTGCTGGTTTTTGATGGGACTCGATGAAAATCATGCAATGGATGTGTCCATTGTTGACGATGACAAAACTTCCTAGTGTTGTTTCCCTTGTTGAAGGCATCGTCTTGAAGCCCCCTCCTTCTCTGGCTTGCTGGATCCCGTCTCTCCGTGCCATATTGCCTCCCGATGTGTTCATCCGGTGTATCTTCCTTCTATCGGCTTGTGAATCACCCTACTTTAGGGGTAGTGCTTTGGGACCTTGGCGAAAGCCATGCAGGACCTCCATCTCTGCCGGCAACGACGACGTTTTTGCACGCCGTGCACCTTCTTGGAGGCGTTGCTGCAAGCCCCCGCCTTTTGGATTCTCAATCCCTGCTAGGTTCCTTCCCTGATGGCGTTTCTCGGTGGTGACGTTGAAGGTATGGTGGAGGTCGGTTGGTGTGGACAACTCCGTCGTCGTCTCCGTGCAACAGAAGACAAGGCGCCTGTGTCGGGTTTAGCTTGTTTTCCTTTCTGGCACTCTGTTGCTTTGGGGTGTGCGTGTGTGTTGTGCGTGTGTGTTGTAACATGTAATTCCCTGGCCGGTTGTTGGCTTTGTTAATTCAAAGCTGGGATCGTCTCGAGCCTCTTTTCTCATACAGTCAATCATTGTGCTCCTTTTCAAGCTACATATATCCCTTCTCGAACGTGCTGTAGAGAAGGTAGCTCTAAGAGGAGTTTTTCGGTGTCAGGGTCAACCTTATAGAAATAGTATCTGCATTACATATACCAATTATACAGAAAATTATGATTGGAAGAGAATTTTTTGACAATCTGACTTCTAAAACCAACACAAATTTATTCAAATTTGGGTTGTTTATAGTATTTTGCCACCTTATTTAGAAATAAGATGCAGACAGAAAACAGTAATATATAAATGTAATCAATAGAGTTAAGATGATTAGAAAATACATTATTTATGATAAATGGATGTGTTAAAATGATGTGGTAATATATATAATGATTGTGTTTTTTGATGGCACACTATTTAGTGGAAAACATCAACATTGTTTCAGGCCCTACACAAAGGATATTAGGAAAAGGCCTCAACTTGATTGAATTAAACAGAGGCTACATTTTCTGAAGTTGGGCTTCTGGCTGAGAATTTCAAAGATATTCTAGAGCTGAAAAAAAATCTGATTAACACTATAATTCAATAAGATGCAACTAAAACATTGTTTGGATCAACAATTGTTGGAATTCGTAATCCTCAAATAATGAAGCAAATGTAGGCATGATAAAAGGATCTCAATGTATATGCTTTAAAGGTTCAGATCTCACAAAAGTTAGAATATCTCTACTATAATATTCGTAGCTGCCGTGATGGTACGTTCTCGTGGTACGTCAGGTGGTGGTGGTACGTCGGGCGTGGTACGTCCGTGCTTCTCAGCCAGTACAACTCCTATACGTTTACAACTACTACGATACGTTCCGAGTACAACTCCTCGCAGATTCCTCGCCCGCCACGGAGTTCTCCGCCACGCTCTCGTCAGGCTGGGGCCGCTGCAGCTCCCGCATCCTGCTCCGTGTGGCCTCCTGGGCCAGCTCGATGGAAGCAAGCTGCTCCCGGAGCGCCTCCTCCGACATGCCGTCGAGCACGCGCTCCCACGGCCCGCTTCCCGCGACAGCCGAGTACGGCTCGAACTCGATCCATACTATCTCCAAACTAACCATCCAGGTGATGCCAGACGCGGCAGCCGAATCCGGCTCGAACGTGATGGATACGTCCTCGAATAACTACCCATGTTATCACGTCGTTTACTCGCCGCCACGCGCGATCGATCGAACACTCGCCGGCGGCTCGCCATGGCCAGCGTCAACGAGTGCGAGCATGACCCGTCTCAGCCTCCGGTCACCACGCGCAGACGCCGGTACTCCTTCATCAGGTAGGTCACTGTCCACGTTTGCCGCCGGTGGAAGGATCCCGTCCCACATGTGCGCTTCGTCCCGAGTGCTGGAGTCGATGCTTCCTAAGGACCCGTTCGAGCAGTTCGACGTTGCACGGAAGAACACCTCTAGCGCGCTGGAGTCAGCCGTCAGGTGCCCAACGCACACTCCCATGGAGCATCCCGTTACTTCCTAAGGACCCGTTCGAGCAGTTCGACGTTGCACGGAAGAACACCTCTAGCGCGCTGGAGTCAGCCGTCAGGTGCCCAACGCACACTCCCATGGAGCATCCCGTTACTCCCGTATGATCTCGTCCAGTGTCGAGGCCTGGGCGCCGGTGGCCACGAGCGGGGGATGAGTTGCGCGACGTGGGCCCGCTCAACGAGAGCCTCGGCGTGCGTCCCTCTATCCGCTCCCCGACGGCCGTTTCTGACCGCGCTGCTCGAGCTCAGATTATGTGAAACGGGGAAATACAGTTAGACATCGTCCCGTCTCAAAAGTGCAGAAACATGGCTGTGATTGTGTGCTACAACTGGCTAGCTGCAGATATTGTCAGTTTGTCAGCATGATCAATCAAATTTTTCGAAAAGGACGAAATTCCGATTTGAATATTATTAGCTGAAAGTGATCAAGTTATACGTATGTATTGATTCTTGGATTACTAAGCTGACTGTCATGCAAACGACTAACGAGTCCGCTTAGTTTCTCTATATTCCACAGTCTTTTTTTTCTTATTACTTACTGTATCTCGAAATATAGATCGAGCAGTGGAGTATCAAGGCTGGTGCACATGGACAGTCCCGGCAGGCTAGGTATGTACGACTGTACGAGAGAGGCCATGCCTGTACGTGACTCCTGGAAGGTCGGCTCATTAATCCAATCCGATTTTTTGGATGAAGAATTGGTTCATTGTTCCCATCATTTACGGACATTTTCTCTCGTAATACTTTTGTGGTCATAAATCTCTGGTTCAGGAGTGAGATTAGCACACATCTCATTGAACATTAGCAGAAAGCACGTCCACCTAGATACACGCCTCATGTTTCCTGAACGTCAAACTATTTTCATGTACATATGTTGCCTTACTCCAAAATGCTTCGAATGTGCTTCAAAAAATATGATTATATTTTTATTTTTAGAGTTTTATGGTCCCGTAGCAACGCACGGGCATTTAGCTAGTTATGTACAATATGAGTATATGAAAAATGGAATATATATACCATACAGGAATGAAGTAATTTTTATCAAACATCACAATATTACTTGCAAAAGCAAATCATCAAGGCCATTATCCTGTTGAAGTAATCAAAATGGTGGAAAAAACTCAAGATTACCTAAAGCCTGATTTACTTTATAAAAGAAATGCTTCTGCAAAAAAATCTAGCTTCATGCAGATGCTAATGTGACATCTAAAGTGGACAAGGCATTACAGATGAATTTTATACAGAATATTTGGTTCTTAACAATTTGACTGAAGAACTATGCAAAGCCTGATTTACTTATACAAAATGCATCTGCAAAAAAAAAAAAAATCTTCATGGAGATGTGCATGTAACATCAAAGTTTTGGACAACGTTCTGTAGATGAATTGCATGAGTAATTTTTTTTTGGTTCCTAACCATTTGACAGAAGAACTGTGGTACTAAGTAAAACCATCGCCGAGACACAACAGTACAGTCTGATTTCTAATCCCTGTTAGGCAAAAGGTCAAACAACTGGTAGGCATACAGAGGCCTAGTTGTTTCAGCCAAACTTATATACTTGGACATACATCTCTGAGGCACACAGACGCACATATAAGCAGATGATCGAATTAGTAGCAAAGAGCAGGCAGTGTAAGTCGTTGTACCACAAAAAAAAAAAAACAAGACCGGAGGGGGACTCCACCCCGGATTTGTCATTAAGGTAGAAGTGAGTACTCGAACCCTGAGACCTGGCCCTTATGCGCATATGCACGGCTACCACTAGTCCACGGAAAAGTTCTCCACAAGAGTAACGTCCAGTGTCAAGAGAAATCGTGAGCGAGCTTATTGGAGCTTGAGGAGGAACACCCGCCTGATACCTGGCCGGAACACGGCGGCGTCACGGCTGCCTCTGTAATACATCTGCTGCCGTGTCCAGATGCGTCTTGGACGTAGGATCATCAACCTCCTGCTGTGCATTCTCGATGAAGAAACTCCGGCAGCCACAGCCTGTCGATGCGGACAGGATCGGAGGAGGAAGCAGGGGAGGCATACGTGGAGCGACGAGGCGCGGTAGGGGAGAACGGGAGACAAAAAGGGAGCGTACGCGTCGCCGGGATGGGGAAAGGGTGGAGGGTCCGGAGAGAGCAAACGCGGCCGCCTACAAGAGCACGGAAGGATGGACGCTGGGAATTCCACCGATGGTCCGCCCAGGCCCAAGAAGGCGCTTTGTGTGGTACGTGCCCTGATATTGTTTTTCTCCTAAATGAACCATCCGCCCTTCCATCCTTGCTAGGAGAGCTAGGTACCATTAGTATACTGTATACTACTCAAGCATTTCATAGCCGTAAACTGAAGCTTCGTTCCATCTTTTGAACTGCTACAATCAGAAAGTATCAAGTAAAATATCAAAACAACAAGCATGGAAATGCCATGTGCAGTCCAAAAGTGCCTCCCCTCTACATTAACAAAGCAAGCCTTATTACATACAGGATACAAGGTAATTACGATTTTCTTTAACTATATCAATTAGCATTGCTGCATGAGGACCTATAACGACAGTTGTTTCGTTCTCCTCTGTACGAGACCTCCTCTCGTGACCTAGCCGCCGCCACTACTCCGTCTCCGCCATAGATCGGTTCCCCCTCCTCCGGCCGGTCTTGCCGGCGTCGGGAGGGGTGGGAACCCGATCTATGAGCGGAGTTTTCAATAAAATTAGTGTTTCTCCATAGATTGGATTAGGATTTTGTTAGCTGTCTTCTTCTTCAATGGAGATGGTTTCGTCTACAATAAATAATCTTCGGCCCTTCGTTCGACGGCGAGATCTCCTTCCCGACGTCAATGGTGGTTTTGGAAGATTAAGTTTGTCTAGGTATGGTTTTTCAGATCTTGCTTCGCCAGATCAATCTTGAATTGTTTCTCATGGTTGCCGCGAGGAGTATTGTCCTCGCAATATCTGTCCCGGCTACTACGTCCTCGGCAATAGTGATTCGTTCTCTCGGCTCCCAACGACGTCGACAAAGTTGATCGGTTGTTTGTCCCTGGAATATCAGTGTTGGTGCTCTTACCGATGTTGCTTGATTAATTTAATGGCTGCGTGCATGCACAAAGCCTTGCCATTGCGGCTCAAAATTAAAAGTATGGAAGAATCTTCGTTGGTATTCACAGTTATGTGGTTTGGTGTATTCGTCGTTGTTCTACGGTTGTCTTCAGAAAAGTACAAGATTGTGTCACGGAAGAAAAAAGGATTTGAAGATCTCAAAGATTGGCTCGTCTTTTTTAGTATTGTTTTTGTAATCGATGTGATCATGTACTATTTGCTGGTTTAATATATATGGTATTTGCTAAAAAAAAAGTATACTGTATACTACTCAAGCATTTCATAGACGTAAACTGAAGCTTCGTTCCATCTTTTGAACTGCTACAATCAGAAAGTATCAAGTAAAATATCAAAACAACAAGCATGGAAATGCCATGTGCAGTCCAAAAGTGCCTCCCCTCTACATTAACAAAGCAAGCCTTATTACATACAGGATACAAGATTCAAAGGCATATTACGCTGCCGCCTGAGAGAACTATTCCTGAGCTCAACTAGTTTCAGTAATACACATGAGAATAGACTGAATTAACGAGCGTACAGACTACAGACCAGCCCAGCAGCTCACTGCCTATGAGAAAACAAGAGGCAGCACTAGGTAGATATAAATGTGAATCAAACATCCATCCATTGGAATTAACAAACCGAAAGCCAGGTTTGTTTGATTGATTTCAAGAAAGGGAAAACGAGTCTGAAAGCTGCATCATATGAAGGAACAGTGTAATAATAAGAAGTCGCTTACAAGCAAGAAATACATCACAAATGAAGGTCCTCTGAAAAGACAGGGAAATAATTAAGGAGAACTGATCAGGAGCAGCTGGTACTACTCAAGCAGCTGGTAGAAGTAGATTGGAGCTTCCTTCTTTTATTGACGGAGGAAAAACAGAGTACAGGCATAAAAGAGCAGACAACTTCATCTTGACGTCCAAGGAACACGAATTAACAATGCTGGGGTGACGAATTAAGAGCCGCAGGGGAAATGCTTGGAGGCCACAGTGAAGATGGAGAGCCGATTGGGACGGCATTGATATCTCCTGCGCAATGGCATGCAGAAATGAAAATCAGATACAATTCATCCTACATAGATCGATCATTCCTGGTGGGTTTGCAAAATTAAGATCAAATAGACGGTGATGAACCAGTCAAATAAAACACGCTACCTGGTAAGGAAACATACCGATGTGCTGTGTGATCCGAGTGGGTGTATGTGCTTTACTTTGGGCCATATGGAACACAAGGAATGATGTTATTTTTAACAATGCAAATCAATCTTCTTTTATGCAGGTTATTCCGCTGGCTATTCATTGGATCCGTATGTGGTCTTACCTACAACCAACGGACAAGCGAGCCGTTCTGAATTCTGGGTGCAACCGGCTCATTTTGGTGGCACGGGAGCTATATACCCGGTGCAGCTGGCGTTTTGATCTTAGAATAACATGTTGATGCAGTGTCATAGCATGTTGTCTGTCCTTTTTAGATGGTTGATCCATGTATCAACCCTGTGTGACCCATGATGTAATCCTTTGTAATATTTGAATCTCAATAAATTAATAAAGGCCGCATGCATCAATCGATGCAGAGGCTGGGACTGCCCCTTTTCTAAAAAAAAACATACACAAAAGAGCAGATAACTTCATCTTGGCGACCAAGGCCCACGAATGAAGAATGCTGGGGTGACGAATTAAGAGCAGCCGGGGAAGTGCTTGGAGGCCACAGTGAAGATGGAGAGCCGATTGAGACGTAATTGATCTCTCCTGCGCAATGAAAAGCAGAAACGAAAATCAGAAGCAATTCATACCACATAGATCGATCATTCGTGTCAGGTTTGCAAAATTAAGATCAAATAGACGGTGATGAACTAGACAACTAGGTGAATTTAGCGCGGCGCACGCCGCGCCCTTGGTGTAAAATTGTTTTAGGATTTATTTCGCTTAAATACATGTGTCTAAAATATGATCGTGGGGAAGAAGTCTAAAATTTGTGGCTCACAAATTATGGTGGGAAATTTGTTCACCACGGGAATAGTTTATTTTTCACATGAAAGTTGTGTTGGAAAGCTAGCCTTTTTTTGATATGAGACGGGAAATATTGAAAACTACGCTTAAAATTTGTGTCGAAAATATGAGCGCGGAAAATAAATTTTAGTTTTTTGTAAAAGTGAAAATTAGGGAAAAATAAGATGGTACTTTTTGTTGTTCATGTGAAAAGTGTCTTGACAATATAGTGAAGAAGCTGCCATTGGGGAACATTGTTTAAAAGGTGTGTTAGAAATGTGAGCAATTCACCGTCACCGTAGCTTGATGTTCGTAAAAAATTGTGGTTCACAAATTGCAGGAAAAAAATTGTTGCAAGCTCTGCACCTACCTCCAGCCAGTTAGCTCTGCCCAGCAACCTTTGCTTTCTCTCTCCTCCATTGTTGCAAGCTCAATTCTTTGATATCTCCCAATCCCTCCACCCAAACTCTTTGATCTTTGGAGGATTGAAGGAGAAGACCTAGATCTACATTTCTACCAATCAATCTCTCCTCTAAGTGAGGGGAACATAGTGGATCTAGTTCTTGGTGTTCTTGTGTGGTTCTCCTCTTAGTTCTTCCTCTCTTATTCCCCCATAAGCATTTGTTGCTTTGTTGGAATTTGAGAGTGGAGGATTTGAGCACTTGTGCTCTTGCCTTTTGCATTTGGTGCATCGGTGTGCTCTCCACGAGGATTCGTGGAAGTTGAAATCTTGTGAACTTGTTACTCTTGGGTCTTCGGGCCCTAGACGCCTTTGTGGTGGTTGGACCCTTGTGTGGTCACTTGAAGCCGTTCGGGAGCCCCCAATCCCTTTGTGGTTGTGCCTCGGATTGTTGTTGAAAGCCGTTCAGGAGCCCCCAATCCCATTGTGGGTTGTGCCCCGGATTGTTGTTGAAAGAAGACCAACAATAGCTGTTTTGTATACGAGTACTAGTGTATCTTTTGTTATAAAATACCCATAGGAGTAAAATACTCACAAGTGTAGTGATTACAAAATCTATTGTAAGCTGTAGTACAACGACTAAAAGAGCTAGTTGTGCTATCTTGGAATTGTTCTAATGCTATCATGTCCACACATGTCGTGCTCTGTTCATTGTATGTCGGGCAGCAAGTTTCTAAATTCAATTGTCTAAAATGTAACCACTGTCTAAAAGAGCTGCTAATTCAGAAGTAAACTGACTGTTATTAGCCCTGTTGTGTACACATGTCGTGCTGCTAATTCAGAAGAAAACTGATATGAAAACTGGTGTGCTGCTAATTCAGAAGTTGAGCATGGTTCAGAAATGCAATTTTAACTGAACAAGTAAAGCAATTTGTGCCCTGCTGTAACCTGCTGCCCCCTCTCCTATTTTAACATCCAACATCTACAGGCAGCCATAGATTGACCTGAACCTGTGTAAACAAAAAATGCTACTGGATCCTGGGTAGTCAAATGGAGCGATCACTGCATGGTTTCCATAGATAACCTACCTAAACTCTCATCTCTCAATCACAGTGGTCACAGCAACTAATCAATCCATGATGCAATCATACAACTAACCTTGGCTAGTACCTACGTACTGCATCAGTGGAATACAGTTTGCAAACAAGAATCAAAATACAGACACAAGAACAAACTTTAAATCCATTCCTGTGTTGATTGTACTACAGCTCACGGCAAGAGAAACAAAATTTATGAGAAAGAACTGAAGGGGAGAAGATACACCTCCGGCAGTAGCAGCTCGGGATACACAGCTAGGAGAGGTGGTGGCAGGATCAGGTGGTCGGAGCTGTGGCCGGTAGCAGAAGCAGGTAGACCTCCGTGCCTCCCCGCCGCCATCTCTGCGTCGCGGCGAGCTCCTCCCGCTGGGCACGGTCACATGGTGTCAATGGCAGGAACGCCTCGATCTGTGGCCACGGAGGCCGTCCTAGAGATTGGGTGGAGGAGGACAGCTAGCGCTCCTCGATCTTCTTCCCTGCCACCGCATCCTGCCTCCCTCCACCGGATCGAAAAAATCGATCTTTCTAACCTATCGCCGAGCTGGGCCCTCGATGGTGAAGATTTGCGAGGTCAGCAGCGGCGAGGCCTGTGGAGAGAAGGGAGAAGCGCGGCGGCGAGGCTACGTGAGGTGGAGGGAAGGGAGAAGCGCGGCGGCGGCGACGAATAGCGAGAGCGACCGGAGGTGGAGGGGAGCCGGAGCTGAGCGAGAGAACGAGTCGCGTCCGTCTCCGACGAGAAAGGACTGCGGGTTGTGTCTAAAAAACTATAAGGGGGTTTTCGCAAAACGTCTGTCGCGACATCTTTTCCCGAACAGAGGGAGTAGTAAATTAATGTGGGTATGTAACATCTTTCATATATATGGTATGTGGACTGTTTTATCTCCTTTTATCAGGTTATAGTGAATTCATATGAAGTTGGAACCTTTTAATTAGGAATGTTAGGGTAAGTTCATGTAAATATGGGTCCTATTTTCTCGAAAATAGGTAATTCCTAAATGATTTGTCCACAATAAAATGTTTTGTATTTCGAATTTTTTGTTCGTAGGTTTTCGCTTAGTAAACTGGACTTAACTCCGGATTGGTTTTTGGCAAGGCAGAGCTTCCATCAATGTACGTAGTGGCAACAAGATGTAGAGGCTTAAAGCAAGAGTTGACGAGAGGCTATATTTTTGCTTCTTTGTGGTGTCTCACCTCCGCAAAAGCCGAACCGGCGGCTACAACAACATGAATGCAGTTGCGCCAGCGGAGACAATGGGGTTGCAGGAGGGCCAAGTATACCAGGCACCACAATTGTCATAGAAATATTGGATTGCGGAAAACAGGAATATTGTAATTATCTGCGATGGTTTTATCAAAATACATGTTGCGGAAAGTAGCATCTTGTTATATCTAGAATAATGTACGACTATTTTTTTTCTGCGCACATGTTTTTTATGAATATATTTACATGAACATGAAGATTTTTAAAGACAGTAGCAACACACGGGCATTCAACTAGTGGATAGAAAAGAGAAGTGGACTGGTGCGGTGCGGCTGGAGGAAAAATATGGACTGGTGCGGTGCGGTATGGTTTTCAATGGATTGGGTTCAGCCCACGGGTTCAACCCGCATTTCCGCACCGCACTCCCCAAAGTGGCCACTCTGCGCATGGCACGAGGGAGCGGACCTGGTTCAGTGTCACGTTACTCTGCTTCTAGTCGTCTTCTACTCTACTCAGGAACTGCTCCTTATAATCTATGAGGGTCCATATAATCGTCTCTAATCAACATAACGACATTTTGATACAAAATAATTTGTGCACAAACTATGTGCGTGTCGACGAGGAGGTTCCATTCCCGTACTCGGTTTAAAGTTTCATCAGTTGTAACTTCTTAATTTCGGACCGAAGTTCGTACCATTTTTAGTCGAATTTTATCAAATTCGTCACAGTCGTTCGAAAGTTTGAAATTTCCTTTGGCGAGTAAATCCATCTCGCCCTTTCCCACAACTTTCGTCTTATAACTTTTTCGTTTTAGCGGACATATACGAGTAGATATTGTACTGTATGTATTTATGCATGTATTTAGACTCTGCTATTGTTCAACCTCGACATCATGTACTCCGTCATATTCATGGGAACCTGCGAACACATGGTGTTTTCATGTGTCTCACTTTACTTTCAAGTAATACACCTTCCCCCGCGTCGCCCCTCCCTAGGCGGCGCCAGGGGCGATTTCGCCCGCCGCTAGCTCCTCCTCCCCACCGCCTGCACCAACCTACCGCTGCCGTCGCCGGCCTCAACTGCCGCACCCCTCTGCGGGGGGGGGGGGGGGGGGGGGGGGGGGGGGGGGGAGGGGGTTGATGGTCCTTGCTCAGGTCTGGGGGCGGCGACGGTCGGGGCGGAGGACGCTGGGCCGGTGGGCCCGGGCGGAGGCGAAGCTTCTTCTTAATTAATGAATAAGGCAAAGGTTTTGCCTTCGTTTAAAAAAAAACTTTACTTTTAAAACTCTGTGTTCTGCGCTTCTAGCCATTGTCCTGCTAGTAAGGAACTACACTGTACACTTTAGCAAAGCTGGCCCGTACCACCTAGCAACTAACCTCCAGCTACGGCAGTAGGAACCAGCCAAAAAAAAGCTACGGCAGTACAAAGATGCGTATTACTCCGTACCAGATTTCTGAGGAATTCACGGGTTGGATCCACCATTTCAGCCCAAATTTTCTACGTGGAGCGGTGTGGTGTGGGTGAAAAATCCGTGCGGGGCGGGGCGGTGCAGATTAACGGACAATTTTTTTTCGTTTGGCCTGGGCTGGTGTATTAGATTAATACTATGTGGTGTGGGGTGGATACGGGGTGGGCTTGGCCCCATTCTCAGCCTGAGCTCGCGCCCAGCCGCTGACTCCTTCTGACGATCGTCGATGCCGCGGGAAGCCATGACGATGCCACGATGTTGAGCACGGGTTTCACGTTGTCTCTCGTGCAACCTATCTATGAACTGCAGCGGAATCCCATCATGGCCGTTCTCATCATCGTTGCCATATCAGAAAGTATCCAGTACAAATATCAGAAGAACAAGCATGAAAATGCCATCTGCAGACTGCAGTCCAAAAGTGCCTCCTCTCCAGAACTTAATTAACAAAGGAAGCCTTATTACATACAGGATACAAGATTCAAAGGCATATTACGCTGCCGCCTGAGAGAACTATTCCTGAGCTCAACTAGTTTCAGTAATACACATGAGAATAGACTGAATTAACGAGCGTACAGACTACAGACCAGCCCAGCAGCTCACTGCCTATGAGAAAACAAGAGGCAGCACTAGCTAGATATAACATGTGAATCAAACATCGATCCAATGGAATTAACAAACCGAAAACCAGGTTTATTTGATTGATTTCAAGAAAGGGAAAACGAGCCTCCAAGCTGCATCATATGAAGGAAGTAGCGTAATAATAAGAAGTCCCTTACAAGCAAGAAATACATCACAAATGAAGGTCCTCTGAAAAGACAGGGAAATAATTAAGGAGAACTGATCAGGAGCAGCTGGTACTACTCAAGCAGCCGGTAGAAGTAGATTGGAGCTTCCTTCTTTTATTGACGGAGGAAAAACAGAGTACAGGCATAAAAGAGCAGATAACTTCATGTTGACGTCCAAGGAACAGGAATTAACAATGCTGGGGTGACGAATTAAGAGCCGCATGGGAAATGCTTGGAGGCCACAGTGAAGATGGAGAGCCGATTGGGACGGCATTGATCTCACCTGCGCAATGGCATGCAGAAATGAAAATCAGATACAATTCATCCTACATAGATCGATCATTCCTGGTGGGTTTGCAAAATTAAGATCAAATAGACGGTGATGAACCAGTCAAATAAAACACGCTACCTGGTAAGGAAACATACCGATGTGCTGTCCTTGCTCCTGGGGCTGCAATTGACAAATGGAAGGAAAGAGTGGAACTTAGAGAGAAGCCCCTGAAAAAGAAGAAAATTCAAACTAATTAAAAGCAGCATCAGCACCAAGAGCATACGTATACATGCATGGAAATTGGCATACACACACGTTTGCCTGGGTGAAAGATGTACCTCTTCAGTGTGTGGGCCTCTACATGCAACATGCATCGAGTACGGAAACGGGAAACGCATGCATGGTTAGAGCCGTACCTCATAAGTCCCACTCCCACAGACCAATGACGGGTCGGTTGGGATGGGCAGCCGCCGCACTCATCACAGCAGCCTTCGCTTCATTATACCTCTCGCTGCTTTTTTCCTCGCCATAAAGCTTAATCCATACAGTCTTGAGCGAAGGGAGGTTCCTGATGCACAAGTCCCAGTCCCCACAACTGAGGATGTCCGACACCAGGAGGCCGAAGTGAAGGCGCTGAACCTTGGGCATAGCTCCTCGTGGAAACATATAGGGAGCAAATAAAACATTTTGGAACGAGCACCATGTCGCACGAGGGAATGCATCGGCGCTAAGCATGAACGACCTTTCAGTTGCACGCTCTTCTTCTGTGGAGTTGTCCTCGTCGGATCGTAGCCGGAGAGCGCGAAGTGCCGGCAGAGTCCCAAGGAACTGAATGTCCTTCAGTCGCACATGATGGACATATATATCCAAATAGGACAGAAGGGAAAGTGATGAAGAACTAATCCTTGTCGGCATCGTCTCGTACCACCCCTCCAACTGAAGTTCACGGAGTTGTAGTGAAGACGGCACCCAGTCCCCCAAGTTATCAATGATCTCACCATCAGATCCAATATAAAGACTCTGCAATTTTTGCATTTTGTCCAACGACTGACACAGAATAAGAAGTTTCTCTTGAGGATACCCTGGTGGCAAATAAAACTCCAACTCTCTCAGCTCGGTCAGGTAGCGCAGCTCTTCCGGATCACCGTCATGTCTAAACATTGGCCGGCATAGCTCTTGGAGGGACGTTAGATTCTGATACCCCACTGGCAGATATGTACCCCGACTAACATAGAGGAACATCAGATTTCTCAGCTGGACAACACTGGCTGGCAGTTCTTTTTCAATCTTAACTAACCCTTCCAGGTCCAATGTCTCCAGAAACAATAGATTTCCTATTTCCACCGGGATCTTACCGAGTCTTGTATTCCTGAGTCCAAGGTATCTCAGGTGCAATAAATCACCAACACAACTAAGGTCAAGATGACCATTTTCCACAAGATTACAACCTTCTAAGTCCAACACACGTAATACTTCAAATCTTGATAGTGGAAGAATCTGATTAATAGCAGGACTAAAAATGGTGTAGGATCTCACTTGTGAGAGGCTACTGGTAGCTAGCCGAGTGTTTGTGAGCTCAACCTTTTGGATGGACAACCTGCGGACCTTTCTTTCGAAAGGCGTGTCAACCTTGATAACACCCATTACAGTGACAAAGTTTTCTTCACTGGCCAGGTCACATATGAGATCGAGCATTATGTCATGCACACGACAAGAAACTGGATTGCCTTTATAATCAAAACTTATAGGCTCAATCATACTTCTATTCACAAGATCGTTGAAGTAACTCACCCCAAGCTCAAATAAGTTGTCACCTTGGATGAACCCTTCAGCAATCCATCTTCTTATCAACTGGCCTCTGTCAATCTTATAGTCCTCTGGGAACATACTCAAATATAATAGACAAGTCTTCAGATGAGAAGGTAGATCATAGTAGCTGAAAGATAATATCCTCCTCATCTCCTCCAAATTAGTATCTCCTTTTGTAAGGCCACTACCAATAGAGTTCAGCAAAACATACCATTCACTAATGGGTTTTATTTGTTGATTCCTAGAAAGATAACTGGCTAGATTAATAATGGCCAATGGTACTCCGGCACATTTCTTCAAGATGTTGAGCGATACTTCTTGTAATTCAAGAGAACACATATTAGCTTCTGGGAATATTCTGTTATAGAAGAGTCTTTGAGAGTCGCCATCAGAGAGAGGTTTCATGTTATGAACCATATCATCATTATTGGAGGAGCATTCTTTGGAGACATCTCTATTGCGGGTTGTAGTGATTATTCTACTTCCGCATTCACCATCCACCAGACCAAATTTGATTGTTTTCCATGCACTTGCATCCCATATATCATCAACAACAACAAAGTACCTATACAAAAAGAAGTACGAAAATTTGCTCAGGTATCCACGAACTGTATTATTCAATGAACTACATGGTTCCCTATGAAAGAAGGAATTAAAACCATGACAAAGGAAAGATGTTAGAGGCTAACACATGCAGATGCCGATTAGTTATAGCTTAAAACTTTTGGTGCTCAACAGAAGTTGTTCATATCATGGATTTTACTTGCATTTAACCAACTCAGACACAACTAAGTTACGAAGTAGCACACATAAAGTCTTCTTGATTAGTATCAGCTTCTGTAAGAGTCAGACTCGGCGTAACATATACAACGAACTAACATCACCTCTTGATTAGTAGTCCTAGCACAATACGTATTTAACTTAATATATGCTTGGAAAGTTTAATTACTTCCGATGGTCGTCAAGGTGCCCGATCTAAATTTTATTGCCAGTAGGCCAGACGAGCAAGCTATGTTAGAGGGACCGGGATCCAGTGCCTTGCCTAAGGCGAGTCACGCCGTGCCTTGCGCCCCTTTATCCACCGTCCAAATCAATCCAACGGCTGGCATCGTTTAATCACAGCCAAACGACTCAATCTGCAGCAGAGCAGGACAGAAGAACCAGAACGGGGAGGGAAAACTGAGGTGCTTCGCCGGCGACGGGCGGATCTCTGCCGTTGCTGCCGGCACCGTCCATCCATGGGTCGTGCTCATATTTCTTTTTCTGCTGCCATGAGTTGGCCGGCGTGACGCCGCCGCTCCATTTTCCCGGCTGCCGGTCAAGTCTAAGTTCACTGCCGCCGGTCGATTCTATCGGCCGCAGCAGCGCTAGTCTAGCCGGCCGCTAGTCCGGTCACTCCGGCCGCCGCCACTCTAGTCCTCCAGCTTCTGCCGCGGCCGCTCGAATCCATTCTCAATCTGCGGTGTCAGAAGGAAGCGGTGGTAGCCGTCGGAGGTGGGCGGAGGGGTCCGTCGGTGGGGCCGAGTGAGCCGTCGGATGTGGCCGGAGGGAGCCGGCGTGGCTCAACTTCAGTGCTCCGTCGCGGCCGGAGGTGGGCGCAGCGGCGGCGGCCGGACCGGCAAAGCTCCGCCCAAGAACTGCCCGCGCTCCTTCTTGTTATAAAACGATAGCAAAGAAAACGATGAAGTAGCGGAAAGATCAACCAACGGGGACACGAGATTTTAACATGGAAAACCCCTCCAACAATGGAGGAGAAAAAACCACGGACGCCAGTCAACAATATTTCACTATATCGGGTGAGGTTGCAAAACGCCGGGGATTTACACAATGCGACTTATCCCAGCCGGCGACTTACAAGATGTATATATGGTGGTAAAACCCTAGGTCGGCTGTAGTCCGACCCGGAAACGACGTGTACCGTACCGGGACGCTCCGCTCTCCTCGTCACAAGTCGGCCTTTATCAGTATATACAAATTTGGATCACCACAAAATAACACTTCTCTGACATTCGTGCATCCTGTTCTTCTTACTGCGGCGTGAGGTTGGTAGGCTGTGAACTACTGCTGGCCGTGCGATGTGCTTGGACAGTAGATGCTTATGGACAAGGCACGGCGTGACTCGTCCACACCAAGACACTAGGTTGTGAGTTTCTGGTGTCTAGAATCTTACATAGTTTGTTGCTTTTTAAAAAACATTTGGGAGAATTTGCTCCTAGATACCGTTATTTTGTGTTCTTTGCCGAGACACACTAAACTTTTATGTCTTTGCTGAGTACCATTACAATTTCGTGGTCATTTGCTATAACACCACGTACTAAAACGGAAAGGTTGACGAGTGGGGCATTCTGTCAGGTCCACGTGGCACGCACGGACCTAAGCGCCATGGACCAGTTCGTGTCCCGGTCTCCCGGATGCGCGCCGTGAACTGTTCCTCTGTACCCTATTTTGGCGACAGCAGCGCCGGGTTCTCGGCGTCTGCTGCGAGCAGGTCAACCGTGCTATCCTCCGCGGCATGCAGAGCTCGCCGCCAGACCCCAACGCGATCACCGCGCCCTTCTCATACCTGGACTCCGTGCTCGACCTCCGTATGGAGGTCCACGACTGCACGGATGATCAGCGGGTCACCCTCTGTGCAGAGCTGATCAACGACAACACTGACACGACGCCCACCGCCATGGAATGGGCCATGGCGCGTATCGCGGACATCCGTCCATCCAAGCTCGGATCCAGGAGGAGATCGTGCAGCATGTGGGCGACGCCCGGCCGCCGGCCGTGGACGACAAGGACACCGACAACATGTCGTACCTCTAGGCCTTCGTGAAGGAGCTCCTCCAGAAGCACCCGCCCACATACTTCTCGCTCACCCACGCCGATGTCAAGTCAGGGAGCAAGCTTGCCGGCTAGCTATGACATGCCCACGGACGCGAACCTGGACATCTTCCTCCCAGCCGACGCTCGACCTCAAGGACAAGCTGGAGTTCACAGTGGTGATGAACCAGCTGCTGATCGCCATGGTGGACCTGACGGTGTGCCCCACTCATCAACCTTTCTATTTTAGTATATGCAGTGTGTTAGAGCAAATGACCACACAATTATAATGGTACTGAGCAAAAGCACAAAAGTATAGTGTGTCTAGGCAAAAGTCACGAAATAACGGTGTACAGAAGCAAATTTTCTCAAAAAATTATACGGTTTGTTTCTGGAGGGTGCAAACAGATGCATAATTTGTTTCTTCGGTGTAAGTTTTATCCTGTTAAAGCAATGAGGTGTGGCTTCAAAGGGAATTTTATTGTACATGAGGCTCTTTATAGATTATATCGATTGATGTTTAAAATTAAATTTGGACCACCGTCTCGCAGCAGCGTCCTAGGAGAACTCAATTCCTTTAACCACACATGAAGGTAGCAGAGTTCAACAAGAAGTTTAACACACTCTTGTGTCGAGTGCCATCACTTTCAGATGATCAAGTGATTTCCATCTACAGTGTTCACCTGCAGAACCCTTTGGAGAATGGAGATTGACGTGGAGATGTGGTGACCAGCCAACCTACTGCACGCCATGAAGGGCTTTTCCGTTTACGGTGGCAAATTTATTAGCTTGTCGCGTTGCACAGTTGCGACATCAATTTTCATTAGTGATCTGTATAAAATACGTACATTTGCATGTTATTTTTATTTATTTTATGGTATTGAAAAAATAGCTACTAGCCCCACCATAGCGCAAAATCCTAGATTCGCCACTGAATCAACCCCTGTCGATCCTATGAGTTCTTATATTAGCAATCCCGTGAACATAATAACAACTGAGCTTGAGAAAACTTAAGAAATAACTTAATAACGTCATTTTTACATGCATCGGTAAGATCAGTAATAACATAATAAGATAGCATTTTTTCGATCCATAAATAATGATATTTATACTACAATATAAAGCAACCATGCATTGCAAATTTGTCCACCGCTGACTTCTGTAAGTTTTGTTAACATGCAGGTTATGCACGTTTTTTACCAACACTCAAGTTAACATATCTTCGTAAGGCTCCATGATGTCGAACATATAGTTGAAATTACTGTACGTGCTATTTCTGCACACTGGGTTGTAATTGGGGATGTGTATATACCTCTTAGTCGCCAGCGATTCTCGGACTTGCCTGATCAGCTGTGCTTGATTCAGCGTTGCCGCCCCACTCAAACGCGTATACTTTTCCTCGTCAAGTTGAAGCAGAAGGTCTTTGAGAACATTCTCAAGGTCAGGAATCCGAGAAACCGACACAAAAGCAGAACAATCAAACTTTGAGCGAAGCTCATCATAGACTGCTCTGGCAAGTGTTGTTTTACCCAATCCTCCAAACCCAACGATAGATAGTATCTTGGGTTGTTTGGATGTGTCAGTCAAGCAAAGCTTCTCAATTAGCTCGTCCCTTGAACTTTGAATCCCAACAAGTTTATGTTGATCTTCGTACATAGCTACCAGGAGAGGGTCAACGGATGTGATCTTTTTGGCTGCTAGATTAGCAAAAACACCATCAGCTTTATACCTCTGGTGTACGGCAGCCACATCTTGGACCTGCTTCTTGATCTCCTCGATCCCGGTGGCGATTTGTCGGCGAGCCTTGCCCTTCTTGAACATGCCTTTCATCTTGCCCATGAGCTTCCTGAAGACGTCCATGTCGGCGTCATGCTTGGAGCCCTTGACGCGCACGAGGAGCGAGTCCACGATGTCCTCCGTGTCGTAGAGAGCTCCCGGACGTCGCCGGCCCAGAGCTTGACCTCCTTGTCGAGCTGGTCCCTTGGCACCTCCGCCACCCTTTCCAGGGCGGCTTGCATGCTCGCCAGTTCGGCGGAGAAAGCCTCAACGTCTCGCTTCACGCTGGTCTGCATCTTGTACTCCTCTTTGAGCAGCTCGCCTAGCTTGGGAAGGAGGGATCCCATGGCACCCAAGGCGAGATCCATGGCCGCTCGCTCGAGTTCTCTTGGCCTTTTTGTGAGAGGAAATGTTTATATGAATGCCTAGTGGGTAGTGGCTGCTGCGTCGAGAGCGCTGCTACTGCAGGGTCGATGTTTATAGGAGTTGTTTGGCCCAACAATTTTATATTATCTCCATGGTAGGCTTGGTAGCACGTCTCTTTGATCATCCAGTTAAGTAGAGCTGGTAGACCTTTGCAGATGTATAAGTCGCACGCTAGTAAATGCGAACTTGGCGGTGCCTCCATGTGGCGGTCGCATTCTTCTCTTGATCTTATCAAAGGAAGTGTACTCTATCTCTTTAGTAAAGAATACATTGTGAGTGTGAGATTCTTTATTAGGACCCGGTCGGCGGAAGAGCAGAAGTCTATCATAGCCTTTTATTTTGATCTTTCGATGGGCAGCCCATGTGCTTCCGAGATGTACTATTCCATGGTGGGGTCGCGCTAGGCGTAGGTCGGCCTAAGAAAGGGCTCCTCGCGCGCCGTCCGTTCCGCGCGATCGTACGGTGCAAATTCGAGCGACAGCACAGATTCGTTTCTCACGTGGGGTGCAGGCCACCGGTCACTTTCAAGCTGCAGTGCTGGACTTTTTTGTCACGCTGGATGGGGCCCACGGGCCACGGGTCGCTTTCGACTGATTTACCACTGCTCGCGCTGCCTCTAGTAGTCTGTTCACACTGCAAAAATTATGTGTCGTACCTTCTATAAAACTATTGTACAATTTCTGGCCACACGTATACAGATCTATAATGTTTCAATAATCTTCGCAACATTTAGAAAAAAATAACGGTACAAAAAGTGGTTAAACAACAATTATTGTTGCCGGTTGATTTCCAACAAGAACTAGCTCCTTGAAGCCGTCCATGTGGGCGTCAGCGTCGGAGCCCTTGACGCGCACGAGCAGGGAGTCGACGATGTCTTCCATGTCGTAGGAAAGCTCCCGGACGTCGCCAGCCCAGAGCTTGACCTCCTCGTCGAGCTGGTCCCTCGGCACCTCCGCCACCCTTCGGAGGGCGGCGCTCATGCTCGCCAGCTCGCGGGAGAAAGCTTTAACGTCTAGCTTCACACTGGTCTGCATCTTGTACTCTTCATTGAGCAGCTCGCCCAGCTTTGGAGGAGAGATCCCATGACACCCAAGGCGAGATCCATGGCTTGCTTTCCTTCTCTCGATTTGTTTCCTGTAAGAAAAAAATGTGACTGGCTAGTGTTTGATGGACGAGGGATTGGTACTGCAAACTTGCTTTACAGTGTTAGAGCATCTCTAGCAGTGAGAGAAAAGCGAACCGAAAACCAGTGTTAGAGTATCTCTAGCAGTGAGCTGAAAACGAACTGAAAATAGTTTCACCCGGATCACGCCCTGGAGCCGTTGGATGATTGATCAGCATGATCCAACGGTTGCCAGCCGCTGTTAGAAAACACACGATCCGTGTGCGTTGAGGCTGAGACATATCTCGCGCACGTGAGGCCAGCGAGCAGCAGAGCGAACGCGGATTCCGCCTAGCCCTTATGGCGCGTTTGTGCTATCTCCACCGTCCTCTGCGCATGTGGATATGAGCTGCATGTTGACCGCTGACACCATTCTGCATAGCACGTGAGGTTCTTCGGCCGTATAAGCATACTAGTCAATTTGGCGCGGCGGTACGCCGCACCCGTTGCAATTAAAAATGTTGAAATCGTTGGAATTTGGCGGCTAGAGTATACCAAAATACTTAGTGAATTAAGATGCTCAAATATTCTTGTACTGTGACATATATTTTTAATTTAGCTCCGTAGTTAAAGAATGCATGATGTAAGCATTTAGTAATTTTAACTCCATATTTATATGAAATTTATTTAGCTTGTATCCAAATATTAACCAAATTGGAATGTTCAAATGTGTTTGCATTATGCCAAATATAGTTAGCATATATTTTTTTGAACATGTTGATATATTTTGGAGTGTCTCCATTTTTTTTGGCAGATTGAAATTTCAAACATGTTTTTTTATTTTTTTCAGTAATATTTAATTGAAGACCATAATGAGTGGAAATGCGTCCAAACATGGACTTAAATTGAAATGTTCAATTTAAGTCCATAATTAGAAGAAGTGCATTATGTGGGCGTTTAATAAGTTTAAACTCCACATAATTAGAGGAAGTGCATTTATTTTTGGCCTAAATATTCGCCTACTCAAAAAAACTAAGCATGTTTGCTTTTTGCCATAATTAGTTAGCATTTATTTTTTTGAGCATTTTGATGGATTTTTTACATTTTTCCGATAGGTATTTGCAGAAATACTTCACTTTTCTGTTTTTTCCATCCAAATATTCACAATTCAAAATATTCAAACATGTTTGGTCCACATTTATTGAATTGGGAGTGATGGTAAAATTGTAGAGATGGTAAAATCGCAGAGGTAGTAATATTCTATACGGATGGTAAAATGGTAGGGATGGTAAAATGGTAGAGATGGTAGGGATGGTAGAATCGCAGAGTTAGTAATATTCTATATGCATGGTGAAATGGTAAAATGGTAAAATGGTAGGGATGGTAAAATGGTAGGGATGGTAGACTCGCAGAGTTAGTAATATTTTATATGCATGGTAAAATGGTAAAATGGTAGGGATGGTAAATTGGCAGTGATGGTGAAATGGGAGCGGATGGTAGACAAATATTTAACAAATTGAAATGTTCAGAAACTCCTCCCGGTAACTTAGCGCGGCCACGCCGCGCGCGGGTGGGGAAATTCGAATTTGAAAATTTGGGCATTTTTTTAATATTTGGAAATTAATGAAGTTGGAATAAAGTTTACGTCTAAAAGATTGTATAGTTGGTTAGAAATTTGTCGAATTGGAAAGTTATTTGGATTCGTATTGTTTTGATGTCTACAAAATGGATAGGTTTAAGAGACATTTAAATTCTAAAAATAAACAAATTTGTATGTCGCGGATGCGTGGTATAATTCACATTTGATAGTGTACATATTAAAAAATTGTCTAGGTTTGAAAATTATCGGAAACACCGCGCGTGTGGAGAAAATTCAAATTTTGGAATCTGTGCACCTAGATTGTTTCAATGTTTGGAAATTAATGAAATTAAAAGAAAGTTTATGCCTAAAAGATTGTCTAGATTTTTAAAACTGGTCAAGCAGGGGAGTTATTTGGGTTGGAATTATTTTCACGTTTCTCAAATGGGCAGGGTTTGAAGGTATTCAAATTTTTAAAATATGGAAATTTATATGTCGCTTCGGTTTGAAATTTATTGGAATTCAAAAAAGTTATGGTTTAGAATTGTTCAGATTTTTAAAATTGTTCGGAGTGGGAAGCTATTTAGATTTGTTTTTTTCTACTTTGCAAAATTGTGGCTAGCTAAAGTCGTTCAAAATTTGGAAATATTTAAATCTGAATCTATATCTTATGCCATAATGGTGGTTTGGCAATTTTATATTTTTTGTGATACTTTTGATATTTGTGATATTTTTGATATTTGTGACTTTTTTGTGATATCTTGTATTTGTTTTTTCCGAGAGGATGCACAATTAGTATTTTCGAAATTATGTTGGTTCTTGTAATGATTTATTGTTAAAATTGTGTAAGTACGCAAGATGTGTTAGTTGTAAAGATGTTTTTTTTTCTGCAAATTTTGGTACTTTTTTTTATTTTTCTGAGTTGTGCATTGTAAGTTATGATTTTTGTGAATTTTTTCTGTTTTCTGTAATTTTAAAACGCCGACTGGCGGATGGGGCCCGCGCGTCAGCCAGACCGCGCTGACGTCAGCCCTCGACGTCAGCGGACGGCGGACGCTGGCGGCGGCGCTCGGCCCGCGGCGGCGCAATGGAGGTCGTTGTCGACCCGTGGAGGCGCGGCTCCGGTGGAGCACGGCGAGGCGCGTCGAACCGGCGGCGTGGCGCGCCAAATGGTCGCCGGAGTCGTCGCCGGCGACCGTTCCCGTGGCGGCGCACGCAGTGGACGGCGGCGGCGACTCGCGGTGCTCTGGCGCTGAGTCCGGCCGCCCGAGGAAAATTCCTCCGGTGAGGAGATAGACGGCGCGCTGGCGGATGCCGTCGTCTCCGTCCATTCGAGCGCGGAGGAGCACAGCGGCGGCGGCGCCGGCGCCCCCCGGTCGCGCGTGGGAGAGGGAGGGCGCGGGGGAGATGTGGCGGTCGATTTGCACAGAGGCCCTTGGGTTTTCGCAAATTTACAAATAGGTCCTCTGCGGGCGTTTTTTTTGCAAAAAAAGGCACGCCAAAAATCGTGCGCTGGGTAACCGGCTGCGACCGACGCGGACGGGCTGCTGACCGGGCCACGTGGCGCCGTCTGGTTGGTAGATATTTGCGAGCACTGTAGACAGCTACAGTTCCACGCGCGGGGAAAACGTGGACTACTCCTGATCGCTGGATCGTGCGCATCGGGCGGCCAGGAAAAGGCGACGACGTGGATGCTGAAATAGGGGCTGAATCCTTTCAGCTTTTATATATGGATCTATAGTTTTGGCCCGTATTGCGCACTGGGAGATGAGGAGTTCTGACGCGCTTGTACCTTCTGTCAATCAAGCTGTCGATTGATTCGTACCTTTCTCTGCCACTACTCCTTTTTAACGTGGCCAGCTTATCGTCGTTAGTGAATTTCTGGGCAGCAGCGATGGACTGAAACGGTGGGCCAGATTGGTAGGCTGCAGGTGCATGTCTCGTTTGGTGACATGGACTGATTAGCTTTGGTGATTAATTAAAGGCTAGGTATTAGTTACTTGGTGGGCTTTGGCCACCAATCCCCGCTAAGTAAATAATTAGGTTGCGCTTTAGTTCTTTTCACAAGCATGGAGGCTTCGGCATGCATTTGGGCCATAGTCTGGGTGATTAATCAGTCGATAATCTCGCCGCCTAATCCCACAGGCATTCGGCTATCATACAAAGCTAGCTGCCTAGCTAGCTGAATGTTAAGCTCAAAATGGCTAGCAAGTATTAATTATATGTTTATTGTATAATTCCTTTGATGAAATGTTTTGCACATATTTTGCCGTTTCTATGCGACTGCATTTTATTGGGTTGTTGGGACAATGCCGACATTTTGTCTCGCGGTCGAATATTTGTTTCAATAATAACCGACCGATCGATATTTATTCTGCAGTTGAATTTCTCCCGCGTGATTATACTTTATGAAGATCTAGGGTCGCCTATGACGTCGAGTATTTAGTGAGCACTCGATGATTTTATTTTCGATAAAGGGGTATGAAATATCAATTACTATCGAGATTTATGCGTCAATTTTTTTTCTTTTTATCATGAGGCAAATCCGCTTTTGTAAGATTTACTCATTATTTAATCATTTTGTCATATTTCGTAATTTCTTTTATATTTGAAGACAAAATCAGTGTCAACAGTATTCGTCGCATACATGATCGAAGATATCCACAAGTAGAATATGGACAACCGGTGGCTGTTAACCTGCTAATATCGCAAAGGGGATGTTTAAGATTGACGAAGATATCCCCAACCGATACTAGGGTAACCAGACAAATTTGACGAAGACATCCCTACGATTTAGTATGGATAACCGGATATATTCAATTGGTACCATGGATAACCATTTTTTGTAAATATTTGGATTCTTTCATATTTAACGCGGTTATCCAAGCGAGCAACCCATATGTGAAAATATCCACAAGTGAGAATATGGACAACCGGGGACTGTTAACCGGCTAATATCGTAAAGGGGATGTTGAAGATCGACGAAGATATCCCCAGATGAAGATATTCCCAACCGGTGTTATGGGTAACCGGGCAAATTTGACGAAGACATCTAAATGATATCCAAAAAATATTGATAATATATATAATCAAGATCATGGCTATCCGATCGATGACAAAGATATCGGCAAGCGATTACATGGATAACCGGCGTTGAGTAGTCGCAACTTGCTGAAGGTATCTCGGATCCGCCTCATGGCTATCCGGTGAAAAGCAATGAACCACAGGAGGTACCGCTCGGTTATCCTATCGGAACTCATGGGTACGTACCTTCTAGTAGTGATGGATAACCGAAACTACTGAAGATATCTAGACCCGAATTCATGGCCATCCGATCATCGACAAGGATATCCAATATTGATACGTGATTGGGGCCTTTTCGGTTATCTAGGACCATCGTCATGGATATCCGACAAAAGCAATGAAGATATCCACATGTGCTAACAGACATGCGACAAAGACATTGACGATGATAACATAGACAACCGATGATAACCAAGTGCTATTGAGGATATCTAGAAACCAATCATGGCTATCCGATGGGCAACAATGGTATCTAGGATCCTCATCATGGCTATCCGGTGAAACGGGATAGGATATCCAAATTGTCGAACGTATCTAGGTTCGAAGTCTTGCTATCCGGTGAAAAGCAATGAAGATATCAAATGCTTCAACGATCATGGCTATCCGATGGGCGACAAAGGTATCTAGGATCCTCATCATGGCTATCCGGCGAAACGGGATAGGATATCCAAATTGTCGAACGTATCTAGGTTCCAGTCTTGGCTATCCGGTGAAAAGCAATGAAGATATCCACAAGTGAGACCATGGATGACCAAATAAGACAACTAGTAGTGTAGTTTCCTTGCTACGTACATAGGGTTTTGAATAAGCATTGTGGATATCCAATAGTGGAACCATTGATAACTGGTGATGGTAAGATGATCTTCGATAAGCGATGAAGATATCCCCAACGGGAACATGGAGATCCCGGTGAATTCACGCGGAGTTATTCAATACGTGGGAAGATATCCACGTGTATTTTCCTAGTAAATAAATCTATCCATTATCTTTCTTCCATTTACTTTTTAAATGAAGTTGTGCCAATTTTGAGAGTTCATCAGATCGTATCGACAAGAACCACCACAATATTCAAAAGTCACTCCACATTGGGTGGGTTTTTTTATTATTAAGATGCATCAATGCCACACCATTGCGTGTATATGGCATGCCAGGACCAATTAATTGAATTCCTTGCATTTCAAATGACATAGAGAGACAATCAAACATAGGTAGAAACACACAAAAAATCTAGATGCAGCAGAAAAATATAACTTCATAAAATATTGTACTAACAACAATTACAAACAATTTTATTTGCACTTGTACACTTAGCCAGTTAGCCACATGATTGCAAGGTACTGTAGTAGCAAAGCAACTTGAATAAATTAAACAAAGAGGCAAAAGAGGCGCCCCGCCATGCATGCATGCATCTCCAGTTCTCCACTAGCAGGGATGTGAGAGAAAAGGTGCGCATGCATGTGATTCTCTCCACCGCGTGAGCAGGCGCAGGTGCAGGCGCGAGACCCCACAAGTCGCGTCTACGAAGAATCAGTCATATACGTACTCGTATTTGTTTGGCTAGGCACAGGCTTTGTCAGAGAAGTAGGGGTCAAAAGCCTGGGGCGAGTGGGCAAGGGCGCTGATCCGGGGTGCAGGCGGACGGGCCGCCGGCCAGTCCGCTTTGGGCCGCCTCGTCCGTGCACGCTAATCAGCTGATTAGCGGCTTCCGTGTCCGCCTGCTGGCTCGGCCGCTATGGCCAGCGGATACCAGCGGACAAATCGAGCCGCTAGCGTTATTTGGTGTTAGGAGACGGCTGTACTAGCTGAAAGCAACACAAATGAACAGCAGTTATGCAGCAGCCTTTTTTTTCCGAGCCTTTCGTCACATGTATTAACACAAATTAACAGCAGCTATGGACAAAGGAATTTGGACATGCTGAAACTGAACAAAGACAACAACGTACTAACTGCAGCTGCTATGGAGTGGAACATTCAGTACAAGATTTGACATCAATTAATTAACCGGTATTGAACAACAAATATTGGGAACATATTGCATACACAAAACTTTCTGAAACAGCCGCTGCTAGCTGAGACTACTACGCAAGGTTCAGTTGGTACGATTCATCAATGGATTCAATTAAACAGCTAAGCTTGCACAAACATTACACAATCAGGTTCAGATAGGATTTAAACATGCTTGCACAATGAGGTTCAGCTTGCACATCAGGCTCAGCTGCAACTATGTCTCTGTTTGTGTGTTGAAGCTGAACATACATCATTTCTTGACTATAGCCTCCATCATGTTAGCAGGTCTTCTGAAGTACCATCTGGGTTCAGTACAAAAAACAATAAATCAATTGTCTAATCATGAGAACAGGAATACAACAAAGAACAATGCAAAATCTAAACGAATCTACTCAGAGATTATGGCCAGAGGGAAGATTTATTTATCTTCAGTTAATGTCCTTTAAAGTATAGCCGTCGCAATGTCACAAGCACAGGAATGAGCAGCTAAACTTTTTACTAATGATGGGTACTGCGAGGAGTACAAAAACAGGGCAATGTGCGTGGAAAGATGCAGAGTTTGACGGAAAAACAAAGAGGACATCTCTTGGCAATTCTGTCTTGACACGAAGCCACACATCTCTTTCGAAGAAAAATAAGGAATAGTGCAACATGAACTGACAGCAGAACTCGTAGTATCATCTAGTAAAAGACCTACTTCTATTAAAAAGAGGACAAACTGCTGGTAAAACAGGAAACGTTTGGGCAGCGATTAGATTCCATGCAAAACTAAGATCATTAACAAAGCAGTAGTGGCATATGTATCAGTAGAACAAAGCGCTAGAAACTACACCTACTGCAATGCAACACACAGAGAACATCTGCACATGGTCTAGAGAACCATGCACTTCACACATAGACAAATGTAATTCAGAACTATTTCAAGACTTGCAAGCTGAGCTATCTTACTGGGTCACATTCTTTTTGCGGGGAAGTCGCCACATTTTTCACGCAAGAGATGTCCTAGATTTCAACAACAAAATTATAGCTTGTCTTACACTAACAGTCCAAAAGGAACACACCCATCTGGTGCTTCGACACGCAGAATTGCACCCTAGTGCTTGTGCGGATGTGACCAGGACGCAGATACATCACAATCGTCCGATACAGCAGCCGCACGAGGAAATATTCAGGTAAAATACAAGCTGATCCGTGCAGAGAAGGCCATCATAAGTTCGGACACAATGGCACTGAAACAGTCTATAATTACGCTGCTGACTGCCACGACCATGCGAAGCAGGTATCTGGCTAGCGAATCCCTACACAACTTCCACCAAAGGGGAAAAAATCATACAGGTAAACATCACGGACAAGAAGAACAGGGACCAATCCATACAACAAGTATAGCATCGATGGGGATAGAAGGCAGACCTGTCCCGCTAGTATCTTGCCCTCCTCTGTCAGACTCTTGTCCACCTCCTCCTCCGCCGGATTCCTCCCATCCTCCGCCGTATTCCTCTCCTCCACCACCGCTGCGCCCATCTTGCTCCGCAGGCGGCGACGGCAAGGGAGCCGGCTAGCTTAGGGACAGACGGGAAGGAACTGGCCGGATACAAGCGGGGTGCAGGGCGGCGAGGAGCGAGGTGCAGCCTGGTCAAGATCTGGGCGGCGCCGGCCAGACAGCAGCGTGGCGGCGTGCCCTGTTTCTGCGTTCTTCTCCATCGAGGGCTCGAGACGTGAGGTGTTTTTCCTAGCGGGCAGGATAGACAGGCCTGTTGGGCTAAGCGGCCAACGTCCGTGGGTCCGCCCCAAGTACGCGGCCAGTCCGCTTAGCCGTTTGGGCTTTTGGAGCGGCGCGAACCAAGCGGACGAGCGGAATCCGCCGCCGCCTGCATCCTGACTGATCCCCTTGCTGGGTTGAACGAGGCAGATAGCACGAACGCGCGATAGCGCCTTGTAACGCGACTATTCTCGACAGCACGTCTTCTTTACGGCATCGACACTCGCGGACACACAACGCTGCGTGTGGACGGCAGCTTCTCGCGGCCTCCAGCTTCTCGGCGATAAGCAGCGCGCGCTCCGCCGCCCCGGCGAGTCCCCCGGCCGTTTCGCCTCCATGCTCGCCCTGCAGGGGCCGTCGCCTCCCGCGCCGCCGAGCCGTGCAGGCCACCATGCCGCGGCTGGACGAGGAGCTGTGCGCGCTGCTCTGCTCCTCCTCCTCGATGCGCCTGTCGTTCTCCTACTCGAACGACCTGGTCGAAGACGCGGCCATGCTGCGGCGCCTCTCCCGCGACGACCTCCGTCCACGGCGCCTCTCCCCAGCATCCTCCGCGGCCGCAAACGCATCCTTCTCCTCCCTCTCATCTGTGTTCTACGCCTCCGTAGGGGACAGGCCGGGGAAGAACGCCCGTGTCGCAGATGGACGGCACGCGCATCATTCCATCGGCGGCCTTCTTGGACACGGCTATCCTCTTCGCTCTGGCCGCCGGCGTCGTTCCCCGTCCCCGGCGAGGGACGGCGGGGATTTTTTTTGCGACATCATCCCGCTTTGCCGTGTGTTAGCGCACGGTAAAGGGAAAGTGTCTTTGCCGTGTGTTTGCGCATGGCGAAGAGTGAACTGCGGGGCCCACTTGTCAGGAAAGCGCCGTCACCGTCTGTTGTCGTCGTCAAGTGGTGGTGGGGCCCACCTGGGGTCTTTGCTGTGTGCCCGACATCCGCCACACGGTAAAGAGAACGTTGTTGTGCCATTATTTGTCGTGTGCGCACACGGCAAAGACTTCGCCGTGTGTTTTTGGCTCTTCGCCGTGTGTTTCGGGCACACGGTAAAGTTCCATTCTCCCGGCCTCGGGACGAGCCTGGCTCGGCTCGGTCCAGCTCGTTGGCTCGCTCCGGAGTGCAGCATGCAGCCCATTTAGGAGCATTGCTGCCTTTCTAGCCCGTTCAATCAGCCCATGTAGAGGCAACCAGTCAACAACATACTTACGAACTCAGATTCCTATGTCTTCCCCGCGCAACCGCCGCAAGCAAGCACCACGAGCCTCTTCTTTCCCCAAATCGCACCAACGCAAGGCCGCCGCCACGCCAAATCTAGCTGCACTCTTCCTCCCGACTCCGGCCGCGTCGTCGTCCACCACCCACAGCCTCCGTAGGACGCGCAGCCACCCCCTAGCCTCCCAAGAACTCGCAGCCTGCTGCCCCTCATCTGCGTCTCGTCCACTGCCAGCCATGGCGTCTGTTCTTCTTCCAGCAAGCTCTGCCTCGCCGCCCCACGTCGCCGATGTTGTCTCCGACGCTCTTGAGGAAGACGGCCCCACCCGTCAGTGACCACCACCGTGAGGCTCACGAGCTGCACCGAGCTTTCCACTAGCTCGGGGCGAGCTCCCTTTCGCGGCTCGCCGGCAGTCTCGAGCTGGCTCGTGGCTCGGCAACTTCGGCCCGAGCTTTTTGCTGGCTCGCTCCGAGCCGGACCGAGTGTCTCGTGTCCAGCCATATCCACACCGCCCTCCACTGCCCAAGGGCGTTTAGGTTTCAATTCGAGTCCTTCTGGACGAAGATTGATGGTTTCCTCGACACAGTTGGCGCGGCTTGGACATCGCCTCCTGACTCGGATCCTCTTAGGCGCCGTCACTGCCTTTACGGCAACACAGCCGCCGGATTGGGAGAGTGAAGCAGCAGCTCGTCTTCGCTAAGGAGCTGATTCTACGTCTCGATGCAGCGCAAGATGTGCGTTCTCTGTCGGATATCGAGACGGAGCTACGTCGGGAACTCAAACTGAAGTTCCTCGGCCCTGCATCGCTTGAGCGCACGATTGCTCATCAGCGCCCGAGGATAGCATGGCTCGCGGAAGGCGATGCCAATACCGCGTTCTTCCACTCGCATGGTTGTCATCGCGCAAGAAAGAACGTGATCACTTCGCTCTCGAGTAACGACACGGTGATCGGTGGCATCCTCCCATGACGACAAGGAGAAGCTACTCCTGGACTACTTCACCGAGACCATGGGCTCGGCCCCGCCCTGTGATTGCGAGCTGGACCTTGCTCGCCTTGGTATCCCCTCCTGGGATCTTAGTTGCCTCGACGTGGAGCTCATGGAAGAGGAACTGTGGGCGGTGGTTAAATCGCTCCCCGTCGACAAGGCGCCGGTACTTGAACGACAACAGATGCGGATGAACTCGCTTAGCTGCTCGGGGCCCGATGGCTTTACCGACCAGTTCTACCAGTACGCGTGGCCGATTATCAAGGCTGACGTCTTGGCGGCAATGAGGCACATCTTCAGCCTTTGTTCTAGGGGACTACACTGCCTCAACGACGCCCTCGTCCTCCTCCTGAAGAGCGAGGATAGTTTTGAGACCAGCTCCTTTAGGCCGATCAGCCTCGTCCATAGCTTTGGAAAGCTTCTTTCCAAGATGCTCGTGTTGAGGCTGGCGCCGGAGCTGCCCAAGCTGTCGCAGCCAACCAGTCAGCCTTCATACGTGGTAGAAACATCCACGACAATTTCCGGATGGTTCAGCTCGCGACCAAGGCACTACACGCCCGTCACATCCCCATGGCGCTGCTGAAAATAGACATGGCCAAGGCCTTTGATACAGTATCTTGGCCGTTTCTCATCCGCGTCCTCAAGCATATGGAGTTCAACAACAAGTGGATTGAGATCGTGTGTGCGCTCCTGCGCTCCTCGTCGTCCCGAATCCTTCTCAATGGGTTCCCGGGCGTCCCTTCTGGCATCGCCGTGGTGTTCGCCAAGGAGACCCCCTGGTGCCGATGTTCTCCGTGCTCGTGATGGAGACTCTCAACACGTTCTTCTGCAAGGCGGAAGAAGATGGCATGCTCGCCCCGCTCCCGTGCCGCGAGATCAAGCACCGTGTGTCGCTCTACGCCGACGACGTCGTCATCTTCCTTTCGCCGATTCATGGCGATCTGGAGGTCACACCTTCCCTGCTGGATTGCTTTGGTGGCGCCTCAGGTCTGAAGACCAATGTTGACAAGTGCGAGGCCATGCCGATCCGGTGTCGGTCCACCGATCTTGACGCGATCACCGCCGCCTTCCAGCAACGGATCACACACTTCCCCTGCACCTATTTGGGGCTGCCCCTGTCATACAAGCGTCCGACAAAAGCTTCCCTGCAGCCGACATTGGACAAGGTCTACAAGCGCATGCCAACGTGGAAGGCGCGCCTCATGGGCAAACAAGGACGGCTTATCCTTGTCAAGGTCGTCCTCTCGTCGATCCCTGTCTACCACTCAATCGCCATGGAGCTCCCTCCGTGGTTCATCAAAGCGTTTGATCAGCGGACACAGGTGTTCTTCTGGCGCGGAACAGACACAGTCAGGGGGCCATTGCATGGTCACCTTGGAGTCGATCTGCAAGCCGCAGTTGTACGGGGTCTTGGGATCCCCAACATGCAGCTGTTTGGGATGGCGCTCCACCTTCGCTGGGCCTGGCAACGTCATGATCCCAACAACTGTTGGGGCGGCCTGCCGGAGAGTGCTGAACCGGCCATGGAGAGTTTCTTTCTAGCCTCCACATCGACGGAGGTCAGGAACGGATGCCTCGCCACATAGATGGCTCGGAGGCCAATCAATCGCGTCACTCACGCCGCACTTGGTGACTGCAGTTGATGCGTCCGCGATCGCCACACGATCGGTCCGCGACGCCCTCCACAACAACTCCTGGATCAGTGACGTCTCAGGAATCTTAACGGTGCCGGTGATCTCGGAAGTCCTGCATCTATACATCCGCCTGCAAGACATCCCCGCCCTCACGGATCGTGAAGACCGCCTGGTGTGGAAGTGGACCCCTAATGGGATCTACACGGCAGCGTCTGCGTACAAAGCTCTCTTCCTCGGGCAGGAGGAGTTCGCGTGCGGCCAGGTGCTCTGGAAGGCTTGGGCGCCGGGTAAATGCAAGCTGCATGTGAGCATGTCTGGTTGTCTCTCCGCCGTCGGCTCTGGACAGCAGACCGCAGGATTCGTCATGGTCTGCAAAGCCATGCATCTTGCCCGCTATGCGAGCCGATCATCTTGCCGTCGCGTGCCCTTTCTCCCGTGCTGTCTGGACGACCATCCTTGGCAAATGCGGGCTACCAAAACTGAGCCCCGCATGCGATTCCCTTGAGGACTTGTGGCCGCCGGCAAGAAGACGGGCGCCCAAGTGCCTCCGCAAAGGCTTCGACAACCTTGCCATCCTCATCATTTGGAGGATCAGGCTCGAACGCAACTTGAGAGTTTTCAAGAACTCGTCGTCTTCGCTTCAAGACCTCTGCACCGCCATTGCGTTCGATGTGCACCTCTGGAAGCGAGCTGGTGCTGCAGGGTTAGCCGTCTTGTGGAGATAGTCAGCTTAGTTAGGGCGTTGTTAGTCTCACACGGTTGTCCTCTGTTGTTTTATGGTGTTCCAAATTCCAGCGGTAGTACCGCTGGGTTAAGCGGTACTACCGCTCGAGAGCTGCCGCCACCGCTACCGCCTCCGCTACCGCCAGAATGGCCGTCTGACGCACTTGTCCGGTACCAACTGGTACCGCTGGCGGTACCGCCGCCGGTACCGCTGAGGTGGGAAGAGACGAACCAGCCCACCCCAGCGGCAGTACCGCTGGGTTAAGCGGTACTACCGCCGAGGTGGGATTGATTCCGGGTTGGACTGCAGCCGACCTAGGGTTTGATGCTTCTATATATTCCTCTTGTAAGCCGCCGTTTTGGGATAAGCCACACATTGTAAACCCACGGCGTTTGTAACCTCACCCGATATAGTGAAGTATTGCTAGCTGGCGCCCGTGGTTTTTTCCTCTCCTTTGTTTGGAGAGGTTTTCCACGTTAAAATCTCGTGTCCCCTTTGGTTTGATCGTTCCGCTCTTCGTCGTTTCTTTGCTATCGTTTACAACAAGTGGTATCAGAGCCCTGTTTCAGATCTGTTTTCAGATTAGGGTTTTGGATGGCATCGATGAAGTTCGATCTACCGGCGCTGGACTACAAGACGAGATTTTCGCTGTGGCAGGTCAAGATGCGTGCGATCCTCGCACAGTCCAATGATCTTGACGAGGCGCTGGAGAAATTCGGCGACAAGGATGCGGCGGCATGGACCGCCGATGAGAAGCGGAAAGACCGTAAGGCTTTATCGCTTATTCAACTTCATCTATCTTATGATATTCTGCAAGAAGTACTCCAGGAGAAAACCGCAGCAGCACTGTGGGCTAAGCTGGAGTCGATCTGCATGTCCAAAGATCTCACCAGCAAGATGCATGTGAAGATGAAGTTGTTCACGCACAAGTTGCACGCCACGGTTCGCTAGGTTCCCTTCGCAAAGGGAACCCTTTTTCTAGTGATTTCCGGAGGATATGTATACACATCTGCCCAATACGCACAGGCGCACAGCCTACAGCGGAACAACGCACCTAGTGACGGCGTCACCAGGTGGGCGAGGAGGGCGGCTGCCTCGGCTCTCTGATTGCGACGGCGGGAACTCTATTCCGAGGTCTGGCGGCGCCACACCATTAGAGGACAGGAGCAAGCGAGGAAACTTTCAGGGACGAGTCCAGGAAGAAGACAGTGCTGGTGTTGGGCCATGGGCCTGTTGTATATGTAAAAGAGAAAAGCCCTAATAGGCAGCCAGCTGCCCAAAAAACAAGAGACGCAGTGAAAAATCACCACTGCTTCGTTCCTCTCAGACCCTAGCGGCTAGCGGGCCCTACTCTTCTGATTTCCGATCCAGGCATTCAAAGACTAATTGACAAATATGCTACCCTTTATATGAGTAGAGCTGGGTATATTTTATGTCTTTCGAGAGGCCGAGTCGTTTAATTGGTCATAATTTTCACAAATCAAAATTTGGACGAGATTGGCGGACATTCCTAAACTTGTAGTTGTACTTCATGAAAAATTGAATCTTTGTGGACCATTTTTTTGAATATACGTGATTTTATGTCTCAATTTTTTGGACATTTCCTCTAGTTTTCTTGTAACGAAATTTTGGATGAAGAAAAAAATTCACTTGTTTTCCCGTATTGTTTTGTTCATACATTGCATTTCGAGCAAAAAAATAATTTCTAATGAATACCCAACCACTAAATCCTGGAGCCGCCACTGCCTGAACATAACTGTTGCTAATAATGTAAAGACTGAATCATGGAAATTTCATCATGCCGAGAAATCAAAGAAGAAATACAATCAATCAAGCATGATTAAAACTGAACAAATAATGGACAATCACCTCTGCTGCTGTAAAGATGTGAAGAAAATAGGCAGATAGGGGGCTCACCTTGTTCTTAAACTGAAACCTGCAATGTCTGTCCAAGATCTGCGCACTCACCTTGTGCGCCATCTTCCGGTGCAGCACCTGGCACGCGCATAACCAGCAGTTCAACCCGCCCAACGCAGAGCACCGCCAGGACTCGTGTGGACGTGTCTCCAGCCGCCCGCGCAGCCCGTGTGAGCACAGCAACAGGCCTCTTTCCGCACCATGCGGCCGCGAGATGCTTGTCGGCGTGCACATCACCAACGTCTGCTGCTATGGTGACGCAGCACCCAAGCAGGTTGTCAGATATTGGGCGCCAGTTCATCGCCTTTTCTTTTCTTTTTTGCAAATACATCACCTATTCCACAGTACATAAACATCATGACAAAGAGCGCTCACAGCTGACTACCCATACCCCAACAAACAGCTTCATCGAATGCTGCGAGCTGACTACCCATACCCCAACAAACAGCTTCATCGAATGCTTTGAACAACGACTCATCATCACCTACTAACCTCTCGCAGCGCACGCCTCTTTAAGACCTTGTTTACTTCTAGTGTATTTTAAGTGGATTCTAGGGGATTATCTTGGATCCTGGAAAATCCCCAACAATCCGTTTGCTCATATCCGGTTTTGGACCGGATAATCCCGAGATACCCCCTACCAACCACCTTATTTTTGTCTAGATTAAATACACTACACCATGCTAGTGTACTGGGGTGGAAGAATATTTGTGGGGATTTGAGGAGATTGGGTGAAAGTAAGGATTTCATCAAATCCCCTCCCATCCCCAATCCCATTGGGGATAAAATTACACTCCTAGTTAACAAGGCCTAAAGTTGGAATAGACAGCACAATCTGTTGTCATGATTGAAGAACCTGGGAGAGGAGATGAAAACCAACATGATGTTGTGCTTGGCTGCATGGGTACAGAAATAGTCATCAGAGGAGAGTTTCAGAATAAGAAAGAATAAGGAGTGGGAGCTGTAGAGCAGTATTGTTGGAGAAGTCATTCAACCAAAACATTTTATTCTTCAAATTGCATCAGATCTGTACTATCCTCCTCCAGACAACATATAGTGCAGATCAATGTAAAACAAGAAAAAATTGTAATAACCTGGTAAACCGGAAATAATACAGATCGATGCTGAATGAAAAAATCATACGGAGCCACTTGGAGCTCGGTCAACCTGGACTGGACTCATCTGCACTGAGGCGGCGCCGTCAGGCAGACTTGGCGGGGTTAGTGTTGGCAACCTGCAGGCTGAGGAACAGAGGAGATCACATCATATGCGACTGCTTGTTAAATAAATAACAAATATCTTGATAATTCCAAATAAAACATTTTCGATATGCTACCTACAGTGAGGCATTTTCGATATGCTACCTTGTAGTAATAATTCTACTGAATTAGCAATGCCTTGAAATCTTTAAGGAGAATTCTAGTTTTCTCTTAGAATATTAGCACTCTTGTTTTCTGCCCAAACCGAGTGCACAGGGTTGAACATTCTTGTATCAGCACTTGAAGCGGTTAGTGTCCCAAATGCAGATCAGCAAACCAATTCCAAGTCCAACTGAAAACGAAGTTAATCACTAACAAAGGTCGCAAGTCTTTATTGGGCTGCATGACTAGTCGCCCTCTTGGTGTTTACGCGTACTCATCAATGCAGGTAAGTAAATACTAACCAACATCTTCTACATGCTCCCATATTTATTAGGAATAAGAGGGCATATGGAGTTCAGACCTAAAGATCAGGAGGCCATGGCATCTTGATCTATTAGTATTGCACATTGTCCTGAGATAAAATTTGAACAACAATGATATATTACATGAAACACGACACTATCGGTTTGGGGACCTTACAGATTCGTAGGCAACTTCGACAACCTGGCAGATTGACATGGGGTGTGTGCCTTAATAGTCTACATATTTTTCAACTTCCTCGTCTCACAGGCCCACTAAGTACAACTGAGGCATTCTCTGCATCATAACAAGCAACAAAAAATAAGTAGTTTTAGTTAACAAGAGATAGTACATAATAAGTAGGGTAAAGAAAGATAGCGGGTCCAACAGGATTACAGACCCACATGACACCATGGCAAAGTCTGAACAGTCCCATATCCTCAAGTATAAGTTTTACTCAAGTTAATGGAACTGCAATTGACCATCTCCAATATGAAGATTCTCTAATCATCTTAAACTAAGTCACCGGTGTTTGGTAATCTGAAACGTAGAAGAGATTTTTATTGCTTTGACAGTAAAGGTAAAAAGAGGTACATGTCAAGATTGCACTATGTAATGCAGTATGACAAGGAATTTTCATTTTTACCATGCCTTTGGAAAAAGCAACTCCTTCCAAAGTGTAGTAGCTTTCATAATAGCTGCAAAAATAATACTCGCTCTGTTTCTGAATGTTAGGCGTATAGTTTTCTGCACGAATATAAAGACATGCGTATTTGGGATACGGTGGATTCATTTGCTTCTGAAATTAGAAGAAAGTAGTCCCTAATATCCACCAAATGAAAACAAACCGTAAAATCCCTCTGTTCGAGATTAGGTCTCATTTGTGGATGGCTAAAATTCTCCATAAATCGCAATACACCCTATATTTTGGAATTTTCCTCAAAAAGCTATATGCCTTACATACATGAATGGAGGGAGTAATATAAATAACCGACTCACTGCACAAAAAAAAATCAATATCATATATAGATGAGCATATCTTTGGAGTCCTAAATCCTAAGACAGTATGTAAAAAAATCAAATTAAGCGGTCATAAATCTAACACACACTTGGGCCAAATATAGTATTGATGCAGAGTGGCAGCAGGTTTGCCAGCTTACCCGAGTGGCCTGTGTTGGCGCACACCTCGCCATGCTCCACCTCTGACTTGCTCGAGGCCTCCATCTCGCTCCTCCTTGTCCCAGATCTCATTGATCTCCCACATCACACCGAGAGACGGTTGGCACTCCCTCATGGAGAGAGACCGGCTGCATTAGATGAGAAGCCGCGAGTGTGCGGCTTGAGGACGGCGGATTTATTTGCAGGTTGGCCTTCTGGTATCTAGTTCCTCTCTCATCGAGTCATCTATCATTTCAAGGTAGGATTGCACCCTTGAAAGCTGATCCCTACAGATCAACATACAGACATCTCAAATAATCAAAACCGTGCTCTTCCAAAATTGACGTACATATAGCTCAAATTCAGAGAACCTTAGGGGACGGCGCCAAATGCTCATTCTGGCATGACACTTAGCTAGAAGGATGCCCCCTCAAGCTACGGTTCCCAAGTCTTTTCGCGCTCGCCACTAGGAAGAACCGGTCGGTCAGGAAAGAGGTTCAAAATGGCAATTGGATTCGAGCCTTGCAGAACATTGCCTCCGCCGACGATCTTGTGAGCTCCACCCAGCTTTGGGGCATCATGAGGGACGTGCAGCTACTCACGCAGCCAGATATGATCACTTGGAAATGGACGCCATCCGGAACCTACACGGCGGCATAGGCGTACAAATGCCAATTCTTAGGCGCCCATGCTCGGCGCATGCCGAGCCCAAGTGCAAATTCTTCTCTTGGCTTGTTGCTCATGGCGGATAATCTTGCTCTACGGGGATGGCCGCATGACCCCATTTGCAAGCTTTGCCACATCCACCCCGAGACGGTGCAACATCTTTGACACGAATGTTCATTCACTACGGCGGTCCGGGACTCAATGCTTCAAGCCAATGCACTTCCGTTGCCCCACACCGCAACTATGACAAATAGAGACTTTGACGGATGGTGGCTTCATTTCATCAAGAACTTCCCGAAGGAGAAAAAGAGGACAGCTAGCGGCATCATCACATACATCATTTCGGGTGTGTGGAAAGAGCGGAATCGAAGGGCGTTCACGAACACGGCGCTGCCCGTGGCGGATGTGGTGCGTCTTGTTGGGAACGAGATAGAGCTAAGGGCCTATGCCTTAATGGATGATCCAAGAGACCGAGGAGTGTAGCTTCTTTTTGTTCCTGTTTTTGGGTCTTTTCGGCCTCCTTACTTTTATTTTTTCTAGCCTCTCTTGAGGCCTTCCTGTAAAGGAATTGCTTTCTATCTAATCGAATGGCAGAACGCCTGCCTTAAGCCTAAAAAAAATTCGAAGAACATCTTCACTATCAACCACATTTCACATACATATATGAACAAAACGAAATTGACCGAAAAAAAAGTTTGGATGAAACTTTCACCTTGTGGGCATTTCGTCGAACGGGTCAAATGCGCACACCGCCGGATGCAAGGTTCGTCACTAGTTCTTGGCCCGCGGCGCTGCGGTCTTCTTCGGCAGACGGCTTGGGCCGAGGCAGAGGGCCAGCAGGAGCCGCGGACGAATTCTCTGCCGCGTTGGTGGAGGAAGGCCCTGACGCCGAGGACGACGGCGGGAGCAAGCCCGGCGCCGCCGCGCCATGTGTCGCGGCCGGAGCTCCTACCGAGTCCAGGCGGCGGCGCCAATGGCACGGACAGTGGAGGAACAGAGAAGGGCCGAGGCGATGGAGTCGTGGGCGGCTCGCTGGCCTCCATTGCCGGCGAGGGGGAGGATCTACGGCGGCGGCTCAATAACATGTTCTGTACTTCTGTCCTACATGCATTCGCTGCTCCCCGTTCCAACATTGTTGCTCGGACGGTGATCTCAATTCTCAGCCTGGCAGAACGTGAAGAACAACGGCCTTCTCCAGGATCCTCCCTCATGTCAGATTTACGTCTCGCAGGTCCAAAATTATTCGCAGATGCCAGGAGTGCCTGGAGATCAAGGAACATGACTTGGCGCATTCGTCAGTTCAGTAGGGAACGCAAGAACTTCATAATCATGTGGACATGTGGTATAGGCTTTATCGTGCGAGTGTCTCCTCTCCTCTGGTAACCGAAACGTGCCCTATATATAATCTCAGCTTTGCAATCCATGATGTGCGATGGCTTACAGTTAAAAAAAAATGTGCGAGGGCTTTGTAATTCAAGCTGTAATATGCACTTGGGTTTAGTAAAATTGCTGCTCAGGTACCACCCTTTGTTCAAACAAACAAAAACAGTAGAAACTAGCAAGTGCTAGGTCCATTTCAACTTCAGATAGATGTTCACACAAAGGTTTACACTGCTACTACGATGCATTGACCCGTTGTACTTGTACAGTTGCAGAGCTAAGAACTTGGCCTCTTATGTACATACTAGGAAAATTAGCGCGGCGGCACGCCGTGCCTGTGCTGTTAATTTTGCTGCATAATTTGAAGTGTATTTTATGACGGTATTTAACTCTAAATATTTAGCAAATTGAAATGTTCAAAAATGCTTTTATGTTTCCATAATTTTTTAAATTAAATCCATATTTAGAAAATGCATTATGTGAGCATCTATTAAATTTAAATCCATAATTAGATGAAGTTCATTTAGATTATGTAAAAATATTATTCAAATTGAAATGTTCAAATATGTTTGTATTTTGCCATAAATAGGTAGTATTTATTTTTCTGAGCATGTTGATATATTCTATAGTATCTCTAAATTTTTAGCAAATTGGAATGTTCAACTATGATTCTATTTTCTCATTAATATTTAGTTTAAATACATAATTAGTGGAAATACATATTTTTTTTGGATTTGATTCCACAATTAGGGAAAGTTCATTTATATTGCATCCAAATATTGACTAAATTGGAATGTTCAAATATGTTTGTATCTTGCCATAAGTAGATAGCATTTATTTATTTTTTGAGAATTTTTGACATATTTTAAAAAATATCCAAATATCTAGCAAGTTGGAATGTTTAGATATGTTTGTATTGTGCTACGAATATTTAACTGTAATTAGATAAAATACATTTGAATCTTCTCCAAATATTTACCAAATTTAAATATACAAATTTGTTTGTTTGTTTAGCATAAGTAGTTAGCATGTATTTTTATGAACGTTTTGATATATTATTCATATTTTTCCGATGGATATATTCAGAGATATTGATTTGTGAACATTTTTCATTTTTTTGAAATTGTTTAAATAAACCAGTCCCACATGTCAGGGATTTAATATTTTCTGTAAATGTTTCCGGAAAGAAAAAAATCCTGGCAGGCCGGGTCCACTGTGATGTCGTGATGACATCATCAACGGCGATGACCGCGTTGTTACGAAAAGGTCCCTAGATTGTCCGGTAATTGCAAATAAGTCCCTTTTGATCACGGCGATGACCGCGTCGTTGCGAAAAGGTCTCTGGATTGTCCGATAATTGCAAATAAGTCCCTCCAACGGTCGGAACGGCGATGACCGCGTCGTTGCGAAAAGAAAAGCAGATAAACATGCATGAAATATGTTTGAAACTTTTCTGAATATTGTTGAATATATTCTTGAAAAAACATTATTTTCGTATTGTTGAATATTTTCTGGGGAAAATATTTATTGGGAAAATCTACAACAAATTTTGTATGGAAAATATTTTAAAGCGTCCGTACCTTGAGTGGGTATCCTCGTCATTGGATGAGAGGATGATGATTAAGTCCGTCTTCAGCACTCGTAAGGTGACGATTTGGTTAGTGACGAATTCCTGATCGGCCTTTGCGTGTGGTGAGGCGGAAGGGCTTACATGGAACATATATTCATGCATAGTTGCGATTAGCTAGTGGGTTGGACTAATATTCATGTATATCCGATTACACAATTCATGGAGTTATTCGATACATATATGACATAACATAGAACAAATTTCAGTTTGTATTCTGTAGAACACATTTCTGGTCTCAAAACTTAGTGCTAAAGGGAAAAAAAGAAAAAGAGACTACGATCCAAGAAATGGTTTCGGATGATTTTCAGAATGAAATGGGGTCACATTTTTGTTTGTTATATTCAACGTTTTTCATAGTGGATGAAATGTACTGCAATTCCTTCATTGGTTATAGAAATAGCTCATCTGGTACTTGTTGACTGCAGGTTTAAAGGCGGAGAACAATATAGATTTAGGGACTATTCGATAGTACAGTCGAAATTATTATGACGACCGACTTTGATGCAAAAATGTTCTACAAAAAGACGGTATGCGGGGACTCTTCTGTAAAAATGTTTTATTCCGGGGGACCGATTCATCAAAATAAAAAGGTTAAAACATGGAAGTTGTTTGTAACGGTGATATACATCTACTCGTGAGAGGAAAATTCAAACGGATGACCGAGTGCGACGAATTTGACAAATTTCGTCAAATGTTTTTGTGAATTTAGATCCAAAATTAAGGAGATAGAGTCGGCCAAACTCGAAACCGATTACGGGGATGGAACATACTCGTTGACGTGCATCAACAAAAAAAAATCCAAAAAAAAAAATTCACAAAAAAAAGCTACGGTACCGTCGACGTGGGCAGCTGTGGGGAGGGCTAACTGGGTTGGCTTTGATATATTGATTGATGCTACCCAGGGCCCTACTGCTACCTGCATACTTGTTGAAAGTTAATAGCCTAAGGCAGGGTGGGCACACTGCAACAAAATAGTCGCACCGTGGATTTTTTTATACCAAATGAATAGTATAAATAGGTGATGGATTCACAAAATTGTAATTCAATATATAGGTTTCATATGTGCATGATTCCAATACATAAACAAAGTCTTACATGATGAAATATAGCATAAACATAAAATTACATCACTTAGATTTGGTAATTCTACATTGACATCCTAATGAAAGATTGTTTCTTTTTGTATAAACAACATATATAAGCTATTTATTTTCATTTATAAAGAAAAATCACCAGTTCTACCCGAATGGCATGGGATTAACATATCATTTACAAACATAAATCACCAGTTCTACCCAGAGCTTTGGAGGCTGGAGAAGTTCTCTGCTCGCCTGCTCGGGCGGGCAGCGGCGGTGGCCGGAATTGGCCTTGGCCGAGCGGCGGCGGTGGCCGGATTGGAGCCGGCGAGGCCGAGGGGTGAGGGGGGCAGGCGGCGAGTCGGCGAGGGAGCGGTCCGCGAGCGCGAGGGGACGGGTCGGCGAGGCGCGTTCCGCGAGTGCCAGGGGAATCGCCGGATCGGCAGCAGTCAGCTAGGTCGTGTCATGGCTGGCGGCGTGAGCGAGCAGGAGACGCGAGCGAGCCATGGTTTCGTGCGAGCGGGCGAGCAGGAGACGTCCACGGAGCCCAGCTGACCAGGATGGCCCAATACTAGCCCAACAAGGCAACAACCATGCTTCGTATATGCGGGGTCAAAAAAATTCCGAAAAATCTGGGTGGGCCACGGCCCCCCCGGCCCACCCACTGGATACGCCAATGGCCTAAGGGCCCTTTTGTTTGGGCTTCTAGCAGCTTTCCACGGAAAAAAGCCGGCCGAACGAACCAAAGGGCTTTGCGGTGCGGTGGGCTTTTGCCGAAGCACCTCGTTTTCCTTCAGACAGAAAAAAGCACCGATTGAGGTGCTTCCTGAGCTTCCTGGCTAGTCCTTCGAACGGGCATACAGGTTAGGTCATTTCGTTGCTCATAATTACGTCCAAACTGCCACCCTGGGAAAATCGAGCGTGCCCCCACTCTTTCCCTTTTTTCTTTTCGCTCATTCTTTTCTGAGCGACAGGGGTAGGTTTCGCTCGCCCCGCCACAGCCGCCGGAGCTCGTCTTATCCTTCCCCTGCCGGCGACCGCCTTCCCCTGCCGGCGCCCGGCCGTCCCCACCCCCCACCGCCGGAGCTCGTCTTCTCCTTCCCCTGCCGGCACCCGGCCGTCCTCGCCCCCCACCGCCGGAGCTCGTCCTCTCCTTCCCCTGCCGGCGCCCGGCCGTCCCCGCCCCCACCGCCGGAGCTCGTCCTCTCCTTTCCCTGCCGGCGACCGCCTTCCCCTGTCGGCGCCCGGCCGTCCCCGCCCCCCGCCGCCGGAGCTCGTCCTCGCCTTCCTCTGCCAGCTCGACCAGGCCGGCCGATTTTAGCTCCGTCCTCCCATGATTTGATCTATAGAGGCTGTGTGTTGCTTGATGTGCTATGACTCTGTAGAGGACGTGACGTCATAATTATAGTCACTTATAGCCAAATTGAAACAATTTAGTGGATATAATTGTTTTATTCTTGTTAATACTATCATACATTCTCCGATATATTTGTTTTACTCTTTTTAATACATTTTAGACAAATATATATTCGTGATGGTTATGTAATGAAAATTTTATGCATATGAAGTTTGACTCGAATTATTATGATGCATATGTTATTACACGCGAATCAGCAACGATATATCTTTTTATAAATGTAGGAGTGTTTCAGACAATATCATAGTTCACAGTCAGACAGCCAGCTGGGTTGCCAAAGAGCCCCACTCAAAAAAGTAGCCCAAACAAAAGGCCCTAAGCTGGGCAGGGGCTTCACGTCGGCCACCTCGCCGAACATCTTCACCAGGTCCGAGCACCCCGCGCCGGCACGGCCCTCGCCATCTTCACCCCCGCCACGCTCTGTTTCATTCTCCGTCTCGGTCTGCAGCTCCAGGCCCAGCTCCTCTTCCACGTCGTCCGATGCCGAGATGAGCAGCAGCTCGCACCCCTCGTAGTTGAGCAGGTCCGGCGGGTCAGCCGGTGCGTACCGGTTGCTCCCGAACCGCCCCTGCAGGTGCTCCGGGTACGCCGCCTTGCGCTTCCCCTGCAGCCAACCAGACCCTCCGCCGCCTCCGCCTCTCCCGCCGCCCTGCGCCGGGTTCTTGATCTGCACGAGGAACGACGCCTCCGGCTCCACGTTCATGATCTGCACAAATGATACTTTGGCAACATTTTGAAATATAGAGATGCAATGCAATTACTTATTTTGACAAACAGATGCTGAGCAGCTAAGCAATGGATACCTGGACGACACGGTCCTGGACTGGGTGCCGGGATGCCAAAAGACATCCGTCTGAGAGACTTCCCGGGCTTCGTCCGCACCGCGGACTCTGACGACTTCGTTCTCAAAGCCATGTTGCGCTCAACGGATTGCAAAAGGACCATTCCATCTGCCGTCATCCTTCACACCTTCGACGAGCTCGAGCGGGCAGTGATCGCTACGATGTCATGCATGCTGGCACCGATCTACGCCGTCGGGCCATTGCCGATCCTCCTTGGTCAAGTCGCCGACGGTGTGGTCGACACGATGGGGTCAAGCCTTTCCAAGGAGAACCATGCCTGCCTGGAGTGGCTCGATAGCAAGCCGCCAAGCTCCGTGGTGTACGTAAGCTTCGGGAGCATAACGACGCTGACGAGTAAACAACTGGTAGAGTTCGCATGGGGTTTGGCTAATAGTGAAAAAGAGTTCTTGTGGGTGATGAGAAATGACCAGGTGAACAATGGCGGCGACCCTCTTGGTGTGCTGCCATCGGAGTTCTTGGAGGAGACCAAGGAAAGGAGCTACGTGACGAGCCGGTGCCCGCAAGAGGAGGTGCTTCGTCATGAAGCGATTGGCTCATTCTTGACTCACTGTGGGTGGAACTCGGTTCTGGAGAGCATCAGCGCTGGGGTGCCGATGCTGTGCTGGCCATTCATTGGCGACCAGTACACGAACACGAGGTACGTATGCTCGGAGTGGGGGATCGGATTGGAGATCAGCTCCAACGTCAATAGAAATGAGGTGAAGGCGGCCATAGTGGAGATGATGGATGGGGACAAGGGAAAAGAGATGAAGAGAATGGTGATGGGATGGAAGGAGAAGGCAACAGTGGCTTCACTACAAGGTGGTCCATCTTGGGCAAATTTGGAGAAACTGGTCAACGAGGTGCTTAATGTACCTCCAAAGAAATACGACTAGGCTTGTGGTGTGTGTATATTTGTAATAATTCATGACATATATTTTTTATGAAATTCTTGTGATCTTTATCGGAACCTTATTTGTTGGTTATTTAGCCGGTCAATAAACTAATTAAATGTTGATTAACCATTTTTTGGGCATAAATGCACATTATTGATGGGTGATATAGGGTATGTTTGATTTGTGCCTCCAGCTTACCCTACCAAAATATTGGTCACCTCAAAGGCTCCCTGTCTCGTTTGGTTTACTGCCAATTCTTTGCCTGCCTATGCATCGTTTTGGTGTTGCCTTCACAAACGGTTGCCAATTTTCTGGCCATCCCCGGGCGGAGGATTCCTGCACCAAATAATTGGCCCGCCAATGTTGGTAGGGGAGACATAGGAAAAAACCAAACGTACCCATATTGATTTTTTTTGGCATAAATGCAGCTTACTGATGAGTCATATGTTTACTACCTTTGTCCAATATATGAAGGAAATTGGCAACAATATAACGTAATTAAAACTATTGCAAGTAACACGACTGTATGAACAACTTCAACCTAATACGATTACATGCATGTTCATGCTACATAGAGTAACAATCAAAAGCATACAATATGATAACTATTCGTTCTGCCAGCGAACCAAAAGAAATTGCTTCATTGAGTTCCAAAAAACAAAAGAAAAAACAGAATGCACAAATCATCATGTATCCAGATATGTCTTCCATGTTAATTACATGCTATCTATTGTAAGCCCACCTGATATTCTCCAATATATCGACCCAAAAAATAAGAAAATCATTTGTTTGATACTAACTGATTAGGCCAATAGTACTCTAATACATGTGTTATTGTCTATTCGTAAATTAGTTACACTATTATGAGTCATGTTTTATTCATATTTCCATCACATACATGTATCACTCTTTTGCATCAATTTTTGTGGTTCTAATCCTTCATAATTTAAGAGGATGTGTCACTCCAGTCAAACAATAAACATTTAAAAAATTGCAATCCAAGCTGGCCTAGTCATGTTACATGCCACATGAAATACATGCGAATGAGAGCACCATTGAGGAGTTGGGGATAGGAGGGAGAGAGCTAAATATAAACGTTATTTTTGTTTCCAAAATATATGACACTCTGCAAATTATGCAGTTATTATAAATGTATTATGGAAATAAGAAAATGGAAAATAACATCATTAAACTTCGGTTGAAAAGTATTTACATTGTTTATTTATTTATTGGGATAAGAGTCATATTAAATAATGGTGAAAGTTTCATCCTATAAGTTGTCCATGTAAAACCTTCAAGAATTACGCAGTGGAGCTAGAACATCGTGCATTTCAGAACATATAAAATAAATTTGGAGTAGAAAGATCTCCTAAGAGTAAAATGAAAATGCTTATTGCTTAGTTAGCCTACATATTAACTAGGATAAACTATTTTTTCATTCCACTCAACTAATAATATTTCTTTGTCCATTCAAAGAGTTACATAAACATCTTATAGCATTTGCTCAAGTGGAGACTATGATTGTAACTCGGTCACAGTATAAAGTTAGTTCGAATGCTTTTTTCAAGTGAACCCTAGTACTCTATTATTTGGACCATAATACATACTTCCTCCGTTTATAAATATAAGATGTTTTAGTTTTTGTCCACATTCACATATATCTAGATGTATGTGGACATGTTTTAATGTGTATGTACACTCATTTGTGTTTGCACCTAGCCAACATGTGAGCTAGCTAAAACATCTTATATTAAAAAACGGAGGGAATAGATTTTTGTAACTATAACTGGATTACAATATACAAGCAGTCCGCGTCTTTGAAATTTAGAGTTTATGTAAATTGCATAATAATTATTTACTTACTAGACATTATTAAAAAAGTTTCTCGAAACATGATATTTTATTTAGGATATATCATATTAGAACCTATTGTATAATTGATTATCCATGAAACTATAATTTATTTCTTGGTAAATTTAAACATAATAAGAAGATACCCTCGCAATCACAATTTAATTGAACATAACTTAAAAGTAGAACCATTTTTAGACTGAATGGAAAAATGTAAAATTCAAATAAAAAAAACATAACGTAAAAGTAGAACCATTATTAGAAACTCAACTAAGAAAAAAAATAGAAAAGAAAAGAAAGAAAATATAACGAAGGAAACTTACCCCTATATGTGGAAGAAACATATGATCCGTGTGATAGGCTGTGATTAGTGGAAGGGCCAAGGACATAAATCGATCACATGGCCTGGACGAAGGGGTTGTTCATCGATGCATGCAGGAAACGTACCGCGTGGTCCTGCGACTTCGACTGGTCCCTTCAAGGCACTGTCGAATTGCGATTCCATGGTGATAGGCTGGACGTCGGGGCCGAGCTTTTTGGCTCGGCCCGAGTTTTCTTGGGCTCGCCCCGAGCCTGGCTCGGCTCGCTAGTACGATGGACCGGCCGAGCCCAAATACCTGGACCGCAGCGAGCTTTTGGCTCGCCCAGCTCGGCTCGGTCCAGCCCGGTGGCTCGGCGAGGACGACGACCACCGTGGACGCGTCGACGGAACCTCCAGGGAGCACGTCGCGGACGAGTCCGTTGGTTGCGTGTGCAACGAAGCCGTTCACTCGCCGCCTCGCGTCCTCGGTGTATGCAGCGAAGTCCACGGTACGCCGCGGTGGCCATGAACTCTGGCCGCAGCACGTCGTGCCGCTCGACCTGCACGCCGCAAGCGAAGGACGTCTGCGTCAGGCTGTCGAGCCAGCCTACCAGGTCCGGCTCCGCTGCGCCGTGCAGCTCGTCGAGCGACACGGCCCCGAGGAAGCCCAGGAGCTCCTGATGCGTCTTGCCCGGGCGCCGGCGGCCACCAGCGCGAGCGCCGCGCCCGCGTGGATGGACAGCAGCGAGACGACGAAGTTGCTTCCCGCACCGGCGGCTGCTCCGCAGGTCGTCTCCGTCGCCGCCGCTCCGTAGGTCGTCGCCGTCATCACCGCTCCGCAGGTCGTCGCCACTCCGCACACCGCCGCTTCTCCTCTCTCTGCCGCGCTGCTGCTTCCTGGGATGGTGGCCCCACATGGCAGTGACATACGGCGTCTGGCTCGCGAGCCAACCGAGCTTCACCGAGCCATGTCAAAGCTCGGGCCGAGCCCAGTTTTCCAGCTCGCCGCTCCAACGAGCCGGACCGAGCCGAGCTCACAAAGAGCGAGCTAAAGCATGGCTCGCACCGAGCCTAGACCGAGCCAGCTCGTGTCCAGCCTGTGATGGCACGCAGGAATCATATAATTTCCATATAATCGCACGCATGCAGCACACCGCTGCTGCTAAACAGTCAATATCCACGTCTCAAATTTTCTCGCTCTGTCTTTAGTCGACTGGCGTTGGACTTGGAGCAAGAGGCCATGGAGATCCTGGAAGCTGGCGCCGAGAAGCCTCACGTGGTGTTCTTCCCTTTCCCAGCGCAGGGCCATATCAAGCCGGCGCTCCAGCTGGCTAAGCTCCTCCACCATTGCCATGGCTTTCAGGTCACCTTTATCCACAACGAGCACAACCGCCGTCGCCTCCTCCGCTCGTGCGGACCCAGCGTGCTCGCGGGGATCCCCGGGTTCAGCTTTGCGGCCGTCCCGGACGGCCTGCCCCCGTCCGAGTTGGACGCGTCACAGGACATCGCTGCCCTGCTGTCCGCCATGGAGACCTTGGGTTTGCACTTCAGGAAGCTCGTCTCGGATCTCCCGCCTGTGTCCTGCGTCATCTCCGACATGGAGCCCGTCTTGCACATGGCCAAGGAGATGGTCCTTACCTGTGTCAGCTTCTGGACTACCAGCGCGTGCGGCTTCATGGCGTGCAAGCAGTGCCAGACGCTTGTCGACATGGGAATTGTTCCTCTCAAAGGTAAGCTTTCAAAATCAGATCAGCCTTAATCCCACCATAAGTGATTTGCTATTGTTGAGTGGCATGATGAATTATTTCTCAAGCCAAATATGTTGGGATCATTGATACTATAAAAATGATTTAGGCAACTTTTTATACCGTGGAGATGGAATGCAATCACTTACTACTAGTTACTATGGCTGCTTTCTTTGACAAACAGATGTTGAGCAGCTAAGCAATGAATATCTAGACAACATGGTCCTAGACTGGGTGCCGGGATGCCAAAAGACATCCGCCTGAGAGACTTCCCGAGTTTCATCCGCACCACGGATGCTGACGACCCCATTCTCAAATGCATCCTGCGCTCAATGCGCTCAATGACTTGCAAAAGGACCACTCCATCTGCCGTCATAGTTCACACCTTCGACGAGCTCGAGTGGGAAGTGATTGCTGCGATGGCGCCCATCCTGCCACCTATCTACGCTGTCGGGCCATTGCCACTCCTCCTCGGTCAGGTCTCCGATGGTGTGGTCGACACAATGGAATCAAGCCTTTCCAAGGAGAACCACACCTGCCTGGAGTGGCTCGAGGGCAAGCGGACAAACTCTGTTGTATACGTGAGCTTCGGGAGCATAACGACCCTGACAAGTCAACAATTGGTAGAGTTCGCGTGGGGTTTGGCTAGCAGTGAAAAAGAGTTCTTGTGGGTGATCAGAAATGACCAGGTGAATAATGCCGCCGGCGACAACCCTCTCGCCGTGCTGCCATCAGAGTTCTTCGAGGAGACCAAGGAAAGGAGCTACTGACGAGCTGGTGCCCACAAGAGGCGTGCTTCGACACGAGGCGATTGGTGCATTCCTAACGCACTGTGGATGGAACTCGGTTCTGGAGAGCATCAGCGCTGGGGTGCCGATGTTGTGTTGGGCGTTTGGCGCCGATCAACACACGAATAGGAGGTACGTTTGCTCAGAGTGGGGGATCGGCTTGGAGATTAGCACTAATGTCGAGAGAAATGAGGTGAAGGCGACCATCGTGGAGATGATGGATGGGGACAAAGGAAAGGAGATGAAGAGAATGGTGATGGGATGGAAGGAGAAGGCAACCGTGGCTGCACTGCCAGGTGGATCATCTTGGGCAAATCTGGAGAGAGTGGCCAACGAGGTACTTTCTGTACCTCCTGTGAAGATTACAAAGGAATATGCCTAGGGTTGTGATGTGTATATTTGTAATAATTTATGGCAAGCATGATTTATGCCATTGTTGTGATGTCTATCGAAACTTCGTTGGTTGTTCAGTTGTCAATAATATAATTAAATGGAGATCTTGTTTGGCATAAATGCAGATTATTGATGGGTGATCTGTATCTATAGTGAACACCCAACTACACCATTTTGCAACAAAGTATATTATTGTGCTACCACAGTACGACCTGACGTTGTGGGACTTGGCTCGCATACTCCGCTCCCTCCAATTGTACCCCCAGCACACATACAGCTGCTCACACAATTTCCTTTATACCATATAAAAAAAAGAATAAATCAGTTGGTCGCACCTTCTCTCTCCAGGCTCCGGCTGATTTTCCCGTAAAAAAAACACTCCGTCCTTTGCCTTCAACACAAGAGAGAAGTCGTTGCACGAGCTGAAAAGTTGTGCCTTAACGACGGCAGGTGGTCGAGAATCATCTGCGGAGGGATATCAGCAAGCTGGGAGCGGAGTCCATACCGCGAGGTGAGTCTTGGGGCGGACTGGCGGAGGGGGACGAGTGGCAAAGTGCTTGGTGATTGTGCTCCCTGTCCAAACTTCGATGGTTGTTTATGAGTCAAGAACATAATTTAATGCAGATTATTGTTTTGTTGGTAATGCAAATTATTGATGGTGATGATATCTACATTGAACACCCAACTACTTTGTTGTTCGACAAAATATTTATTGTTGTCGTGCTATTAAATTCTAGGATTACTCTTAATAGATATTAAGGGTGTGACCCCTGTCCAAACTAATGGCTTTTTACGAGTCGAAAAATAATACTCAAGAAAACATGTACTAAAGAGAAATGGATGAGAAAATGTTCAAGACAAAGGTAAACGGCCTATACCAGTTGGTTCAGTAAAATTTCGGCAAGCATTCAGCTCACAACTATAAGAGGGATAGTCTAAACATGTACTACCAATTCCCAAGCCATAAGGGACCAAATAAAAATATATATAGCTGCATGGAAAGCCATTGCCTGCTAGGATGTTAATATTTTAATTAGCATTAGCTTAAACAGGAAATACTAATGCAAAGATATGTAATCAACCAATCCTCCAAAAATATTATCAGAGATTTAGAGTCTAGATACTATTATCTAAAACGAGACAAGTTGAATGAGAATGTACTGGTGATTAAAACCACTGGTGGCTCATTTGGGACAAATTCTCTGTCTATCGTCAACAATAGCAAATGATCATATACCTGAACATAACTGTTGCTAATAATGTAGAGGCTGAATCATGGAACTTTCATCATGCCGAGAAATCAAAGAAGAAATACAATCAACCAAGCATGATTAAAACTGAACAAATAATGGACAATCACCTCTGCTGCTGTAAAGATGTGATGAAAATAGGTAGAGTAGGGGGCTCACCTTGTTCTTAAACTGAAACCTGCAATGTCTGTCAAAGATCTGTGAACTCACCTTGTGCGCCATCTTCCGGTGCAGCACCTGGCACGCGCATGACCAGCAGTTCAACCCGCTCAACGCAGAGCACGCGCATGACTCATGCGGACGCGTCTGCCCGTGTGAGGATAGCCGCAGGCCTATACCACCGGCGCAGGCCGCTTTCCACACCATGTGGTCGCGAGATGTGTCACGATCCTACACTCTCACACACCCAAACACAGAGGATACAACGATACAGGGGGCCTCGATGTCACATCGAGAAGGGGAAATCGTCCAGCACGAGGCTAGCGATGGAGGAAGAAGAGAGATCGATGCCCATCAGGGACTTCTGTTTAGATTAGATATCAATTGACTGGTTCCGGTGGGTACAAAGTATTGGCATATATAGCCTGCTTTCTCCCTGAACTCCCTTACAAGCTGGACCCACAAGTGCAAAGTAACATCTAAACCTGGTCTTTGTGGACCAACTAGGCCTGGTATATGACATTACCCCCTCCTTTTGTGACCCTTGACCCCAAGGGTCATCAACAGCTTCGCCGTGGAAATTTAGTATCTTCAGTTGTGGTGTACGCCGGAGCATCTTGTTTGCAAGCAGGAGAAAATGCAGCAGGAGACGTTGTGGTACCTCCAAACAAGTGCTGCAGGCATCATCTGCTTTCTTCACCATCGGTTGAACTGAATATGTCCTTGTCATCAAGAGTGATAGGTTCAATGTGGAGTTGAGGTATATTAACTTGCTGGGTAATGTGCACAGTCACAGGCTAGCCCGGCATCAAGGAACTCGCATCAATCTTCTGAATTTCTATTTGTGTTAACCACTGCAATGCTCCAATTAGATGCTTCCACCAACAAGGAGAGATGAAATTTGGTCTGGTCAAACTGTAGCACACCAAAAGGATCACATTATCCCTCGCCAGATACAAATGCGGCATTGCTGCATTTGGGTGACGCTGAAGTTGTACACCACCAGGATCCCAAGGAGCTTGATCAAAGGATAGAAGTGCATCTACATTGACAGTCATCAGCGCAACAACTATCACCCCCCACGAAGAGAGTAGATAAGTAGATGTTGCTATAGTGCTCCTGTAGTGAATAAGGACAGCTGATAAAATCACAGGCCAACATCCTGTCCAGCATAGCAACGAGGTTTTGTGCCCCTGAGTGTCCAGTAGCAAGCAAGGTGCTTCATGCAGCAGAATGGCATTTGGATGACATAACAGACTCTGCAGTGCGCTGTTTTCAGATTGCACATCCAATGAGATAATTCTATGGGTGATCCAAGGTATTGCAGTTAAGCTGAATAAAGCATGTACTGCACTTAGTCCAGCATACACAGGAACACATTCAGTATGATCACCTGGCACCCATGCAATTGTCCACTGAAAATTCTCCACATTGTATAGAGACTCACGTCTAGCACGGTAACAGTGAAACCAAGACTTGTGCAGTACAAGATTAATTCTCCAGGATTTTCCCGACTGCTCCAATGCACAACAAAAGAATAGGATATGTCCAGGAGTGCAAAGCCAACATTGCGACTGCAATAATGAGTCACTGAAAAACCAACGCATCTGCTCAGAACAGTGGGTATTACCTCGCAGAATATGATGATAAATCCATCGTGTACGAACCTCGACTGTCAAGACCCTTGTACTGGTATTACTCTGCTGTACAACTGCTTCTCCATTGAGGATGGCAAGGAATCCATTGGACCTGGGGTACCTTGCACGTGTATGTGACCATGCTATGTACCACTGAAATTGACTAGTACAATAGATGGAAACATTGCCAGTAACGACACACTGAAAACTTGGAACTCTGAAGCATTGCGAGTAGTGCCAATTGTAATCCTCAGGTCTGTACTTCTGCTGATCAGCCTGTGTAGTCGACCTAAACTCAGTGTAATATTGCACCATAGCAGATTTAGCTCCAGCAGTTGGCAGGTTCATGCACAAGCTAAGAGGAGGTAGCCACGGAGGCTTAAGCTTCAGCATTTCTATTCTCTCAAGCAGCTGTCTATCTTCTCTTACTGCAGGCCAAATTGCACTTTGTTTCTTCTAACTCCCTTGAAAATCTTGCACTGACGGTGGCAATGATTGTTGTGTCATCCGAACCACAAAGAATGCCAGACACCCAAAACATGCACATGAGGACGTGTTGTAGTTCATAGCTGCATTACATAGATAGCACAAGTGAAACTGCATTTCTATTTGCTTCGTCTTGCTTGTAATTAGCGGCAACGTCAGAGACTGGAGCTTGCTGTCAATGCCTGGGATACTGTTCTGCAAAGGAGGAGGCCACAGACTCCTCACCACAAAGAGATCACCAACAAAAAATTCAGTAGCAAGGCAGTCGTCATACTTCTGAGAATTCGAGACTTCCAGTACACCCCAAGAATCTGGAGGTTTGCCGGGCGGACGAAGAACATCTGTTGAGGTGGTCGTGGTCGGCGGCACGGCCATCTGCAATCCTTGACACCCCGACAAGCAGGTGGTGGACTGGAGTGTCGTGGAAGAAGCCGACGCACCTAGGCTAGCTCCTGTTATGGAGCGCATCACGCACCCGTACCAGTTCGCCTTCCTGAAGGGGCGGTACATCCATGATGGAATCCTGGCACTACATGAAATTATTCATGAGGTTAAGTCTCAGCGCCAGAAGGGCGTGTTTCTTAAGCTGGATTTCCAAAAGGCATACGACCGCTTGGACTGGGCCTTTCTCCGGTTGGCGCTAGAACGAAAAGGGTTTGATGATCGGATGATACGTTGGATCATGCAGATAGTTATGAGTGGCAACACCGCCATCAACATAAATGGGAAGTGGGTCCCTATTTTAGGCCGACTTGTGGGGTTAGACAGGGGGATCCTATCTCCCCCTTACTCTTCAACTCTGCGGTTGACATCCTTGCAGAGGTCTTAGAGAGAGCTAAGACCTCTGGCCACATCTCTGGAGTGGTTGGACATCTTGTCCCAGGGGGTGGGGTGACGCATCTCCAGTACGCGGATGACACCATGATTATGGTGGAGGGATCTGATCTTGAAATTATCAATCTCAAGTTCCTGCTCCTCTGCTTTGAGGCCATGTCGGGCCTCAAGATTAACTTTGATAAAAGTGAGGTTGTGATCTTGGGTTATTCGGCTGAGGACCAACAGCGGATCGCGGACAACCTTAACTGTAAGTTGGCCACATTCCCAGTGACTTACCTGGGGATGCCGGTCCGAGACTCTCGGATCCTTGTAAAGGATCTGGACCCGCTAGTTGAGCGGGTCAAGTCCAAGGCCGCGCCGTGGCAGGGGAGGTTTACCTCCAAGGGGAGCAAGACCGTTCTCATTGACTCCTGCCTATCTAGTCTCCCCATGTTTATGATGGGGTTATATATACTGCCGGAGGGGGTACATGGCAGCTTTGATAGAAAGCTGTCCCGCTTCTTCTGGCAGGCGGCTAACGGTCGTCAAAAGTATCATATGGTCAAATGGGCATAGGTATTTTGGCTTCCCGGCGCATGAATGAGGCTCTCATGTTGAAGTGGGTCTGGAGGATCCTGAGGGGTGATGGGGGACTCTGGCTTCAACTAGTGAAGGCCAAGTACCTACGTGGTTGTCCTCTCATGGCTTGTGAGAGGAAGGAGGGGTCTCAGTTTTGGAGATCTCTTAAGCCATTAAACATGAGATCCGGCTTGGGGCTACCTTCTCCGTAGGCGACGGAGGGAGTACCCTGTTTTGGCTAGACTCATGGCTTGGTGGAAGACCACTTAGGTATGAGTTCCCGGAGCTCTTCGCTATTTGTTCTGACCCTATGCTCTTGGTGGCGGACGCGGTCCATAACGGGCGCTGGAACATTAGGTTCCGCCGCACGTTTGGTCTGGTGGAGGCCGACCGGTGGGAGGGCTTGTTGGCCTCCCTTCCATACTCCCTTACGGACGCCCCGGATAGTGTTTCTTGGGCCCTCTCGCCCTCGAAATGCTTTACAGTCCGGTCCGCTTACCGGGCCCTATTTAGAGGACCCGTGCTTTCGTGGACCTCCCACTTGTGGAAGGCCCCTATGCCACTGAAGATTAAGATCTTTACGTGGCAGTTGCTGAGAGACCGCCTCCCTTCTGGTGTGGAGGTGGTCAAGCGTTTTGGCCCGGGGGATGGTAATTGTCCCCTATGCGCGGTCCCAGAGTCGGGGACCCATATTCTTTTCTCTTGCCCCGCAGCTCGCTTCCTGTGGAGTTTTCTGGAAGAGGCGCTTGGGCCTGAGTGGCAGGCCCAAGACCTTGCTGAATTCCTAGAAGTGCAGGCGAACCGTACTGGTAAGAGGAGGCGCCTCTTCTGGTTAGTGTTTGCCGCGATGACCTGGACCCTTTGGACTATTCGTAACAAGATGGTTATCGAGCGTGTCTTTCTGAGACGTGCCTCTGACTCCGTTTTCAAATTCTTGGCATTTTTGCAGCAGTGGCACCCGCTCTGTAGACAGCGGGACAAGGAGCGGCTGGATGGATTGATCGAGAAGCTTCTTAGGGCGGCACGCCTTCTATCTGCGTCATCCAGCAACTGAGTTACTCCCATGTGGAGTTGTATCACCTCGTTTTAGCTTTGGGCATCTTTGTGCTGTGGCCCCAGCAGACTTGTTGTTGTTCTTGGATTCTGTAACTGGATATCTGTATGCTTGTGGGCGGTTGCTTTATTTATAAGCGGGGCGAAAGCCTGTTTCGAGGAAGAAGCCGACGCCACTGCTGGTGCGAGCCAGGGAACGTCGCCGCTGCATATTTGAATAGACAAGCAGTACTTCACGGTGTACCATGCGAGCCTCTGCTCGAAGACGCTCATGTCCGCTGTCTGCACGTGGTAGATCACCGCTGCTTCTAGCTCCTCTTCTGTCACGGGAGATGTGGCGAAGTCGGTGCCGCAATATGTCGAGCACGTGGTGGGCGATACCAGTGGAAGGTCACCGAGCGCGTCAGACGCCGCAGCAGGCGCTACAGGCACAGAGGGTGAGGCTGGAGCCTTCGTTGTTGCCGTTGGTGGCGCTGCCGGGATGGACGTGACCCTCACTGTGGCCGGTCCATGATCCTCCCCATGGCCGATGCGTGTCTCCTCGATGCTGGTGGCGGCTGCAGCAGATCCATCTGCATCAGCTGTAGGTTCACTCATCATGGCCACGACGCGGTCCGATGGAGGCATTGGAGTGGTCGCCGTTGGCGTTGGAGTTTGGGCAGCTCGCCGGCGCTCCATCCCCTCCAAAATTTGGTCAAGACGAGCCAAATTCTCGTGGAGGAGCTTGATGGTCGCAGATGCAGCTTCCCCTTGTTTCCGCAGCTCCGACAGATCGGACTGCACCTTCTCCATGGCGAATTTCTCGGATCCGCCCCAAAATTGAATCTCACTCTCTCGATTGGAATTTGGGGAAATTTTGTGGAAGCACACCCGGGGATCGAATGGCTCCTGATACCAAATGTCACGATCCTACACTCTCACACACCCAAACACAGAGGATACAACGATACAGGGGGCCTTGATGTCACATCGAGAAGGGGAAATCGTCCAGCACGAGGCTAGCGATGGAGGAAGAAGAGAGATCGATGCCCATCAGGGACTTCTGTTTAGATTAGATATCAATTGACTGGTTCCGGTGGGTACAAAGTATTGGCATATATAGCCTGCTCTCTCCCTGAACTCCCTTACAAGCTGGACCCACAAGTGCAAAGTAACATCTAAACCTGGTCTTTGTGGACCAACTAGGCCTGGTATATGACAAGATGCTTGTCGGCGTGCACATCGCCAACATCTGCTGCTGTGGTGGCGCAGCACCCAAGCAGGTCGTCGGATATTGGGCGCCAGTTCATCGCCTGTTCTTTTCTTTTTGGCAAATACATCACCTATTCCACAGTACATAAAACATCATGACAAAGAGCGCTCGCAGCTGACTACCCATACCCAACAAACAGCTTCATCGAATGTATTGAACCACGACTTGTCATCACCTACTAACCTCTTGCAGCGCACGCCTTTTTATGACATTGTTTACTTCTAATGTATTTTAAGTGGATTCTAGGGGATTATCTTGGATCCTGGAAAATCCACAATAATCCGTTTGTCAATCCGGTTTTGGACTGGATAATCCCGAGATATCTTCTACCAATCACCACATTTTTGTCAGATTAAATACACTACACCATGCTAGTGTACTGGGGTGGAAGAATATTTGTGAGGATTTGAGGGGATTGGGTGAAAGTAAGGATTTCATCAAATCCCCTCCCATCCCCAATCCCATTGGGGATAAATTACACTCCTAGTTAACAAGGCCTAAAGATGGAATAGACAGCACAATCTATTGTCATGATTGAAGAACCCAGGAGAGGAGATGAAAACCAACATGATGTTGCGCTTGGCTGCATGGGTACAGAAATAGTCATCGGAGGAGAGTTTCAGAATAAGGAGTGGGAGCTGTACAGCAGTATTTTTGGAGAAGTCATTCAACCAAAACGTATTTTTGGAGAAGTCATTCAACCAAAACATTGTATTCTTCAAACTGCATCAGATCTGTACTATCCTCCTCCACACAACATATAGTGCAGATCAATGTACAACAAGAAAAAATTGTAATGACCTGGTAAACCGGAAATAATACAGATCAATGCTGAATGAAAAAATCATACGTAGCCACTTGGAGCTCGGTCAACCTGGACTGGACTCATCTGCACTGAGGCGGCGCCGTCAGGCAGACTTGGCGGGGTTAGTGTTGGCAACCTGCAGGCTGAGGAACAGAGGAGATCACATCATATGCGACTGCTTGTTAAATAAATAACAAATATCTTGATAATTCCAAATAAAACATAGAGACATAACACCCACGGAGACCTACCTACAGTGAGGCATTTTCGATATGCTACCTTGTAGTAATAATTCTACTGAATTAGCAATGCCTTGAAATCTTTAAGGAGAATTCTAGTTTTCTCTTAGAATATTAGCACTCTTGTTTTCTGCCCAAACCGAGTGCACAGGGTTGAACATTCTTGTAACCAATTCCAAGTCCAACTGAAAACGAAGTTAATCACAACAAAGGTCGCAAGTCTTTATTGGGCTGCATGACTAGTCGCCCTCTTGGTGTTTACACGTACTCATCAATGCAGGTAAGAGGGAGGTCGGGCACCCAAACAACAAATGATTCATTGTTTCCATTTCTCCACATAACTTGCACCCCACACCTCCAGGCCACCCTTTCTTCGCCAGTTCAACCGTCACCTGAATTTTACCCCTCACACACATCCACATAAAAATTCTTACTTTCAGCGGCGCACATGCTTTCCACAGTTCAGCCATCCTTAAGTCTCTAACCCCCGAGAACAACATGAAATTATACAGTGATTTCGTACTAAAATCCCCCTTTGGTGAGAGAGCCCAGGCCACCGAATCAGGGCGATCAGCTAACACCACGTCCCCCAGTTCTCGTATCAACTCTTCCCATTCATCCGTTCCCCCCCCCCCCCCCCCCCCCCCCAAACGATCTCCGAAACGTAAGGTTATGACTACCTCCCGTTAACACCTCCCGAACCGTCCAAGTTTGCTGTTCGCAGCACATGTATAAGAGCGGATATTTCACTCTCGAAGAAATCTGATCCAACCACACATCATTCCAGAAATCAATTTTAGCTCCATCCCCTAATTTATAAGTCAAACCCATCTTTACCCATTTTTTACCGCATGCAAGCCTTTCCAGAACTGAGAAGCCCCACCCGAGCTAGACTGGAAAAAACCTTCTCCATTGGGGCAATATTTCTTTCTGAGCAACCTACAACTCAAACTCATGTCCCCTTGTTCGATCCTGAAAATCCACTTGGATAAGAGAGCAATGTTTTTAGTTTTACTATCCACAAAACCCATTCCACCGTAATTTTTTGGTCTGCATAAATTCTCCTACTTAACCATATGATATTTCCTTTCCTCTCTTTTATTCTCCCAAAAATACCTAGCCATCGCCATGTTGATTTTATGATGATTTACATCCGAGATTTTATAAAAGGACATAATATGAGTTGGAATGCTACTAAGAGTCAATCCTGTCCCCCCCCCCCCCCCCCCCCCCCCGAGGACAATTGAGAACCCTCCCAGGTTTCCAACCTTTTGAGCACCATCTCCACCACAAAATCAAAGTCAGAGGCAAACAACACATCCGATGACACTGGCATACCTAAGTATTTCATGGGTAACTTCCCAACTTCACAATTAAAAAGGTTGGCTACTCGTTTCTGATCCTCATCGTCAACACCAAAAACCACCACTTCACTTTTTTGGTAATTAATTCTCAAACCCGACATCGCCTCAAAACAATAAAGCAAAAACTTCATAGTGGCAATCGATCTATCCGAATTCTCCAAAAAACAACACAGTATCATCAGCATACTGCAAGTGAGTCAAGCCCCCATCCACCAGCTGAGGGACCAACCCGCACGGATGCCCTTTAACCTTAGCCTTTGTAATCATCGCACCCAAAGCATCTGCTACTGAGTTAAAAAGTAGAGGAGACAAGGGGTCACCTTGCCTTAACCCTTTATAAGTTCTGAAAAAACCCCATTATCCCCATTTATATTAATGCAAACTCTCCCCGACTAGATCAAAGCCTTTCCTAGCTAACACATCTCTAAGGAACGCCCAATGCACCTTATCATACGCCTTTTCGAAATCAAGTTTCAAAATAATACCTTGTCCCCCAGATTTTTTTTAACTCATGCATCACTTCATGCAAAACTACCACCCCCTCAAAGATATGCCTACTCGGAACAAAAGCAGTCTGCGCCTCATCAATAATTGATCCAGCCACCGAGGTCAGCCTCAACGTGAGTACTTTAGTGATAAGTTTAAACACTACATTGAGCAAACAAATGGGCCTATATTGCTTAATCTTAGTTGCATTTTTTACTTTTGGCAGCAGCGTAATCACCCCGTAATTCAGTCTTTCCAAGTTCAATTTTCCTTTTGACAGATCGTTCAACATTTCCAAAATCTCTGGACGCAAAATATGCCAAAACTCTTTAAAGAACTGCACCGAGAAGCCATCTGGCCCAGGGGCAGTGTTTAATTTTGTCAGTTTCAACGCTTCCTCCAATTCAAGCACAGAAAAAGGTTTCACAAGATTTACACTCTGTTCTACCGACAGCCTCCCAGACTCCAACCAGAAGTCACTATGCAACTTCACGGTTGGTTTCCTTTCCAACCCAAAGAGATTTTTATAATATTCCGTGATATAAATTCTAAGATCATCCTCTTCCGAAATAATTCTGCCATCATCCTCTAGCGCTTTAATTAACGTTCTCCGCCTCCTACCATTTGCCACACTATGGAAAAATGCCGTGTTCCTATCCCCTTGAAGCAACCACTGTGAAACAGAAATCCTGATCCAAATCTCCGTGAACAGAGGTAAGCGCTAAGAAGGGAGCGAGGCTCTCCTCCCCCAACCCTAGGCTTTCCCGTGCCCGCGCCGCCGGCAGGCCGCGCCTCCCCCTTCCCTCGCCGCGTCCGCGCCGCCCCCGCGGCGGCCGGCGCGGCCCCCTGCTCCCTGCACCCGTCGCCTCTCCCCGCCTCTGTCCTTCCGCCGCTGTCGGCGTGTGCCGCCGAGCTCTGCTCGGGCGTGGCCGGCGGCGGCGGTTGTCTTCTCCCCGCGCATGTTGGAGGCCTCGCGGGGCGGCTCTCCTCCGGTGCCGGTGCACCTCGGGCGGCGGCGGCCCGGCTCCGGCCGGGGGTAGCAGAACGACGGCGACGGCTTGCTGCGGGGCGGCGCGTTGCTGCGGGCGTCGACGTGCAGCGAAGATCGCCGGCCGGCCCATGCGGCCCAGATCTGGGCCCGTCGGGCCCATCTGGGTCAGGGCGGGCCGGCTTGACCTGCGGTGCGTTTTGCAGATGTAGGGGAGGTGGAGGATGCAGCTGCAGCGGCGACTGCGGCCGACCTTGTTGCAGCGTGACGGCGAGCTTCACGGGCCCGGATCCCCCCGGATCTGGGCAAGGCCGGACTCTATTAGGACTGGTATGCCCCCATGGGGGCTTTACGGGCCCGCTGGGCTCGGTCGGACCTGACGGAGACTGGTGTGCCCTGCTGTCGCGTCCAGTCGACTACCGTCTTTGGCGGTGGAGGTTGCTCCCTCCCGCTCGGCTGCGGTACTGCTGTCCCCGGTTCCTACACCTCACCTCCGTCTTGCAGACCTCGTGACGGCTACTTCGGTGAGACGACGATGGTGGTGACTTCGGTTCCGTTGGCGCATGGTGGTGGGCGGCTAGTCTGGTGGTTTCGAGGCTCGTCCTCGCGGGGCTCCTGTGTTACCGATCGTCCGGGGTTGTGGAAGGGGTTTCGGGAGAAATCCTTATCGGTTTGTTCGACACCGACGCGGTGCCGCCTCCGGGTGGCATCCTTCCTTCCTGAAGGGCGTCGAGGCTACCCTTCGCTTCCCTCCGTGCCGGGGGAAACCCTAGGACCAGTGCCCTGGTCCGGGCAGCAGCATGGCGTCCCTTCTTGAAGGGGCTGCTTGGTACTCGTCGATTCGGTGCTAGGAGCGTGGTGGTACTCTGTTGGAGAGGGCGCAGCGGTTCCGGGTCACCATCGTTTTAATCGATCCACCTATGTCTCCTTTTTGTTTCTTCTTCTTTTCTTCTCTTCCCCTTTCTTTGGGTGTATGTTTGCTGCCGCCCCAGCATTTCGTAACTGTTGGTTGTATCGGGTTGTTGCTATATTTATATAGCGGGGCTACGGCCTATTTCGTCTTCAAGCAACCGCTGTTCCCCACCCCTCCGTTGCCAATATAGCTCCTCTGCCGCATAAATCTGCGACAATTGTTCCTCAATCTCATACCTTGTTCTCCACTCCTCTTCTGCCAAGAGCCCCTGATCCCCCAATTCATCCAACTCAGCCAAAGCCGAAGTTAACCTCACTTTTGCCCTCCTCGACTCACCCCTGAAATTAGCTCCCCACCCCTTCATAAAGCAGCGCAACGCACTCTGTTGTTCTTTCCAAAAATCAAGAATATTAGAATTATTTTTGTTCGGCCATTTACCAATCACTGCTGACTTAAAAGACTCATCAAGGAACAGCAATGGAGGACAGGCGCAAGTAGAAGACGACGAAAGGGAAGGAAGCGGCAAGAATAGGGATGAGATTAATCTTCTCCCGTCGCGGTGACATAAATATACCGCGGCGCTGTCAAATCCGAACCGTCCGAACGACATCGGCGACAACGGCTTGCATCCAACCCTACACGTGGCGGCCGTGGAACGCAACCGTCGCTGGCCACACCGCCCACTACGCACGAGAAAAGAGAAAGCCATCATCACGTCCCGAAATTTTCGCGCCGTGCGGTCAAATCAGAACTGAAGCGGCGTCTTTCTTGGGCAACACTGACACTGGGACCGCAGTGACGCGTCCCATCAGCGGCAGCACGCAAGCCAACATCGTCATGCATGACGTCAGCTTAGCAGGCCGAAGAATTATTCGAGTCCGGCTAGCGATGACAAACAAAGCATAGCCAACAGGCTGTCGAGTCCCTCTGATGGACCCTCTTATCATTCGACTACGGCACATTATCGCCTAAGCATTTTACAGTAGGCCGGTAGGCTGAAAGGGACTCCTTCATATGTCGAGTCCCCAAATCATACTCTCTTCACAGTAGGCCAAGCGGCTGAAAGGGACTCCTTCATTTATTGGGTCCCCAAATCATGCTTCATTCACTCCTATCGGGAGCGCATAAAAAATTTCTTTCGACCGGAGGTTAATTGAGATTAACCTCAATTGCAAGCAATTCAGCTTAATCTCGGGGGCTACTCACATCGGGAGCGCTGTCGCGCCCCGATAAGCACAAGACTACTAGACCATTGAGTCCCAAAGCAGGCATTCGAATTCTTATCGACCAAAGCTACTCAGCTCTATACGAAGCCCACGACCACAGCAGTCGCAAAACATTCTGTACCCGAGATGCGTCCGCCGCATATGATCCTCGGATACTGCATTCAACGTGCAAAGACAAGACCCGCCGATCAGTCGAGCTGGCCAGGGCTCGCACCCGCTGCGTTCACCCTGTAATTTCCGTGCCAGCAGGCATGAAGAAAATCCTGACGGACGCGTTGGGTACCCAATGTATCATACTACAATGTCCTCTGTAATACCTCCGCAGCTTGAGTCGAAGCTTATCACCTCTTTGCAGGCTCGAGTCCGGGGACTCGAGTTTGAAGTAGGCTAGCTAGGTTTTTGCCTAAGTGCATTTAACTGATCTCGATCCGTCGAGTGAACCGGCCAGCTATGTCATCAGCCCTAGAACTTGTCGATTGGACAGCAAAACGTGAAATATCCAGCGATCGATGCATTACCGACTCAAAACAAAACACCTTGTAACAGGTAAAAGACGACGTGCACCCGGAGATGAGTCCTTACCCGATTCTTCGACTCGACCAATCACTCGGGGGCAACTGACGTGGGCCTACCTATCGGGTGCCCCACCATGAGGGTACCTGTGCACGCAAGGACTAGGGCCCAACCGGTGCCTACTAGAAGACAACATTCAAGGCCCACGAAGGGGCCCAAACAAGACAGAGTGCGTCCCAAAAAGGCGTAGTTTATGACGGTAGAATGTTACCTTACCTGTAAACCTAATCGGTTGCAAACTCCCAGGACCCAGCTCCAATATAAAGGCTGGGAGGGCCACCGATCTAGGTTACGCCATATTCCACCACCAAAACCCTAGCGAGACCGACATCTCGTCGGGATCGCCATTGTAACACTCCATATAATCAATCTCAGACAAGCATGAAGTAGGGTGTTATCCTCCGGGAGCTGAACCTGGGTAAATCGCCTTACTTGTCAGCCGTGGTAACTACCAGCACTTCATCTTTCTCCCTCTCAATCAACCTGGGGTACTCGACCCTGAGACTTGCCGTGGCCACCCCATGTCACCTATCTACCACTCAATCGCCATGGAGCTCCTCCGTGGTTCATCAAAGCGTTTGATCAACGTACACGTGCGTTCTTCTGCGTGGAACGGACACGGTGCAGGGGGCCATTGCATGGTCACCTTGGAGTCGATCTGCAAGCCGCAGTCGTACGGGGGTCTTGGGATCCCCAACATGCAGCTGTTTGGGATGGCGCTCCGCCTTCGCTGGGCCTGGCAACGTCATGATCCCAACAACTATTGGGAGGCCTGCCGGAGAGTGTGAACCGGCCATGGAGAGTTTCTTTCCAGCCTCCACATCGACGGAGGTCAGGAACGGATGCCTCGCCAAATTTTGGCGAGATAGATGGCTCGGAGGCCAATCAATCACGTCACTCACGCCGCACTTGGTGGCTGCAGTTGATGCGTCCGCGATCGCCACACGATCGGTCCGTGACGCCCTCCACAACAACTCCTGTCAGTGACGTCTCAGGAATCTTAACGGTGCCGGTGATCTCGGAAGTCCTGCATCTATACAACCGCCTGCAAGACATCCCCGCCCTCACGGATCGTGAAGACCGCCTGGTGTGGAAGTGGACCCCTAATGGGATCTACACGGCAGCGTCTGCGTGCAAAGCTCTCTTCCTCGGCAGGAGGAGTTCACGTGCGGCCAGGTGCTCTGGAAGGCTTGGGCGCCGGGTAAATGCAAGCTGCATGTGAGCATGTCTGGTTGTCTCTCCGCCGTCGGCTCTGGACAGCAGACCGCAGATTCGTCATGGTCTGCAAAGCCATGCATCTTGCCCGCTATGCGAGCCGATCATCTTGCCGTCGCGTGCCCTTTCTCCCGCGCTGTCTGGACGACCATCCTTGGCAAATGCGGGCTACCAAAACTGATCCCGCATGCGATTCCCTTGAGGACTTGTGGCCGCCGGCAAGAAGACGGGCGCCCAAGTGCCTCCGCAAAGGCTTCGACAACCTTGCCATCCTCGTCATTTGGAGGATCAGGCTCGAACGCAACGCGAGAGTTTTCGAGAACGCGCCGTCTTTGCTTCAAGACCTCTGCACCGCCATTGCGGGCGATGTGCACCTCTGGAAGCGAGCTGGTGCTGCGGGGTTAGCTGTCTTGTGGAGATAGTCAGCTTAGTTAGGGCGTTGTTAGTCTCACACGGTTGTCCTCCGTGATCCCGCACAGTTTTCTTTCGCCACCATGTAAGGACTTTTGTCCCACCCCTGTAACCTCTCTTCTTTCTATCTGTGCACTCGACAGCAAGCTTTTGCGTGTCCGCACAAAAAAAAATGATGCTGGACAAATGAGTAGCACCATTGGTTACCATGGTAAATGACCCATGCTCATTTGTCAAACCATTCATCAAATGGGCAATATTTTGAGAAAGAGTGGACAACATTTATACATACTCTTGGCGATGCCCTTTCCCTCCTCCGCATGATGTCTTCAATATTAGCGCCTAACGCCACCCATTGACCAGCCCCCACCTTGTATAGCGCATGTTTGAAGGAATGCAGGACAATCTCTTGGGTGAACCGGATGCACTATCCGGTTCACCCATCTCGTTGTTTTGGATTAATAATTTAAGACCAGGGTGTCATCCGCATATTCAAGGTGTGCGACACCCTGGGATCAAATGCAGGACAACCTTTGGGTGTTGCTCCCTTGGTTTGCTAGAGACAAAATGCGGACGGCCGGAAGAGGAGTCCCCTTGGCACACCCCTCTAGTGTTTATGAAGTAAGGAGTATCTCATTGTTGATTGAGATTGCAATCTGATCACCCATGACCAGTTGCATGATCCGAAACATATCTGCCTCGGATTCATTTAATGCAGGGAATTTCAGTCAAGAAATCCCAACTAAGCCCTTTTTCAAAGTTCAATTTCAACCGCATTCCCCATGTTTTTTTAGTTCAGAGTCCATGGACAATCTCATGGAGCGTGAGCACTTCATCAAGGGTAAATCTACCCTTAGTGAACACGGTTTGAGTAGCACTGATAATGTTATGGACGACAGGGAAAGCCGAAACGCAAACCAAGATTTTGAAATTGTGGTGAACAGATGAAAAGACATTTATCAAATAAATTGTAATTGCGGTCCAATAATGAACCACGAGTTTTGTGATTGCATCGGTCCAAGCAGAATGGCTTGTCTTTGATCTCCCTGTTCGTCAACTCAATGACTCTCTTAGCATGTACTACGAACTGAAGGAGTCTAGAAATACTCTCAAATGCCAGAGATCCCAGATTCCCAGGAGAAGAATCAGAGCACCCAATACATGATTTCGCGGGAAGCAGGTACACTTCGGACTTGTGCATCACCATTCGGAGCCCTCCCGCATCATCGCCATCGCCACCGCACCGCTCCACCTCCACGCCGGCCAACAGCACGTACCGGTGGGTGGACGCCTCGCCGCCAATGAAGAACCTCGCCACGCAGAACCTGCCGTCTCCCAGGTGCACGAGGCGCGACGTCTCCGACATCTACCCCCACTCCACGGGCGGAACGACGACGTGCCCCGAGAGACTGCGCACCGTCGGCGGCCGCTGCCGCTGCTGCGTCGTCGTTGATCCGAGGTCCACGGCACAGAGGAGGTCCGTGTCACAGCAGCTGACTTCGCGGGTGCGGGACGTGAGGCCGAACCAAAGGCCGTGCTTGGGGACGAACTCGCCTTGGCCAGCGAACGGCAGTGTTGCGCTCGAAATGCGTCACACGAACACGTCCTCGTGTACCCGCGGTGCCGGGGGAGATACTCCTCAACTCGCCCCGCGGGAGGCCGGCTTCCAGCGCGATACGCAAGACAGCAAGCCGGCGCTTTTGACACCAGACGCCCCAGCCCCTCGGGAAGCCCCGTCTGAGGAAGCCGGCGACGATTGGCTGAACTAAGCCGGACTTGGCCGCTCTTAGCTCGGTTTTCGATCGCCGGCGAAATCTAGGCGAAGTCGCCGAACAACGGAAGCATGAACAAGGGTTTGAGGAGATAAAAGTAGGTTGTATTGATAGGTTGTCGATTGTTTGCTTAATTTCAATCGGCCATCACCTCTCACATATATATGAGGCGGCTGGACTTCCCGTACAAGTATTGGACTTCTACAAGGCTTACAAATCATAGTCTAAGTCGAATCCATCTCTAAAATAGGCAACTTTTGGCCGGCAACGTTGGCTTCAAACTTGCTGGCTACTTCGGAAAGTTGCCTTTTGCCTTCCGTATTGGTTTCCAACTTGCTGGCTACTTGGAAAGTTGCTTTTTTTCCTTCCGTATTGGCTTCAAACTTGCCTTCTTCCTTAGAGACGAGATATCTTGATCGGCTTCGTATTAGACCCGAATTTCAGCATCTGTCCGACTTCTTTTAGAAAGTTGCCTTCCATTTTCCAGCCTTGATCTTGGAAAGTTGTCTTCTCTCTTTCCGCCTTGATCTTGACCTTGAAAGTTGTCTTCTATTTTTCTGCCTTGATCGGTGGAAAGTTGACTTGCCGGCTTGTATTGACAAAGTTGGCTTTATGCCGCCCTGTCTTGACAATGTTGACTTCTTTTCTGCCGCCTTGTCTTGACAACGTTGACTTCCTTTTTGCCACCTTGTTTTGACAAAGTTGGCTTTGCCACCTTGTTTTGATAAAGTTGGCTTCTTTTCAGCCACCTTCACTGCTTTCCTTTGACTTAGCTCGCTATGTCTTCAGGCAACTTTGCACTCCTGAATCCAGCTTCCGCCTTGTTCCGGTTGCCGGATTATTGGCGGCCTTCTTCCGGCCGTCTTTTCCTGGAAAGTTTACCAGATCATCATTTTAGCCTTCTTTGCTGTCTTCTTTAAGCCGCCAAGTCTTCCTTGAACCTGAAACTGGCAATCTGCCAAAAACGGGTGCTAACAGGCAGCATCCAGCAGCCGACCTTGCTCCATGTGCTCCATGTGTGGCGCGCCGTGTCAAAGGCGTAGGTGCCCATGCCATGCTTGGACACCAAGATGCTGGAGCCCCCGTCGCTTCTGTCGACCGTGGCGGCCGCCCGGATGATCCCGTACTGAGGGTCTGACTCCTCACGTTCGCAGGGAATTGGCGGGAGGCCCGAGCAGCACCAGTCCCCTCCTGGTTCTTCGGAGACGACGACGCCGACCGAAAGGCGAGCTTGTCGAAACCGTGGTCGTGGCCGTCGAAGAACAAGGTGGAGGGCAGGTTGTGTTGAACTCTCTTGATCGTCTATGGTAGATCCTACGGGTAGGACAGAGACATGGGGAGAAGAATCATCACCTTCTCCTTGCGCGGATGCGCTCGATGTGCCGGCCATGGTGGACGGCGGTGGCGACCACGGGCAGTGGCTGCGGTGTAGGCAGCGACGTCGGTGGTGCTTCCCGTGAGCACCACGCTGACCCTAGATCGGTAGGGTATGTTGGTAGGGTGGTGGCGCACAGGTTAACCTCGTACCGTGTGCTGCCGGCCCCCACCCTTTATGTAGCGCGGGTCACAGGGGCCCACCAACCATCGATCGGTTGGGCGCCCCCGATCAGGATGCGGGAATCGGTCGTGGAGTCGTTGGACTCCAACGGCCTCGTGGAGATCGATCTAACATTCTCCCCTTAGATCTCCACTTTTACTTTTAACTTTGTACTTTCATTTTTATCGTTTCGTTACAGATCAGTACATAGAGCATGTTTCATCGTCACAGCTCAATTGCCGATAGAATCAGACAGCTACAATATACCTCTCTGTTTTTGAAACCATTTCTGTTACTTTTGGGCCTCTTATGATCCAATAATCATAGGCTTTCCATTAAACCCATGCCGGCTACGTGTTCCATGAACACGCTGGGTGGTAAGCCTTTCGTAAGCGGATCCGCAAGCATTTCTTTTGTCTTTATATGCTCGACACTTATAGTTTGATCCTGGATTTTATCTTTCACAACATAATATTTTATTTCTATTGGCTTTGTAGCATTACTCGACTTGTTGTTGTGAGCATAGAATACTGCGGCCTCGTTGTCACAGTACATCTTTAGTGGTCTGCTAATGCAGTCTACCACTTTCAAGTCGGGTATAAATTTTTTTGGCCATAGCGCCTGCCCCGTGGCCTCATAACTGATGCATGTAAAATGCATACATGAACTTTGCACTTTAATTGCTTATATTCCAATCATATTTGCATCATATAAGGGTTATACCAATGTTTTATAATGATTTTGGGAATACTTCATAGTTTTCCCATTTATTTGGAATTAACCCTGTTTTTCCAGAAAACGTCTTTTTTAGTGTTTCAGACTTTCCGGGAGCTTCGGGACTCCAAAAAGTGCAAGGTCAAAGAGCACGGTTCAGAATTTTCGAGACGAACGCAATGGGCTTAAATTGAAGACCAGAAGCCCAACAGGCTGGAAATGGGAGGGTCCCACGCGGCCTAAAGTACATGGCCGCGTGGGCCCAGCTCGTTTCCACCTCGGAGCTCCGTTGCCGTCGATTTTTTGTCCACCGACTCCGTCTTGACCTAAAAACGCTTATAAAAAAGGTCCCCTGGCGTTTCGCGAAAGGAGGCGGCGGAGAAACACAAAACCACGAAACAGAGAGTCAGAAGGCTGCCGCCGGAGAAGATCGGAGGGGGGAAACGCCGCCGGAATCACCTCCGGAGGGCTCCACCCCCCTCCGGCGTGTTCATCATCAACATCTTCATCGCCGTTGCTGCCTCCCATGATGAGGAGGGAGTAGTTCTTCATCGGGGCTGGGGGCTCTACCGGTAGCTATGTGGTTCATCTCTCTCTCCCATGATGTGATCTTTATGTGATCATGAGCTTTGTAATCTAATTGAATTCATGGATGTTTCTCCTTCATTGTTTGTGCTACTCAAGTGGTTTTATTAATGTAATTTTTGGAGTCACCTTTGTCCCATGGTGTGAAGTTGACAGTGTGCGCACCGTGTGTGACTCTTAGGCTAAAGGTTACAGAAATACTTACCATGAGTTATTCTTTGTGTTGGATGTCACTATAAAATTGTGGTGTTTGTTTAGTACTATTTTGGGGCACTCATAGTGACCTTGGGGTTCCCTAGATGTGGAAGACAGACTTTAAGGTGTGCTTTTGTAGCCCTACATGATGGTCTTGGTGTTCTATGATATTGTGGTGTTTGTTCACTCAGACTTTAAGGTGTGCTCTTGTAGCCCTACGCAGTAGATTGGTATTTCTATCCAACGGGAGAATAGTTCAGAGTAGTAAAGTGAAGAGGAAATATCTATGTATTCAATTGTTGGGAGTGTCCACTAGTGAAAGTATGATCCCTAGGCCTTATTTCCAAGCATCCTAGAAAACCTTTGTCTTGTCCTCTTGCATTGAAGAGGATTGGGACACTTCCACATTCTTGCCTTGTTACATCAAACTTCCATCCATTAAATCAACCACCTTGTTCCTTAAACTTGTTTAGTGCATAATCAACTAAAACTTGTGACACTTTAGTTGTAGGAAATAGATAACTTTTCCTTCTTGCTCCCGCGGATCGATACCTTACTTCCACATTGAGAGGTGCTACAGTGATCCCTTGCTCTTGGGGGTTATCAATAACATGCTATAAATTCTGCGTACATCGTAGATGATGCAACTATTGACTGTTTGGAGCTTCTCCACGAAATAGCCCCTCCTGCGAGAGTGAACACATATCCTGTCGTGGACTTTCTATCATCTTTGTCTCCCGCAAAATCTGCATCTGAATACCCTCTTATTTCTAGGGAATCAGATCTTTTATATGTTAGCATGAGGCCTTTTGTGCCTTGCACATAACGCAAAGCTTTCTTTGCCATTTTCCAGTACTCTGATCCTGGATTCTCTTGATATCTACCGAGTACCCCGGTGATAAATGCTAAGTCAGGGCGAGTGCACACTTGTGCATACTGTAAGCTTCCAACAGCCGAAGCATATGGTATTCCTTTCATTTGATTGATCTCGTACCGGTTCTTGGGACATTGGAATTTCCCAAACTTTTCGCCCTTGACTATAGGAGCAGGTGTGGCACTGCACTTATGCATATTATACTTTTAATAATTTTTCCAAAATATGCCTTCTGCGATAGTCCTAACACTCCATTTTTCCTATCTCGGTGAATTTCTATGCCCAAAACATATGAAGCTTCACCAAGATCTTTCATATCAAAATTTGAGGACAAGAACTTCTTTGTTTCTAGTAGTAGACTGACATCACTGCTAGCAAGCAAGATATCATCCACATACAGAATTAGGAAAATATATTTCCCACTTTTAAACTTTGCATAAATGCAGTTGTCCTCAACATTCTCCTTAAATCCAAATCTTTTAATTGTTTCATTAAACTTTAGATACCACTGTCTAGAGGCTTGCTTTAATCCATAAATGGATTTCTTTAGACGGCATCCCATATGTTCCTTCCCCTCCATGAAAAAACCATTGGGTTGTTTCATGTAAACATTTTCTTCTAAATCTCCATTTAGAAATGCCGTCTTTACATCCATTTGATGCAACTCTAAATACAAATGTGCAACTAATGCTATTATGATTCTGAAGGAATCCTTACATGAGACCGGAGAAAAAGTCTCATTGTAATCTACCCCTTCTCTTTGCGTAAAGCATTTTGCCACAAGTCTTGCTTTATACTTTTCTAGTGTTGCTGTACTTCGGTTTGCACCCTTTTTAATTTGTTTTACATACTTTCCTTTTATGCAATCTATGCATTGTTCGATATCCTAGAACTCTAACGGAGGAAGAATATCATTTTTAACGAGGCTTTCTATTCTTCCCCTAAAAATATGGCCTAATCGATAGTGCCATAACTTCGACGAGTCATGAGTTCGCTTTCTTTTCTTTTGTTCTTTGTTCGACAAGGAAATTAGCTCACTCACATTACACACAGAATGCACTTTTTCACGTAAGGATAACAAATAAAGCTCATCGTGAAGTAAGGCAATACCCACACAAGCATCTTTAAACCAAATGGCACACTTGCCATGTCCAAAACAACATTCATAACTGTCTTTATCCAAACGTGATACACTTATTAAATTTCTGTGAAGTGAAGGAACAAATAAGACATCTCTAAGCAAAATCGTGAAACCATCAGCCAACTCCAAGGAGATGTCGCCAACAGCTTCAGCTTCTGCTTGAACTCCATTCGCGACTTCAATGCGTCTTTCGCTTCTTTGCATAGTCCTTGTCGAATGGAATCCCTGTAAAGAATTTGCAACATGAACGGTTGCACCTGAGTCAATCCACCAAGTAGATTTCGAAAAATGTGTATACAGGGATTCATTTACAAAAGAAACTGTGTTTATACCTTTCTTTGCCATTATTGACTTGAGCCAATCTCGGCAATCTTTCTTGAAATGTCCACTCTTCTTGCAGTGGAGACACTGATCTTTATCCACTGGGAGACTCTGATGATGATACTGTTTGGGACCTTTGCCATATGGCTTGGAGGGGGAACCACCTTGGTTGCTGTTGTTGTAGTTTCTTTTCCTGTTTTCCTTCACGTAGTTCAGGGAACCACCGTGAGAGGACTTTAGCCTTTCCTCCTCTTGCACACACATAGCGATGGTCTTTTCAATGTCCCATTTATCAGGGGACATGTTGTAGTTGACCACAAAGTTCTCAAACTCTTTAGGCAAAGATGCCATGACAAGGTGGACAAGCAAAGTGGGCTTGAGCTCCAGGTCATCATCCATCGGCTTTAGCTTGGCAGCCATGTTGCTCATCCTCAGGATGTGCTCCGTGATGCCATGTGCACCTCCTTGGTACTTTTCTATGACCAGCTGTTGGAGCAGCTTGGTAGCATACACCTTTGAAGAGCCAGTGTTCACTGGCTCTTTATCTTTTCCAGGAACTGCCCAACGGAAGTGCACTCTGCGATTGAGCCCGCAATGGCGTTCTCAATCGTGTTCTTTATAAATGCCATGCATTTCTTGTTGGCATTCAGCCACTTTTGGTTATCCAGGGTGTAACTCATCTCCACTGGAGAATGATCTCTCAACTTTTTCTGCCAAGCAGATTCATCATCATTAGCCTCTCTTACTGGCTCTTTTGGCCTGACTGGCTGTGGAGTGTCCACAACCCAGTCAACCTTGGCACACACAAATGACAGATCCACTTTCTTCCTCCACTCAGTGTAGTTGTCACCCCTGAGCATTGGAACGTCCTTGAGGCAACTCATCAAATGGTAACCTCCTGAAAACATCACTCATCGAAGTGAGAACAAAACAACAATTGCATGCAAATAATCCAACGTTGGTCAAAATTAAAAACATACAACTGTTTCTGCAATTAAATCTATATCACCGTTGGGCAGAAAATAGAAATAAATGCACCTTTTATACACATAATAACAAATCATGATCATGTCATTAACAACGTTGGTCATAAAATAACAGGACCATAATCACCTTTAATATTCACTTTATCACATCTTTAAAAAATTTAATTACCACTTTATTGCTTTTAAGCAATTACTTTTAACTATTTGCAGCGGAAAAACATGAATAAATTTTTTTTATGAACTTTATACTTTTCAGAAGTATTTCTGTCACTTTTTAGTTCTCTAAATAAAATTTCGTTGGATAATTTTGAATAGAAAAAACTAGATGAAATTTGTCCAAAAATTGGACAAAAAACAGATAAAACAAGCTCCGGAAAAAATTAACGGAAACTGTTCTTTTCGGCCCGCTCGGCTCACGGCCTGTTGAGCGGCCGTTTTCTCTCTGTCGCCCGCGGCATCGCAGACGCAGCCCACGGCCTGTTAGCAGCCGCGCTATCTGCCGCACGTGCGACGCGGACGCTGGCGACGCGGTCCACGACCCTCTGTCTTTCGGCCCAAGAGCCCGCTTGGAGCTAGGGTTTGCTCTGTAGCGCATCTAGGCCGTCCGTGGCGATCCGACGGCCAGCCGTTCTTGTCGCTGGAACAAAACGGGACGAGCCCGAGCTCCCGACAGAAAAAAAATCGCCGCACTTTCTCTCCTTTCTCTCTGTCGATGGTCATCTCTGTCCCGCATGGCCCGACGGCGACGCGCGCCGGCCGCCGGCCCCCCGGAGACGGCGCCTCGCCGGAGAAGGCCGCGCGCGACCCCTTTCCCTTTCCCCTCCTTTTCTGCCTCTCTCCCGCAAATCCACTGACGCGGCGCAAACACGGCGAGAAGAAGACGGCGCCCCTGCCGGCCCTTTTGCCGGCGTGCGCGAGCACCTTGACGGTGAGCGCGCCGCCGTCAAACGGCTCGGTGGCGGTGCCCTTTGCTCCTCACGGGTTGTGATCTTACCTTTGCCCCTCACGGGGTGAGATCTTCTTCCCGATGCCCCAGTCGGTGCGCATCGGGATTGAGAGGATTGATGCGGCCGTGACGGCGGCGTCCTTTGCCGGCGAGCCCGAGGCCGACCGGTGAGTTTTCTTTGCCCCTTTTCTGAATTAGGGTCCGGAGTTTCCACGGGAGGGGATTGATTTTCTTTTTATTTTCTCTTTTCTCACTTCTACACAGTAGGATCTAAACCGTAGCGGCTCTGATACCAATGTTGAACTCTCTTGATCGTCTAGGGTAGATCCTACGGGTAGGACAGAGACATGGGGAGAAGAATCATCACCTTCTCCTTGTGCGGATGCGCTCGATGTGCCGGCCATGGTGGACGGCGGTGGCGACCACGGGCAGTGGCTGCGGTGTAGGCAGCGGCGTCGGTGGTGCTTCCCGTGAGCACCGCGCTGACCCTAAATCGGTAGGGAATGTTGGTGGGGTGGTGGCGCACAGGTTAACCTCGTACCGTGTGCTGTCGGCCCCCCACCCTTTATGTAGCGCGGGTCACAGGGGCCCACCAACCATCGATCGGTTGGGCGCCCCCGATCAGGGCGCGGGAATCGGTCGTGGAGTCGTTGGACTCCAACGGCCTCGTGGAGATCGATCTAACAGGTCGGGGATCGCGTTCATGACGTACAGATCGCTGCCGTTGACGGTGAGGGCGACGGGGCTGTGTTTGGGGCTCGTGAGCGGCGGCATGGTGCGGACGGTGTGGCGCGCGGGGTCGTAGAGCACGGCGCGGCCGGTCTGGTCCGCGGCGACGATCTTGTCCGTGCCGAGGAGCATGAACTCCATGGCGCTCTCGCCGGGGAAGGAGGAGTGGGGTGGGGAGAAGCCCATGGCCGGAGGAGGCAGGAGCCGCAGGAGGGATGTCTCTGGTGGTGGACGGTGGGCGAGAGTGGACTGCTGCTGCGGCGGCGGCGGCGTAGGGTAGAAGAAGCGCGACGCGTCGATGTGCCGTAGCGAGTATTCAATACGGCCGGTGCTCATGTTGCTCAGCACCAGGTGCACGAACCGCCGGCCGGGAATCATCGCCGATCCGCCGGATTGTTTCAACTCGTGTATGATTTTCGCCGCCGACTCCGATCTGTTCGTGTGGAGAGCGCGCACGGTAAACAGAAATAGGGAGGCAACGCATGAAGCGCCGGCCTGGGTCGGCCGGCCCATCTACGATCTTCCTTCTTCGTTTCTTTTTTCTGTTTTCCTTCTTCTTGTTTCTTTTCTCAACTGTTTTCTTGTTTTGTTTTTACTTTTTAATTTGCTTCTGTTCATGTTTTTTTTGTCTCTTCTTGTTATTAAAAACTCTATGCATTTTGGTTTGTGTAATACGTCAACTTTTTTGAATCATGCGCATAATTATTTTGAACCCCGTGATTTTTTAGTTTTTACGTGGAGTTTTTTAAAACAATATAAACATTGTTTAAACCTCCCGAAAATTATTTTGGATACCTCCTGAATATATTTTAAATTAAATGGATATATTTAAACATTGTGAACATTTTTTACTATGTGAATAATTTTTAAATCTTGTGAATAAATTTAAAAACCTCGTGGTTAATTTTTTTATTGCAACTTTCTAAACTATTCATTTTAATAAAGAAATACATAAAAATAAAAACCATAATAAGAAACAAGATAAAAAATAAAAAGGAACAAAAAATGAAAGAAAGGAGGGAAAAACAAAAAGGAACATAACAAACTAAACTCAAATGGGCCACCAATGAGATTGTATGCTTGGTTATTGGGAACTCCTATTTACCGCATTTAGCGACAAATCTCTTTTAGCCCTGAATCAAGCAGAGGCGGGGCAGGTATGGTCCTCGATCGTTTACACGCCGCTACACACATGCTAGCCCAACTATGTATTGTATGCATATCACCATAATTTTGAAGCCATAATGCTACGTTGCCCTTAAAATGCATGGTTGAAAAATCTACCCATAATTTAAGTTGGACATGGTACGCACAGAAGTAGTTTTCACACTGTCCTTTCGAGCATTGTGGATTATCCCAAAAATAAACAAGAAAATCGAACTTAGGCAACCAATGATTATGATGATTCTTACATGGGTAGACTGAGAAGGATTGGAATAAAAGCGAGTATGCCCATTACCCAGCTCATGTGAATTATATTGCCTATGTGGTGGAGCCAGCGAGTTCTCACCCCTGACCAGGGCCAGGGTGTGACCAGAGGTTCCACCCTTTTTTCGGGCATGGTCTATTTTTCTGAAATCGGGGCACCGCAACCTATTTGCAGCTGTGTGCTCATGGTTGAAACAAGTGGGGAAGGATACTTTTACTCCGCATGGGTGGCGGCATAGCCTTCGGATTGGTACACCATTGCCGTAGAGTTTCACACGGGCTTTTTCCATAGTCACGCATGACTGGTTTATTTGCCCTATAATTAATGTATTTTTTCCTGCGTTTTCTTTCTTTCTTGATCCATCTCTAGCTCATGGCGGCTCTGTACGTAGCTGTTATGCAGAGGCTGGGTGTGGACTCCATGTATCCTCTCGATGTAAACTGACGAGTTCAACAAAAGTGCCCTTTATCGAAAAAAAATCTAGCGCAGGTATCACAAAGATGTGTTTTGGGCAGAATCACCGAGGTGATTCCGTACCGTTGCCCCGGTTTTTACGGTGTGGGTCAAGTCAAGAGAATTGACGCATGGCTAGTGAAAGCGAACACAGAGTTTTGGAAAAAGTTGTGCTGGATCTGGATCGAAACAATGCTCTGAACACAATTTTACTACAGACCAGAAGAACTAGATCACATAATTTGACAGAACTGAGGTAGATGGCAGAGAACTGAGGTAGATCAGTAGAACTGGAGTAGTAGAGTAGTTTTCTGATACTTCTCAATTCTCTGATCTAGGCCTGCTGGTCTTAAGCCTCCACACTCTGGCTTAGGCCAAGACACCCACCATGTGCACACACGCCACCTCTGCTGCTAAACAATCAGTCCCCGTATCCACCTTGTGTGCTATTCCAGCCTAGTACGTGGTTGGTGTCGGCAAGACAGTCTGCCTAGTGCTATAGCAAGTCAAGTAAAACTATAAATGCTACTCTGCAACCTCGATCTTAGGGAGGTTGTTTCAGGTTTGAGCATGACCGTAAAACCTTGACCGGTTACATGCAGGTGTGCCAGGTGATTTGCAGGTGCACATGTAATTAGACTGCACCTCACAAATCATGTGTACGAATCTATATGTTACATCCAACGGCAACTAGGTGGGTGGTCTAGCACCCGGGCGGCACCAACATAATAACCTTACTCCATTATATGCTGTTCTTGTAGCTTTGTGATAGATAACCGCACTAGTTCCTGTCGCTATGCGGATGCATATGCCTTCGTCTGTAGCCCCCACGCACGCCAAGACACTCTTTAGTCAGCTGGCGTTGGCCGGAGCAAGAGCGGCCATGGCGATCCTGGAATCTGCCGTCGAGAAACCTCACGTGGTGGTGTTCTTCCCGTTCCCAGCGCAGGGCCACGTCAAGCCGACCCTCCAGCTAGCCAAGCTCCTCCACCGTTGCCATGGCTTCCAGGTCACCTTTGTCCACACCGAGCACAACCACCGTCGCCTCCTCCGCTCAAGCGGCCCCGGAGCGCTCGCCGGGATCCCCGGGTTCCGCTTCGCGACCATCCCAGATGGCCTGCCGCCGTTCGAGTTGGACGCCACACAGGAAATGGGCGCCCTGTTTTCCGCCATGGGGACCTTGGGCCCGCACTTCAGGAAGCTCGTCTCGGATCTCCCGCCTGTGTCCTGGGTCATCTCCGACATTGGGCACGTCCTGTCCACGGCCAAGGACATGGGCCTTCCCTGTGTTACTCTCTGGACTGCCAGCACGTGCAGCTTCATGGCGTGCCTGCAGTTGCAGACGCTTGTCGACATGGGAATTGTTCCCCTCAAAGGTGAGATTTGATGATCACATAAGCCTTAATACACCATTAGTGATTTGCTGTTGGTGACTGGCATCAAGAATTATTTCCCACGCCAAACTGAGTTGGGATCACTGAAACAACAAATGAGATTTAGGCAACCTTTTGTACGAGATGGAATACAATCACTTACTTTGACAAACAGATGTTGAGCAGCTAAGCAATGGACATCTGGACGACACGGTGCTGGACTGGGTGCCGGGGATGCCAAAAGACATTTGTCTGAGAGACTTTCCAGGCTTCGTCCGCACCGCGGACTCTGACGACTTCGTTCTCAAAGCCATGTTGCGCTCAACGGATTGCAAGAGGACCATTCCATCTGCCGTCATCCTTCACACCTTCGACGAGCTCGAGCGGGAAGTGATCGCTGCGATGTCGTCCATCCTTCCACCTATCTACGCCGTCGGGCCATTGCCGCTCCTCCTTGGTCAAGTCGCCGACGGTGTGGTCGACACCATGGGGTCAAGCCTTTCCAAGGAGAACCACGCCTGCCTAGAGTGGCTCAATGGCAAGCGGCCAAGCTCCGTGGTCTATATAAGCTTCGGGAGCATAACGACGCTGACGACTCAACAACTGGTAGAGTTCGCATGGGGTTTGGCTAACAGTGAAAAAGAGTTCTTGTGGGTGATCAGAAATGACCAGGTGAACAACGGCGGCGACCCTCTTGCTATGCTGCCCTCGGAGTTCTTGGAGGAGACCAAGGAAAGGGGCTACATGACGAGCTGGTGCCCGCAAGAGGCGGTGCTTCGGCACGAGGCGATCGGCTCGTTCCTGACTCACTGTGGGTGGAACTCGGTTCTGGAGAGCATCAGCGCTGGTGTGCCAATGCTGTTTTGGCCATTCATCGGCGATCAGTACACGAACACGAGGTACGTATGCTCGGAGTGGGGCATCGGCTTGGAGATCAGCTCCAACGTCAATAGAAATGAGGTGAAGGTGGCCATCGTGGAGATGATGGACGGGAACAAGGGAAAGGAGATGAAGAGAACGGTGATGGGATGGAAGGAGAAGGCAATTGTGGCCGCGCTGCAAGGTGGGCCATCTTGGGTAAATTTGGAGAAACTTGTCAATGAAATACTTACTCTACCTCCAAAGAAATACGACTAGGCTGGTGTGGTGTGTGTATATTTGTAATAATTCATGACACATAGTTTCTATGAAATTGTTGTGATCCTTATCGGAACTTTATTTTTTTGGTTATTTAGTCGTCAAAAATAATTAAATGTTTTTTTGAAACGAGGCAAAAGCTTTGCCTTTTTATATTAATATAGGAGAAACAAACATGATACAGCCGAAGCCAAAACAAAAAAAACCATACAGGCCAGGACCTACCAAACAAGAGAAAAGTATCCCCGCAAAACAAAAAAACCATACAGGCCAGGACCTACTAAACGAGAGAAAAGTATCCCCGCGAGGATCCAGATCATCCTACTAAAGGAGATAAAAGTATCCCCGCGATGTAAAATAATTCAATGTGGATTAACCATTTTGTGGGCATAAATGCACATTAATTATGGGTGAAATATTGATTTTCGTCATAAATGCAACTTAGTGATAAGTCATATGTTTACTATCTTTGTCCCAATGGCGAAAGAAGTCCAGATCACCCCCCCAAGTTTCATGTTTCGGTCGATAGACCCCCCCCCCCCCCCAACTCTAAACAGGCGCAAATCACCCCCCATGTTTCCAATACCACGCAAATTACCCCCCTAGATCACTAACTAACGGCTGTTTTGAGCCACGCTGGACTCTGGTTTATGCCACGTCAGGGTCAAATGACCCCCCCATCTATTTCTCCCCCAAATCCGTGCTTCTCTGCTCCGCCGCCGGCGACATGTCGCTCTCCACGCGCCGGCTCGGGCTTCTCTTCTCTCCGCGCGCCGCCTCGTGCCGGCGCTCTTCCCGCTCGCCCACGCGGACGCCGCCACGGCCGCGGCACGTTCGTCGCGACGCCCACCACGCTGCCCCCAATCCACCATCCATACGGGCGCCCTCCGCCGCATTTCTCCCGCTGCCCCCTCACGGCACATCTGCAGCGAGCCAAGGACCTCGCCTCGCATCCCTCTCCCGACGGGATCGAACCGAGGTGGACGAGGCACTGGGAGGGAGGAGCAGACCACCGCTCGTTCGGCCGCGTTGGGCTGTGGAAAGGGGACGGATCCAGCTCCTCGTGCATCCCCTGGTTTGCCAATGTCCAGGATTGAAGGGGCAATTTGATGAAAGCTATGACATTTCTTAGCATGCAGGGATTGTTTGAGCTCGATGCTGCCCGCATGGAGGCCTACAGGTCTCGCGCTGCAGAGGCCGGTAATACCAGAGAAGAAGAACAAGATGGAGTAGAAGAAGTAGAAGAAGCTGACTTTTGGAGATAGTTGTGTTATCTGAAGATGATGAGCACATGCGTGCTAGTAGTGTAGTAGTGTAGCAGTGCAAAAGTAGCCCTCTTTTGGAGATAGTTCTGTTATCTGAAGATGATCAGCACATGAGTGCTAGTAGTGTAGTAGTGTAGCAATGCAGTAGTGTGGAAATGCAGTGTACTAGTGTAGTTTGAGACTCGAAGTCTCTATGTAATCTGCAAACTTTTGCTGTGAATATATATGAAATGATGGTCAGGCTTATTATGTGAAAAAATGGCAGCAATTTGTTTGCATTTATCTTATGTTTTGTAGCTGTATGAAATGACAGCAATATGAATAAGTAAATAAGTATATAAAGATTGCAAACACAAGTTACATTGTCACGCAAACATACTAAAATGTGCTGTCAAAATTTGATAGAAACATATGTGACAATTTGACACTAGTATTTGCCATTTTGCTACTGTTGTCCATCTCCAGGTTGCATGACTGAAGTTACATTGTAGCAATTTGAGTCGAACCCAATCATATGGTGTCAAACATTTATATAAAATATCTGTGACAATATTTCAATTGTAAACTAAAATGTGACACAAACTCAAAGTTTACATAAAAAGAAAAATAAATTGTCTTGCGAAATTGCTACAAAACTGAAGCTAAATTGGCACTGCCATTTTATTTGTCTTGTCCATCTCCAGCTGGTTTTTTCTTCTGTCCTAACAACCAGTTCATCCTCCCATGCTTTGGCACTTTTTCTGTCACAACCTGGGACATAGGAATGCTCGGTGATGTCTTTTTCCTTGTAGGTAGTTCTTCTTGCTGTACAAGAGATGTGAAAATCAATTAGTATTTGATGTTCTTACACATGAGTTTGGTGCACATATAAAAAGTAGTAGAAATATTTTTTACCTGGCTAGCTGGTTGAGATTGTTGAGAACTTTTCTCAAAAAAAAAAAAAAAAAAGATCGTTGAGAACTTCCCTGCCCAACATCACCTGAACTATGGTGCTTTTTCTTTGGTGGAGCAAATGGCCTCATGGCAGGTGCTTGCGGCTGGAGATGAGCTTGTGGCCTCATGGCAGGAGCTTGTGGCCTCATGGCAGCAGGTTGTGGCTCGGCAGCAGCTTGTGGCTGAGCAGCAGCTTGCTTCCTTTTCTTCTTCTCAACATACACCACATGTCTCTCTTGCTGCTGGGCACTAGAAGTAGCCTCCTACATAAACCAATTTATAAGTCAAGAAAATAGCATGGCAACTAATTTCGAAGCTAAAATGTAACAAATATGTGATGCTTACCTGGGTGCTTTATCTTGCTTTTTCCTACTTCTCTTGGCTGCTTTCTTACTGTGGGCATGTTCCCTAACAACATCAGGATTAGCTGTGCACTTTCTTTTATTATGTCCCTCACTCCACATGCTGAGCATCTAATTGTTCCACCTTTTCTTGATATCTTGTCTCCTTTAGGTTTCTCTTGTTCTTCTCTTTTTCTCTCTACCTTGGGCCTTCCTGGCTTTTTCTTTCCAACAGGGGGAAAAGGCCTAGGGTTTGGAGCTATAGGCCAGCTCTCTTTCCCTTCTACTGGTTGCAATACATGGCTGTACACTTGGTCATACAAAGCAATTCTGTAGCAAGGTGCAATAAATTCATCTACTTCTTTTCCCACTCTGTATATTGCACTAATAGCATGGCAACAGGGCAACCCAGACAAGTCCCAATATCTGCAGCTGCATGTAAATCTCTCCAAGTTGATAGTGAATCTTCTATGCTGCCCCTCCATTACCTCAAACCCTTCAGTTCCATTGTAAAGCACTGCACAAATATTAGATCTTTTCACATTTAACTTCAGTTTCTTGAAAATGTTGGGGCATATTGTACCAGTCCAACTTGCTGACTTTGCTTTGTTCTCTGCAATTCTAGCCATCACCTTTCTCCTCATAATTTCCATGGAAGAAATGACTGGATAAAATCTTGCTCTCATAATAGCATTGTTAAATGACTCGCAGATATTGTTTTCAACCGAATCACAAAAGGAACCAAGCTTGAAATAAGCTCTACACCAATGCGTTGGAGCATTTTTCATCATGTCCTTGGCACCATCTGGAGTTTTCTGTGCTAGCTTGGCCCTATTGTAGTTGAACTGAATCCTATCACATGATTTAGCACAAGCCCAGAACAATTTCTGAAAATCTTGTCTCTGTGCAGCTTCCTCCAATTTGCATAAATGTGCCTTGCACACATTCTGTGCTCTGCCTCTGGTATAATTTCACTGACAGCCTTTATAAGGCCCTTCTGCTGATCTGAAATGATAACCCAACCATCACCTTGGTTGTTAATCTGTATGTCCTTCTGCAGAAGTGACAAAAACCAGTACCAACTGTCATGGTTCTCCCCTTCAACTGTTGCCCATGCAATTGGATACATTTGGTTGTTTGGATCTCTTCCAATGGCACACAAGATTTGCCCTTTGACTGAACCTTTCAAGAACATCCATCAAGCCCAACAACCCTCCTACAACCAGCAAGAAAACCTCTCTTGCAACCTTCCAAGCACACATACATTCTTTCGAAAACAGGCTTGTCAGTTACATCAGGATTTAAAGTCACTGCCACTGTTGTGCCTGGGTTGCTTCTCACAAGTTCAAGATGGTAATCATACACTCTAGCATATTCTCAGTTGTGCCATCAATTATCTGTCGAAAACCATTTTCTTTGCTCTCTTGCACTTTGATTCACTCACATCTGCACACAAATCTTCTAGCACTGCTTCCTGCATTTTCTCTATCCTCCAACCAGGATTATCCTTGATCTCCCTAAAATATTTCTCAGCAATTACTGCACTGGTAACCAACCTGTTGTCTCTTCTTGGTACACAATTGTGGACATTGTTGTACCTGACAACAGTGAACCAGTCGGACCTGTTGGGTACTAGTGAGCCATATATGCTCCAGTTGCAAGTTATAAAACTGCATTTAGCCAGGACTCTTCTTTTCTCATCCTTTGGAAATATGATGTGCTTGAAATTTTTCAAACCATAGTTAACCACTGCTTGCTTGAATTCCCTGCTATCATGGAAAGCCTGCCCAACCTCAAACTCCTTGACCTCAGCATTGGGATCATATACTCTATGCCGTGTCTTTTTTGTGCTCACATTTCCATCACTGTCTTCCTCATATGAAAGTTCATCTTCACTGTCAAAGCAGTCACTGCCATCTTCTAGTTGTTCTTTCATATTCTCTGGGACAATGAACTCTTCTGGTACTATGGTTGCTGTCGGATGTTCCTCTCCCAACATCTTTTTCCTCACTCTCTCCTTCAGTTCCTGTGCTTGTTTTCTGTAACAAATGGTTTCTTCATCATCAGCACTGCTATCTTCACTGTCTGCTTCATGAACATCATCGTAGTCGCTGTCCGAATTGTCGTCACCATTTTCTCCATCATGTGCACTGCTATCTTGAACTCCCTTGCCTTTGTCCTGCACTGATGCCCTCACAACAGGCAACTTCCTTGCGACATTGGACAGAACTTGATGATCAATTTCCTCAATTTGATGCCCTGTTTGTTGCTTCTTGATACTCATGCGCAAGATCAATTTCATGCCATCCTTGCTGCTGCTCTTCTAACACAACTTGCTGCTGCTCTTCTAGCACAACTTGCTGCTGCTCTTCTTGTTGCTGCTCTTCTAGCACAACTTGCTGCTGCTCTTCTAGAACATGTTGTTGCTGCTCTTCTTGGCCAATTTGTTGCTGCTCTTCTAGCTGATATGGCTGCTCTTCTTCTTCATCTGAACTATATGATTTCTCTGGCATTATTGCAAAGATCTCAACATCACCATCTGCTTCTCTGATCACATGCCGAACCATACTGCTGACATTTGTATCATCAACAAGAGTACACATGCAATTCACATTACTCTCTTTCAGTTAGTCTCCAACACAGAGTGGTATCTTGCAAATCTTCATCTGACACTGCTACATGATCAGCCAAGTGCCTCTTCAATTGTGCCACCGACAGGTTTGACACGGGCATGACAGAGCAGCTACTCCTCCCACCTATGTAAATCCATCCAAGATCATGCCATTCCAATCTGCCACGGTAATGGAATCGAATGCACAAGGCATCCATCCTACACAAGGAACAAAAAAAAAAGAAATTTTAGCAACATAACTGAATTTGAGCAACATAACTGAATTATGAAACTTTCAGAACAACACCTACTGTAATTCACATGAAACCAAGATACTAACCCCTAACAACTTATAAAAATACACTCATTTTACTATCCTGCACCCTAAAACAACCAACTTTGTGGAATCATGTATATAACTGATAGCACGCCTAGTATATAACTTGTGCAAGTGTTACTCACTGCTTCTGCCGATAAAATTCATCATTAGTGTTACATTTGAGCACATGGAAGTTGTGCACAAAGGTAAATTAGCTGCTGTCAGTCAGCGTGTCCAAACCTTGTGTCAATATCTTATCTTATTTTCTTTTCGTCTACAGTTATTTGGCTAGTCAAGTTGTTATGGCTGGCAAGCAAAGGAAAATAACAAAAAGGTGTTTGCTTTGTTTGGTCTGCAGAACAGAATTGGTTTGTCCACCACGCTGTCATCCCTCCCAAGCACAAGATCAGTCTAAAATGAGGGATGGAATCATTCCACCAGTCACTGCCTCTGTCATCAGCGTCATACGTCTCCCAAATAGAGGTTTACACCCACATTTAGTTAGTATACATTACACAAATGAAGAACCATCAGTAAGTTAAATACACTCATTTTACTATCCTGCACCCTAAAACAACCAACTTTGTGGAATCCTGTACTCAGATCGACACGCAAATTCAGTCCAAGATGACACCTTGCAGAAAACACCAATATCACAATCAGATGCAGAGAACGGTTAGGGGAACTGACCTGATCGGCGGTGCTGAAGTCCAATGAGCACACGATGTCACCGATCATCCGCCTTCGCCGCCGTCCAGAAGTAACCGACGCCGCTGTTGCCGAGAGCAGAGAGCAGATGGAGCGCGTCGACTGCAGGGAACAGAGTAGGGGGTGAGCAGCGGATGCAGGGAACCGAGAGAGAGAATGGAGGGCGACCTCGACATGATCGCGAGGGAGAGAATGGAGGGCGACCTCGACGTGATCGCGAGGGAGAGATGAGATGAGGGCGGCGCGGCCAGGTGCGTCCTCGACGTCGCGAGATATGCGTGATCGCGAGGGAGAGATGAACCTGGTGCGGAGCGGCTCGGGTGCGGCTCGACCAGGTGCTCACCATAATTTCAGGGGGTAATTTGTCCCCAACGTGGCAAAACCAGAGTCCACCGTGGACAAAACCGCTCTGCAAAACAGCTAATTAGCCTCAGGGAGGTGCTTTGCGTGGTATTAGAGACCTGGGGGGGTGATTTGCGCCAGTTTGAACTGGGGGGGGGGGGGGGGGAGGGGGGGCTTATCGACCCAAACTCGTAACCTGGGGGGGTTATCTGGACTTCTTTCTCCCAATGTCAAAAGGAAATTGGCAACAATATAATGTAAAACTATTTCAAGTAACACGACTGTATGAACAACTTCAACCTAATATGATTACTTGCTACATAGAGTAACCATCAAATGCAGACAATATGATACCTATTCTTTCTGCCAGCGAGCCAAAAGAAATTGCATCATTGAGTTTTAAAAAACAAAGCAAAAAACAGAATGAACAAATGCATCAGGTATCCAGATATATCTTCCATGTTAATTACATGCTATTTGTAAGCCCACCTGGTATTCTCCAATATATCGACCCGGAACTAAGAAAATCATTTGTTTGATACTAGTACTCTAATACACGTATTATTGTATATTCGTAAATTAGTTACATTATTATGAGTCGTGTTTTGTTCATATTTCAATCACATACATGTATTACTCTTTTCATCAATTTTTGTGTTTCCAATCCTTCATAATTTTAGAGGATTTGAAAAATTGCCATCCAAGCGGGCCAGGAAATACATGCCAATGAGAGCGTCACTGACGATAGGAAGGAGAGAGCTAAATATAAACGTTATTTTTTTTTTTGAAAATAGATGACATTCTGCAAATTATGCAGTTATTATCAATACATTATGGAAATAAGAAAAGGAAAAATAAAATCATTAAACTTCTGTTGAAACATATTTTACATTGCTTATTTATTCATTGGGATAAGAGTATAAGACTCATATTAAATAATGGTGAAAGTTTCATCCTATAAGTTGTCCATGTAAAACCTCAAAGAATTGCGAGAACATCGCTGCATCTCAGACCAGTCCCATGTTGGAGTAGAAAGATTTGCTAAGAGTAAAATGAAAATGCTTATTGCTTAGTTAGCCTACATATTAGCTAGGATAAACAAATTTTTATTCCACTCAACTAATAATATTTTTTTGTCCATTCAAAGAGTTACATAAACATCTTATAGCATTTGCTCATGTGGAAACTATGATTGTAACTCGGTCACAATATAAAGTCAGTTTGAATTTTTTTTCAACTAAAACCCTAGTACTCTATTATTTGGACCATAAATTTTTTTTGACCATGAAGACTGCAGGCAGCGTATTTATTAATTAGAGCACACTGTACAATATTACAAGGGTTAGGAGCAAGACTAACTACTTGTTAAGGAACCAGGAAGTTTACAACAAAGAATCTATCCATAAGGGAAACTGTGTAGAATGCTTAGACTTCACCCTATGCAAGTGCAAGGTGAGCTCATGCTTGAATCTGCTGCGCCACCTGAAGGATGGAAGTACATTTTGAAAAATGGCTTGATTACGCTGCTTCCAGATATTTGGACCATAGTTCATAGATTTTTCTAACTATAACTGGATTACAATATACAAACAGTCCGCGTCTTTGAACTTTTAGAGGTTATGTAAATTACATAATAATAATTTACTCACTAAAAATGATTTAAAAGTTTCTCAAAACATGCTATTTTATTTAGGATAAATCATATTAAAACCTATTGTATAATTGATTATCCATGAAACCACAATTTATTTCTCAGCGAATTTGAACATAATAAGAAGATGCCCTCGCATTTGCTAGGGCCACCATACTAGTTAGACAAAGAGAAACAAATATTTAACATACTTAAAACAAATCACCATTATAATCGAACAAAAAATTAGCGCCCGTGAAACACATCCCCGCTTCAAGATAAATATGGACTGAATGGAAAAATGTAAATCCAAATAAAAAGAAACATAACTTAAAAGTAGAACCATTATTAGAAACTCAACTAAGAAAAAAGAGACGAGAAAACAAAATAGAGAAGAAAGAAAATATAGTGAAGGAAACATACCTAGATTTGGAAGAAGCACATGATCCGTGTGATAGGCTGTGATTAGTGGAGGTGCCAATGACATAGATCGATCCATGGCCTGGACGAAGGGTTTTTCATCTATGCATGCAGGAAACGTACCGCGTGGTCCTGCGACGTCGACTGGTCCCTGCAAGGCACTGGCGAATTGCGATTCCACGGTAAGAATCATAAGTTCCATATATGATCGCACGCAGCACACCGCTGCTGCTCACAATCCTCGTCTCAACTTTTGTTGCTCTCTCTTTAGTCGAGTGGCGTTGGAGATTTGGAGTGAGAGAGAGGCCATGGAGATCCTGGAAGCAGGCGTCCAGAAGCCTCACGCGGTGATCTTCCCTTTCCCAGCGCAGGGCCACATCAAGCCGGCGCTCCAGCTGGCCAAGCTCCTCCACCATTGCCATGGCTTTCAGGTAACCTTTGTACACAACGAGCACAACCGCCGTCGCCTCCTCCACTCGCGCGGACCCAGCGCGCTCGCAGGGATCCCCGGGTTCAACTTCGCGGCCGTCCCGGACGGCCTGCCCCCGTCCGAGTTGGACGCGTCACAGGACATGGGTGCCCTGCTGTTCGCCATGGAGACCATGGGTTTGCACTTCAGGAAGCTCGTCTCGGATCTCCCGCCTGTGTCCTGCGTCATCTCCGACATGGGGCCCGTCTTGCAGACGGCCAAGGAGATGGGCCTTACCTGTGTCAGCTTCTGGACTACCAGCGCGTGCGGCTTCATGGCGTCCCAGCAGTTCCAGACGCTTGTCGACATGGGAATTGTTCCTCTTAAAGGTAAGCCTTGAAAATCAGATCAGCCTTAATCCCCCATAAGTGATTTGCTATTGTTGAGTGGCATGATGAATTATTTCTCAAGCCAAATTGAGTTGGGATCATTGATACTACAAAAAATATTTAGGCAACTTTTTATACTGTTTGGAGATGAAATGCAATCACTTACTACTTGTTTATATGGATGTTTTCTTTGACAACCAGATGTTGAGCAGCTAAGCAATGGATATCTGGACAACACGGTCCTAGACTGGGTGCCGGGGATGCCAAAAGACATCCGCCTGAGAGACTTCCCGAGTTTCATCCGCACCACGGACGCTGACGACCCTGTTCTCAAATGCATCCTGCGCTCTATGACTTGCCAAAGGACCACTCCATCTGCCGTCATCTTTCACACCTACGACGAGCTCGAGTGGGAAGTGATCGCGGCGATGTCGCCCATCCTGCCACCTATCTACGCTGTCGGGCCATTGCCACTCCTCCTCCGTCAAGTCTCCGATGGTGTGGTCGACACGACTGAATCAAGCCTTTCCAAGGAGAACAAGGCCTGCCTGGAATGGCTCGAGGGCAAGCGGACAAAATCCGTTGTATACGTGAGCTTCGGGAGCATAACGACCCTGACAAGTCAACAATTGGTAGAGTTCGCGTGGGGTTTGGCTAGCAGTGAAAAAGAGTTCTTGTGGGTGATCAGAAATGACCAGATGAATAATGGTGTCGGCGATGATCCTCTTGGTGTCCTGCCATCGGAGTTCTTGGAGGAGACCAAGGAAAGGAGCTACGTGACGAGCTGGTGCCCACAAGAGGCGGTGCTTCAGCACAAGGCGATTGGCGTGTTTCTGACGCACTGTGGGTGGAACTCGGTTCTGGAGAGCATCAGCGCTGGGGTGCCGATGCTATGTTGGCCGTTCGGCGCCGATCAATACACAAATAGGAGGTACGTTTGCTCAGAGTGGCGCATCGGCTTAGAGATCAGCAGCAATGTCGAGAGAAATGAGGTGAAAGCGGCCATCGTGGAGATGATGGATGGGGACAAAGGAAAGGAGATGAAGAGAATGGTGATGGGATGGAAGGAGAAGGCAACCGTGGCTGCACTGCCAAGTGGATCATCTTGGGCAAATCTGGAGAGAGTGGTCAACGAGGTACTTACTGTACCTCCTGTGAAGATTACAAAGGAATATGACTAGGGTTGTCATGTGTATATTTGTAATAATTCATGGCAAGCATTATTTATGCCATTGTTGTGATGTTTATCGAAACTTAGTTGGTTGTTCAGTTGTCAATAAAATAATTAAATGGAGATGTTGTTTGGCATAAATGCAGATTATTGATGGGTGATCTGTATCAATATTGAACACCCAACTACACCATTTTTTCAACAAAGTATATTATTGTGCTACTACAATACCACGTGACGTTGTGGGACTTGGCTCTGCGCCACTCCCTCCAATTGTACCCCCAGCACACATACAGCTGCTCACACAGTTTCCTTTTACCATCTAAAAAACAGAATAAATCAGTTGGTCGCACCTTCACTTTCCAAGGCTCCGTCCTTTACCTTCAACAAAAGAGACAAGTCGTTCACGAGCCGAAAAATTGTGCCTTAACGACGGCAGGTGGTGGAGAATCATCTGCGTAGGGATATCAGCAAGCTGGGAGCGGAGTCCATACCACTAGGCGAGTCACGGGGCGGACTGGCGGAGGGGGACGAGTGGCAAAGTGCTTGGTGATTGTGCTCCCTGTCTAAACTTCGATGGTTATTTATGAGTCAAGAACATAATTTAATGCAGATTATTGTTTTGTTGGTAATGCAAATTGTTGATGGTGATCATATCTACGTTGAACACCCATCTACTTTGTTGCTCAACAAAATATTTATTGTTGTGGTACCACCCAACACCGCCCTTCGTAGTGCATCTCCCTGTAGATTCGGAGAAGAAAAAAGGGAATTCAACCATGGCAACGTTTTGGCAACTGGTAGCGTATTTTTTATGTGTGTGTGTGTTTGTGGTGATACTACATAAATACATGTTGATGTTCTAAAATGAAATTTAAATTCAAACTCTCCAGCTATTAAATTCTAGAATTACCTTAATAGATATTAAGGGTGTGACCCCTGTCCAAACTAATGGTTGTTTATGAGTCGAAAAATAATACTCAAGAAAACATGCAATAAAAAGAAATGGATGAGAAAATGTTCAAGACAAAGGTAAACGGCATATACCAGTTGGTTCAGTACAATTTCGGCAAACATTCAGCTCACAACTATAAGAGGGATAGTCTAAACATGTACTACCAATTCCCAAGCCATAAGGGGCCAAATAAAAAAATATGTATAGCTGCATGGAAAGCCATTGCCTGCTAGGATGTTAATATTTCATAATTAGCATCATCTAAAACAAACATAGCTGCATATAAAGGAAATACTAATACAAAGATATGTAATCAACCAATCCTCCAAAAATATTATCAGAGATTTAGAGTCCAGATACTATTGTTTAAAATGAGACAAGTTGAATGAGAATGTACTGGTGATTAAAACCACTGGGAGCTCATTTTGGACAAATTCTCCGTCTATCGTCAACGATCGCAAATAATCATATACCTAAACATAACTGTTGCTAATAATGTAGAGGCTGAATCATGGAAATTTCATCATGGCGAGAAATCAAAGAAGAAATACAATCAATAAAGCATGATGAAAACTGAACAAATAATGGACAATCACCTCTGCTGCGTAAAGATGTGAAGAAAACAGGCAGAGTAGGGGGCTGAAAACGAAGTTAATCACGAAAAAAACTGTAATTGTACCTTTTAATCACAACAACGGTCGCAAGTCTTTATTGGGCTGCATGACTAGTCGCCATCTTGGTGTTTACATACTCATCAATGCAGGTAAATAAATACTGACAAACATCTTGTACATGCTCCCATATTTATTAGGAATAAGAGGGCATATGGAGTTCAGACCTAAAGATCAGGAGGCCATGGCATCTTGATCTATTAGTATTGCACATTGTCATGAGATAAAATCTGAACAACATTGATATATTACATGAAACACTACACTATCAGTTTGGGGACCTTACAGATTCGTAGGCAACTTCGACAACATGGCAGATTGATATGGGGTGTGTGCCTTAAAAGTCTACATATTTCTCAACTTCGTCATCTCACAGGCTTACTAAGTACAACTGAGACATTCTTTGCACCATAACAAACAACAAAAATAAGTAGTTTCAGTTAAGAAGAGAGATAGTACATAATAAGTAGGGTAAAGAAAGATAGCGGGTCAAACAGGATTACAGATCCACATGACACCATGGCAAAGTCTGAACGGTCCCATGTCCTCGAGTCTATGTTTTGCTCAAGTTAATGGAACTGCAATTGACCATCTCCAATATGAAGACTCTCTAATCATCTTAAACTAAGTCACTGGTGTTTGGTAATCTGAAACGTAGAAGAGATTTATTACATTGCTTTGACAGTCAATGTAACAAGAGGTACATGTCAAGACTGCACTATGTAATGCAGTATGATAAGGAATTTTCATTCTTACCATGCCTTTGGAAAAGCAAACTCCTTCCGAAGTGTAGTAGCTTTCATAATAGCTGCAAAAAAAAAAACCCGACTCACTGCACAAAAACAAATCAAGATCGTATATAGATGAGCATATCTTTCGAGTCCTAAATCCTAAGACAGCATGTAAAAAAACAAATTAAGCAGTCATAAATCTAACACTTACTTGGGCCAAATATAGTGTTGATGCAGAGTGCCAGCAGGTTTGCCAGCTTAACCGAGTGGCCTGTGTTAGATGAGAAACCGCGAGTCTGCGGCTTGAGGACGGCAGCTTTATTTGCAGGTTGGCCTTCTGGTACCCAGTTCCTCTCTCATCGAGCCGTGTCATCCATCATTTCAAGGTAGGATTGCACACCCTTGAAAGCTTGATCCCTACAAATCGACACACACATAGCTCAAATAATCAAAACCGTGCTCTTCCAAACTCGACGTACATATAGCTCAAATTCTGAGAACAGCTTCACTATCAACCGCATTTCACATACACAAAAGAAATTGAAAGGAAAAAAAAAGTTTAGATGACACTTTCACCTTGCGAACATTTCGTCGAACGGGTCAAGTGCGCACACCGCCGGATGCAAGGTCCGTCGCTCTCTGGCCGCAGGAGGAGGTCCATCCAGACGAGGACGGTCGGCAGCAGCCGGCGGCACCGCCTTCTTGGCCCGTGGAGCTGCTGTCTTCTTCCCTGTCGCGTTGGTGGAGGAAGGCCCTGGCGCCGAGGATGACGGCGGGAGGAAGCCCGGCGCCGCCGCGCCATGTGTCGCGGCCGGAGCTCCTACCGAGTCCAGCCGGCGGCGCAAACGGCACGGACAGTGGAGGAACAGAGCAGGGCCGAGGCGATGGAGTCGTGGGCGGCTCGCTGGCCTCCATTGCCGGCGAGGGGAGGATCTGCGGCGGCGGCTCAATAACATGTTCTGTCCTACATGCATCCGCTGCTCCCCGTTCCAACGTTGTTGCTCGGACGGTGATCTCAGCCTGGCAGAACGTGAAGAACAACAGCCTTCTCCAGGATCCTCCCTCATGTCAGATTTATGTCTCGCAGGTCCAAAATTATTCACAGATGCCAGGAGTGCGTGGAGATCAAGGAACATGACTTATTCGTCGGTTTAGTAGGGAACGCAAGAACTTCACTGCGGACTTCTTCTTCCACTCTAATAATCTCCAGCCGCAGAGCTAACACTGCGGACTTCTTCCACTCTAATAATCTCCAGCCGCTGATCTATCATATTCATAGAGAAAGAGTAGTGCACAATTGTGCACAGGCGAACCCCGAACCAACAAGTGTTCACTTGAACTCTTGTATTTCTCATGATTCATTGATTCTCAAACATGTCCTGTAATCTCAGCCTTGCAATCCATGATATGCGAGGGCTTTGTAATTCAAGCTGTAATATGCACTTGAGTTTAGTGAAATTGCTGCTCAGGCACCCAAACAAAAACAGTAGATACTAGCAGGTCCATTTCAGATTCAGATAGATGTTCACACAAAGGTTACACTGCTAGTCTGCTACGATGCATTGACCCGTTGTATTAGTTGCAGAGCTAAGAACTTGGCCTCCTCTGTACATATGCTACCCAGGGTCCTACTGCTACCTGCCTAGCGCTACTTGCTGAAAACTGAACTTAAAATACCCTAAGCTAGTCCCAGCTCCCGCTCAGCAGTGGCTTCACGTCGGCCACCTCGCCGAACATCTTCACCAGGTCCGAGCACCCCGCACCGGCACGGCCCTCGCTATCCTCAATCCCGCCGCGCTCTGTTTCGTTCTCCGTCTCGGTGTGCAGCTCCAGGCCCAGCTCCTCCACGTCGTCCGACGCCGAGATGAGCAGCAGCTCGCACCCCTCGTAATTGAGCAGGTCCGGCGGGTCGGCCGGCGCGTAACGGTTGCTCCCGAACCGCCCCTGCAGGTGCTCTGGGTACGCTGCCATGCGCTTCCCCTGCAGCCCACCGAACCCTCCGCCTCTCCCGCCGCCACCGCCGCCCTGCGCGGGGTTCTTGATCTGCACGAGGAACGACGCCTCCGGCTCCACATTCATGGCCTCCTGCGGCTCGCCCAAGCCGTCCTCGCCACCCTGCGCGGGGAGCTCGAGCTTGTAGACGAGGTGGGTGTGCGTGCGCCCGCCGCGACCGCCGGGGGCGTCGTGCTTGACGATGCGGTACACGCCCTCGCCCAGCGCCCTCGCCGCGGACTGGTGCCGCTTGCCGCGTGTCTTCGTCTCGTAGTCCTCTCCCCTGAGGGCGTCCTTGATGTCCTGGACGTCGGTGGTGACGAGGTCGACGTAGCCCCAGAATGGGCGGCCGTGCTTCGCCGGGTCCGGCAGGCTCTTCTTCCCCATAACGATCAGACGGAGTAGAGGCCGCTCCTCCACGTTCACCTCCTGCAAGAATCAACATCAGTAAACTGTCTGATTGTTTGAGGAGCCTGAACCCTGAAGGATCTCGTTGTGTACGGTGTACCTCCTTCCCGTGGCCGCCTTCGTCGCCGCCACCGCTGCCTGCCTTGTCATCGCCGCCGTGCCGCGTCTTCCTCTTCTTGCCGGAGTCGGGCGCCTGCTTCTCCTCGACGGCGCGCTCGGGGACGGACTCCGGGCGCAGGACGATGTACATCCGCTGCACGTCGTCGGGGCTGTGCGCTTCCTCCTTGTCCACCTTGGGCCTGTAGAAGAAGAACACCTCGCCCTTCTCCTGCACGCACGCACCAAGTACAGCAATCAATCACCATTGTTATCGCCCAAAACTCACCGCCGATCTTAATTTCAGTGTAAAAACGACCAGGGGATTGATTGATTGATTGACAAACCTTGATCTCCACTTTCGGGTCCGGCCTGGTCTTCACCTCCGTGCCTTGCCCCATGGCGGCGAGGTTGATCTCAGTGCTGGCTTTGCTCACTTGCTCTGCGGCTGCAGCTTCAGTTGTCAAGATTCAGTAAGTTTCTCGTGTTGGAATGAAGTTCCACGCGTTGCTGCCGCCGACCGCCCGTACATAAAGTACGGAGGTATCCATGGATGCGTGTGAGTTTGCCTACACGTGTGAGGATACGTGGCCGCCGGAAGCGTCTGGACCCGTACATCGTCAGTCAGCCGTGGCGACGAGGAGGTCGGGCGGTACGTGAGGCGTGCAACGTGTGTAGCTGCGAACACGGCGCGTCAGGTGCCAAGTGACAGCGTTTAGCCGTTTAACTCTGCAAAGGTTTCAATGGCGGATAACTGCCATGAACCCATTGAACATAGCAGTGCAAAATAACTCGAAAGATTTCGAAAGAAAAAACAAAAATATAAGTGTGGCTGCTGGTATTCGAGCCCAGGTCTCCACGGCCACAACTTGGAATTCTCACCACTAAACTACAGCCACTTTATTGATTAATTTTGTTCAACCTATTTATTACTTAACATGTAATCGATAGCTCTAAAGTTCTTGTTTATGTTTTTTCATGTCGATTCTTGCTATAGTTTTCGCACGACGACTACGGAAATGCCAATCCATAAATTCACCGACACCTCTGGACATCACCGTATCCGTATCGTTTCATCACCCAGATGAGGAACGATCACACGCACCACACATGCATGCTACGATCAATCAGTTGATATTCCGATGGAACTGCGTACCAACACTTAAATCCAGCAGTCCAATCGATGAACAAGCGACGGATCGGTTTCATTCAGTTAATTGCCTCCGAAATTTCGATATGTTTTTTCCTTTCCCCAAGAAAAGTTATTTCAATTAGTTGAATTTCATCTTTTTGGTCATAAGTGGAGGGAGGGCTGCCGATGTAGACTTTCTTTTCGAAGCAAGGAGGTAAATGATTCTACTTGAAGTTCTTGTTGGTCTCTTTCATTGAACTGTAAATAGTCGGCCACATGATTCATATTCCTATCGACACCCAAAAAGGAGGATAACGGCTATGACCTCTAACAAAAAAAAACTGAATGAGCTTGGAGCTCGATTGTACTTTTGTGTTTGAGGTGTTAGGGTGTAATTGGTTAGTTGCATAGATTCCATACAGCCCGTCTGGTCTAATTTTAGCTTGGTTGCCTAGATCGTATCAAATTTTGCACCGCACATCTATACTTCTAGTATTAAACAAGCAAATATTTTCTTTTCTACAGCCACCCTGTTAGTGTACCTAGGTTGATTCATCCCACAAGATTGTCCCACTTAATAACATCTAACGGTCTAAGTTAATCCGATCAGAGGCGACGAGTGCATGTAGCAATTATCCTTGGCGGACGAAAACTCTGCCGAGCATGAAAATTTCACACGCATGCCACGCCCAGTCCGGAAAAAAAAATCCGTAACTGTCTCGCACGAGATCTAGATCATCCCATCATAATTCCACAAAACGCCGGCCTTCCCACACGACGGCGTCCGACCTGCGTCCCCGCCGTCATGCTGCCTCGCGCTCCTCCGAGGCGGCCGATGCAGAGCCATCTGGATTGCGGTGAGATGGAGAGCGTATCGCCGTCGGGTCCATGGCCTGCTCGCTAGATTTTCGGAGATTGGGAAGGGGCAGGGGAGGCGTCAGGTAACGTGGATGCGGTGGCGGCCGATGATACGTCTAAAACGTATCTATAATTTTTGATGTTCCATGCTTGTTTTATATTAAATGCCATATGTTTATTCTAAAGTTTATATCATTTTATGACATTTATTGGACTAACCTATTAACCTAGTGCCCAGTGCCAGCTTCTGTCTGTTTTGGCTGTTTATTGCAGAAAAGGCCCAAAAATGAAAGTGCTCGGAATTGGACGAAAATTTACCTGAATTATTTCCAGCACAAATAAGCCACGGAGCCAGAAGACCACCTGGAGGCGGGCCCCACAGCCAGCACGCGGCCTAGGGGCGCGGCCAGGTACTATCCCGCGCCGTGGGCCCGCCTGCCCCACCAGAACACCGCCTCACGTCGAGTCTTCGCCTATAAATTCACGCGTGACCTAAAAAGCCAAGAAGACGGAAGACCTTTTCCAGAAACACGTCCGAGTTCCGCCGCCATCACAAAACCTAGTTTCGGGGGTCAGCAGTTCCTGTTTCGGCACCCTACCGGGATGGGGATTGACCCCCGGAGCCATCTCCATCAACCACGCCACCTCTACTTCGCTACCATGATGGTTTGTGAGTAGTTCCCCCATGTACTACGGGCTCTAGCTGTACCTAGTTGGTACTCTCTCCCATGTTGTTCAATACAATAATCTCATGAGCTGTCTTACATGATTGAGATTCATCTGATGTAATTGGTGTTGTGTTTGTTGGGATCCGATGAATTGTGGAATTATGATCAGTATGTTCATCTTGTTATCATACTTATGTTTTATTTAAGATCTTGCATGCTCTCCGGTACTTGTGGTTACCTTGATCAAGTTGATCAAGTAGTTGTTTGTATCTCCAAGAGAGGGTATTTATGTTAGATAGTGGGTTCATGCCTCTAGAAGCCTGGGCTTAATTGACAGAAACGACTAAGCCTGTAGATGTGTTGTTACTACTAGGGATAAAATAGCCGACGCTTAGCATAAGGGTACTGCTGTTAAGTCTAATACGTTTGTTTACATTACACACTTTGCTTAATGTTATAATCTGTTGCTTGCAACTTAATACTCATGGGAGACCCGGAAGCTATCCTGTGAGTGGATTATGAGTCATACATGCAGCTAGTAAGCGGTCTATGTATATTGTTGTAATGCCCAATTAAATACTACAGTGAACTTTATCTTATCATAATGTGTATTGCCATGCCCTCATAATTTTATCAATTGCCCAACTGTAATTTGTTCACCCAACACATGTTCTTTGTTTGGAGAGTTACCACTAGCAAAGCTAGGAACCCCGGTCCATATTTCGCATCAAGCATATTCTCCTGCGCCACTGCCTCTGCTGTTACTGCTGCTGTTGTTACTTTACTGCTACTATTGCTCTCAAGTTACTGCTGCTTTCACATTACGTTTGTTACTAGTGCTTTCGCAGGTGTGGTGGAATTGACAACTCCGCCGCTAAGACTTATAAGTATTTTTTGTCTCTCCTTGTGTCGAATCAATAAATTTGGGTTTTACTTCCCTCGAAGACTGTTACGATCCCCTATAATTATGGGTTATCAGCCGAGGACTCTCCGGGAGGGGCGGCAGAAGGCAGCCATGAGAGGACGCGTGCAACGACCTGAGGGCGCCGATGAGCATCTCCGTGACGGCCGCGACAAGAGCCGCGGCAGGGACGTGACAATCCATCTGGCCGACCGCTTCCTCGCTGCACGCCATCACAGGATCATGCTTGGCTCTCTCCCAATAGGCAGGTAAATAGGATTCCTGAGTTTCTTTGTGTTTTTGTTCATTGTAATCCTATACATGGTTCCTGATTGGATACAGAATTAGAATTTCAGACTTGGCTAAGCGATTAGTGCTGCTGCAGTTCATCTACATTGATTTTTGGACATTACTTCTTTATTACCATTTGCTAACTCAACCACCTCTCTCTCTCTCTCATTTGTTATACATATATTTTACATGTCATGTCGACAAGGGCGCTTCATGAGGAATCCAAGCAGGCTGCATGTGAGGTGAATCAAGGTAATCTATATGATGTACTCAAGGATAAACTCCTCCCCTCATGTTGTTTCTGCATATGTTATTTTTCGGTTAATTACTACTAAAGCTTTGATTTAATACTATTATTGGTCATGTAAGAAAGCTGAGATTTATTTTGGCCATGTGATCTCCGTGAACATATCTCTGATTATTTTGGCGACTAAACCCCGGTCAACAAAAACGATGGACATACGCTATTGGCGCCGTCCGGACGTGTCACAGACTATTGGGGCCCCTGCTCATCACTTGCTAATATGTTTTTAGGAAAATTTACAGAGTTTGAACAAATTTAATTCTAATCCTAAATCTATTGCCTGTTGGGCCCTGCCTCGCCGTCGGTCAAAGAAGGGTGCCCCGGTCGCCTCGGTGTGCTTCTTCAGAGCCCACTCCATGGCGTCGCGGTATGATAGCCGCTTTCATGTTGTTTATGGAGTTCTGGAGCACTGCTGCTTTCATTTTGTTTATGGAGTCCTGGAGCACCGCTGCTCAGCCCGGTGGTGTCATCGGGGTCGGGCTCCTGGTCTCGCAGCGCCCGATGCACCTCCATCCGCTGCTTCTTCACCGGCGGAGATGGAGCTGCGTGCCCACCTGACGATGCCGCGGCGTACCGGTGGGCTGCGTTCTCTGGGTCCCAGTGGGGATCACCGCGCTACTCGACAGTATAGAGGTTACTATGCTAGGATATATGAGCTCCTGAAAGCTGCCCAATAGCATAAGTTTTTGTTAAAAGTGAATTTAGGTGCATCTTTATTTTATTTGATGGCGTTTTGTTGTTAACATCAAGAGTGTTAGTTTTGGTTACGTATTCAGTGCTTGTCGCATGTTATTTTGTAGCCTCTCTGGCGTTGATAGTAATAGCACATTTGATTTTTTCGTTAATGCAAGGCTGGCATGACTAGCATATTCAGTGTTTATTTTTTACAAGTAATTTGTAGGTCATCACTGGACCTGGAACACATGGAGGACTTGAACGAAGCATAAGAAGCAAAGTATATAAGGAGCTTCACCGTTGGAGCACCAAGGATGAGTCAGTGACAACAGTGTTGATCAGCGTGCATAAAAGATATCCAAGCAAATAGTAGCCATCATTTGTAAATACTTTATTTTCTTGAGATGAACAGTAGTTGCACAATGAATAAACAGTGTAAGAGTATCTTTTGATTCGTTTACTCATTTGACTTATGTGTCCAAGAATTGGCATTGTATGTGCGTTTGACTTGATGAATATGTAAGGTAATAACTATGCATCGTACAGTTACATGAGATTCTCTAGCAATGTTTTCTTGCTTGTAAGATGACTAACTAAATTTCAGTATTTGTACTATGGCCTATATGGTTTTCATCTGTGATTTATGTTTACTGTCGGCAATTAATGGATTTCATTCTGTCATCTCTTTCATTACAGATTTTATTGCTTTATGACATTCTTGTCATCCCTTTCATTACAGATTTTCTTGCCTTATGACATTCTTGGCTTATTCATATGTTCGTGTTGGTTACAAGAAGAAAATTATCCATAGTTTGGACCCGATTTCGAGAGCGACTCGTGGTACATGCATTAAAGCATATGTAAATTTGCAATGGAAAGATGAGATCTCCAAATGGGGTCGCAAAGTCCCTATTGTTCTGACAAACTTGCATGATTATGAAGCTTTTCAGTTAAATATAACCTTAATTGATTTGTTCAACGGTCAATGTGACTTTTCATACGTATGACGTGCTTTGTCTGGTTATTTGGTTTTTAGTCTAATGCACTATGATACGATGAAACGTCATTTATTCCGGTACCCACGGTGAATATTCTAAACTATGCTCATTGTACACTTTGAACATGAACTTTATACGACAACGTTGTATAATGTATATGAAGATTGGTTTGAAGTTAAGAAAGCAATTTTTGGTACACATTCTGAAGTATCAAGATAATGAGGCGATAAACAATATTCTTGCCTTCAAACGAGAAATTATTGACCGCGCCGCCGAGGGATGGATCTTCATGAAATAGTAAATAGTGGATAATGTATGTTATTTAGAATTTGTTTTTAACTATTGCTTTGGACCTGTGTTGAATTATAATATTTATGCAAATAAATAACTACTATTTTGTGCTTTGTGGATTTTAAATGATGCAAGGTGTGTGGATTGTATGTTGTTCACACATCTTTAGATGGTTAGCCATAAAATTTATTGCTTTTGTAAACAAAAACTCACTGAAATAAAAATGAGATTTGTATTTTAAAGACGTGCGCACGTGCACAACTACTTGTATTATAAAGCAGCGTTCTGAAAAAAGTTACAGACTTTCGCGTACAAGGGAGACACTAGTACAGATCAGGCAAATGCACACGGTCGACTTTGGCCATCGCACACGAGTATAGCGTCCGTCGCTATCCATGGGTGGATGATATAGGTGTCACATCGCACACGGACGAAATAACCGTGTGCGATGACGCGAACTTCGCAAACGAGCGCGATAACTGGATCGTGTGCGATATTGACAAGATCGCAGACGCTTTGCGTTTGCTGAATCGTGTGCGTTATGTAGCATCACAGACGGTTTATGATTTCGTGTTATGTGTCCTTTACTTAGCTTCGCACACGGTTTTACTAAATGAATCGTCTGTGTTTGTCGTCCAATCGCCCACGTTTACCAAAACTAAACTGGGTGCAATCATTACCATAATTCCATTATTTCATCCAAATGATAGTATAGCACATCCGAATCAATAATTTATTGAACATTTCATAGATATAAACAGTGTCATATCGCAATCACATAAATCATTGTATATTTTAGAACCCATCAGTACATATATATTGGGACATTAGGTTATACAAGTGAGAATGATCAACAAACAGAATACTCTTGGCTACGTCTTTGTCTCCGTGATGGCCACTGTCTTCCCAAGACCCTGTCATTGGCAGGTGTAGTCTTTAAATTTGTTTAGAGCCATCAGCATACTCTTTGCGTCACCGGCGTGATATTTTGGCTGCACTGTACAAGACACTCTTAACTAAAAAAGTGTCTTATGCAGTGGACCAAAACATCACAGGTGCGACGATTTGGAGGAGAAATTTTTGTGAGGCGAGCTTGTGGACATCACAGGTGTTCAAGTATAAAGAAACGAGTTAGTTCTATTGTTAGATAAATAAGTCATATAAAATAATGATGGATTTATTTATACTAACTCTTCTCAAAGCACAAAAGGGCCGTGCATGAGAGAGAAGCACTTTAGCCCCTCCGTGAATGTGCTGCTATTTAGAGAAGAGATGCCACTCCATGACACCGCACGCTTGATGAATTTCTAGCCACACAAAGTTCATGCGAAAGGGAGACGCCTTGATGATACTCTCGTTTCAGCACGAACTCCTTCGCCACTGGGCGGAAGCGCGGAAAGCCTTGAGCTGAAAGATTATGGCGCCCGACCCGACTGCTATACAGTGATACTGTGTCCCCGGTTACCCGATACCACCAGACACACTATCAAAGCATAATAGAGAGATCAAGACTTGTGGAACAACTGGCACATCACAGACTCTACGACACAAATCATATAGTTCAACTCTTATAATAAAGAAAGATAGCAAATAACATCCAGAGGTCACAGACCCAACATTACATCAAGCGGAGGCAAATTAGGATGTTCTATACAACAAGAGCCAAATTATGGCCTAAGAGGCCTACAGATAAACATCACAGCGCCAGCTGTTCCGGGATGTCCCAAGCTGCCACCTGGGAACCCCAGACTACTCGTCGACGTCCACAAAGAACCCACCTTCGAGGTCGGTGAAGTCCTCCTCTGAAACAAAACAAACGACGTTGAGTTCGACGAACTCGCAAGATTATATATATAGAGCTTTAGCTCGATGAGGCTTCAAAGTTATATGGCTGTTTTGCATAAAGCTGATTTTATTTATGAAAAACATAACTCAATGGCATCGACTAATCAGAGTATTTGAAAAAGAGGTAAGAAGTAACTCTTTTCTTTGATCACCTTTCTCATCATCAACCACAACATCATGGTACCTGTTCTACAAAGGCACCTCCCCGAATCACCCTCGAGGAAGCTCACCTTACAATCTTGAGTGGTACCTCTAGTACCCAGTTTTTAATCATTCCATTAAAGTTATTCTATGGTCTTATCGTCCTTTCCCAAGTTGTCCGTAACCGTGGACACGGCTTTTCGAAAAGATTTAACCCTGCAGGGGTGCACTGTGTTTACCTTCGGTACCGCCGGCTCATTGACTACGCTTAGCTCTCTTCCGGGGAAAGCCGGCTGAGTGGGAACGGTTACAACCTTTACCTTGCTGGGGACTAACCCAAGATCATCAGTGGCGGTAGGACAAGAGGTACCTCAAGCACCCTGTCCCGCGGCCACTTATTTTCCTGACACCACCATCCTCATCTCAGTCTTGGCCACCATCACAACGCACGCGCAAATGGAAGCCCGAACTAGAGGACCCTCGGCTAGTCCGCCACAAGTTAGTCGGTCGACGAGGGCTCCATATACCCCACCGAATGGAAGCGCGCTCATTCTTGGTTCAAGAGGTAAAGAACTCGCACCTAGGCGGCGAGAGTGAGACAAAACACCACCATACCAAAGTGGCCTCTCATCCCCACCTTTAAGCATTTTATTACCTGTCACCACAAATTTCCACCATCATCTGAACACTTCAACAACCTGTTTCCAACATGAAGTATCCATCGGACGGCTAAGCATTTAACTAAGCATGGCTAAGCATCAACATTGCATAGTTAAGTATTTCAGGCCAACAATACAATCCTATGGATAATAGGAGGGGAAGCAGGTAATTGGCATCGGAAACTTAATGCAACTATAGGATACTCTAATCCGATAAAATTGACATTTGGAACCGCATGCAATATTATAGTGGAGAAAATATTTGCGGAAACATAGGATAAGATATGCTCAGAGGGGGGATTACGCTTGCCTTGTTGAGCGGGGTAGTCAAACTGCTCGTCGGAGTAATGATGCTCAACTCCGAACTCGTGATCTACCGGAGAGCAAACAACACCGGAAAGCAAGAACAACAATCAACACATGGCAATTGTGCAATGCATACAAAAATGATGATATGTCGTATTAATGCATCTAAGTTATTATACGCTATCGGACAAGATTAAATGGGGGCGAGAAACAATACTCAACGAGAGAGGAGAACACCCATATTTATCTTAATGAATCCCTAGCGTCTGAAAGTGCATTATTGTTACGGTGATCAAATATGCATGACTTTTAAGCTAACGGGTAAAATCACACTTTTCCGGACATTGTGGTATCTTACACACAATTTTCTGATTAACCGAATAAAATTTATTACACTTCTAAATTTCATTTTAGATGTATCCTTTTAATTAGTTATTTTAAACGATAACATAATTAGTTATCCAACTTCGGAAGAATTAGGTGAAAAAGGAAATATTATTTGGCACTGATCAATTTCGGATTATCCGGATTTTCCTCACTCGGAATATCCGATGGCCCCAAAGTTCTGGAAACTCACTAAGGACTGAGAACGAGTTGTACTGGAGTGTATCGGATTTTCCGATTGGGGTTGACTCAGAATTTCCGAACGTGCTGCTGTCGAAACTGAAAATACAGGATAGTGGCGGTGCTCGACGGAGGACAACGGCCGGCGACGACCTCCAGCGGCGGCGCCTTCGTGCGCGTGGGTGTGCATCCCGGCGGGCAACGTGTGTGTGCTTGGGTGCGTGCTGGGAGGTAGAGTACGAGACCGCACGACACGAGCGGGTGCTCGTCCAGGTCACGGCCGTGGCGGGGTGCAGAACGGCAGCGAGCTACGGCTACCGCGGTGATACCGATATACTGCGATAGAGGGAGGACAGAGAGGTCTCCGAGGACGGCGTTCTCACCCTGGTTGCGTGTGTGTGCTTGGCGAGAGCGGAGAGGTCGGGAACGGCGGCGAGGACTCGACGAAGCTGCGGCCAGAGGCGGAGAAGAACTTGACGGCGGCGGCGATTCGCGACTCCGGGCTCCGATTCCTTCCGCGTGGAGGAGCAGCACGGCGAGGCGGACCTCGTGGTGGTCTCGGCTCGTCTCGGTGAAGCCCGCAGCGGTGGCGATGTATCGGTGACGAGGAGCTCGGCTTCGGCTTCGTGGGGAAATGAGAGGGAGAGCTGGGGCAGGTGGGCGAGTGAGGCGGGGAGAGGCAGGGGCTCGTGGGGGCCTCCTTATCTCCTCGTCGTGGCAGGAGGACGTGGGGGGGGGGTCCGGCGCGGCGACCTGGAGCGGGGAGCACGGCGACGGGCGAGCTGGTGCGGCTCGGCCGCCCGGTCGCTACAGAGAAGAAAGGGAATTTCCCAGAAAACCCCCTGCAACCTTTTTACCACCACCAATAGATCCTTTCCTGTTTCTTCCTCTTCTCTTTTCTGGAATTTTGTAAAACATTTAATTGAAGCACTTAGGCAACTTCAAACTTTATGAAACTTGGTGGAAAATTCTCATTTGCCACAAAGCACTGCTGGTAAAATTTGCAGGTCATTTGGTTAAACTTTTCAGAACGAAGTTGTTTTACTTTCTTTTCTGCCATTTATTTCAAACATTTAATTGAGGTACTAAAACTAGTTCAAAAACTATGGGAAAATTCAGGTAGCCTCCACATATTAATATGAAGCTCCCCTAATTTTTCCAGATTATTTGAAACTCATTTGGTAGGAAAATAAAATAGGAATTGCTCACAGGCAATTTTGAGTTTCTCTCCATTTATTTTATTTTACAAATCAAAATAGTTTGCAAAGATTATATTTGGAACTTTTGGAACTTCCTTGACAATATAAGAAGTCAAAGTATTTTTGTTTTGCGAGCTTGAACACTTCCATTAACTTGGGATTTGTTATAGCAAGTTTGGCATTTTGTTTTTAAGTGGTGTCAAACCACCACAATTCCCTAGCAACAACAACAATTCCCTAGCACAATTCCCTAGTATCAACATGATGCATGGATGCCATGATGCAAGGAACACAAAAGCGGAAAAAAATTACACGGGTTTTTAGGTTCTCAACTTTGGGCTGTTACAATTCTAACCCCCTTACAGGAATCTCGTCCCGAGATTCTAGAGTAGGAAACAGGGAAAGGTTACGACGGTCTTCAACGGTCTTCTCGGTTCAGGTGGCTTCTTTCTTGAAGATGTTGATTGAGGGCATCATGAAGATCTTCATCTGCTTCACTTCGAGGTCACTATCAAAGTACCCCATAGGAAGAAGGAAACTTTTCCGGAAGGATGGATCTTGGTGAATATACCACGACCAAGTACCTCCTAGTAGAACTTAGGATGAGACTTCAAGCATCCCTTGATTTGACAGTTCGGAGACACATGCGTTTGACGGGAGATTGATAAGGAGTTTCCAGTTGTTAGACAACTGTTTCTCAAGGATTCAGAATATGAACTTTGCACAAGGCCTTAAGTCTCTGAGGAAGAGCGTTGAAACAAGGTTCCAACGGATAAAGAGGCAACTCTACCAAACAGCTTGAGTAGAACTTTCCTCACGGAGGAGCATTTCGGATCACCGGAGAAGGGTCAAGAAGATGGATATAGAAAACTTCAGAATCTCCGGGAACGATAGTATCGGGAAAACTTCTTGATGTTATAGACATCGGGTCAAGCTTCTTGAGGATCACCAACTATCGTTTCTGATTGAGACTTAGATCTAGTCAGGTGTAGAGATACTTCAGACTCCACATGTATGAATAGGGAATCTTTGCAAAGCATGCCAACGGGTTACAATTGCTAGGACCCAAGAGCTAGACTAGAAGGTCTAACTCCGAAGGAGGAACGCGGTTGCGGAGCTCGCGTATTAGCAACTTGTCAGGAGACAGCTGCCCTACTTGATTTACTTGCAACGAGACACGATTTAGTCCTTGTGGGGAAACACCAAAGAAGACGAAGAAGTTCTCAGAATTCCTCTCTTTCTGGAACAATTCAATCAGTGGCTTGGATGCAGACATGGAATTCCCAAAGAATGGAGGTAACAACATACCATTCCGAGAATGTTCTACAAATGCATGATCGAGTTGAAATGATTCGGAGGAAACCAGACAATTCACTCAGATCCACGGCGACATCTTTCAGCAATTGCACGTGAACCAGGGAAAGTCACTTCTAACTCCAGAACACATACTTTGTGTAGACACAAAGTTAGTTCCACAATTTTCCAATGCTAACACCCAATATCCAATATGAATCTCCTCAAACATAGAGAAGATAAGAAGGTAGTTGATGGGCTCAACAACAAACTTATCCAGATACTCCAAGACTGTAGACTCATATTTCACCAGAACGAGGCATAAGTATTGGTCAGACTAACACATTTAGGTAGGTAGGTCTGAGTTTGATTTGACGATAGACCGACTCAAATCAAAGGTTGTAGGATAGCATATCCACAAAGGAGATACCACCTTGCTTTGGCACGAACAGACTAGACATCCCTTTAGGAAGGAACTATATCGGAATAGAGCTATTATTTTTCAACTCTCCAAGTAGTTTAAGCTTAACCGAATAATTCTGGACATCCAGCACGATTTTCTTGGAGAAGGGAGTTGTTCAGAGAACCAGCTTACTCATAAGCTCAACATCATGGTCAGGTGACAACCTGTCGATACTTCTGGAAAGACCCCCAGAATATCACGATCCACATATAGGATATCACGACATACCGGTGGATCTTGAGTTCAAGAGAGGATCATGCCTTTCAAGGCACAACGAGGTGGTCTTGGGAGCTTTGACACGAACCTAGCTCTTTGACCGAGGGAGTGCATCAGAGCCAACTGACTTGGTAGCACTGTCAAACTCAACTTATTGATTGGCTAACCAATCATGCAAGGAGGGCAATGGATATCCCTGGATTTCCGCACAGTAAGAGCTGCTAAGAATATCCGATAGCCACATCATTGCTCACGACTTATCCTTCTCGAGTAACAAGTCACTCGGAACACGGAGAGTAACGAGGAGTAATAGCATCACTTCATCAAGAGGATCATGACACTCAGCACGACCCCTTGATATAAAAGAGTGTGACACTCTAAGGTGGAGCAGAACAAAAGCTAAACGAGGCCCTCATTCTGAAGATTACAATTCTTTGACCAGGTCCGGGAAGTGGACAAGGTACTAGAGTTGTTTCTTCTATCGAGACGAAGTGGAAAGTCTTGACGGATCGAGAGAGTGACTTGCATCGGAACATACCAACGCACGATAAAACTTTACTGTCAACAGACAGACAAAGGTCGGAAAGCAGATTAGAGTAAGAAACATACTCAGGAGAAATCCTAAGATGTTGAAGATGCACCGGTTATTACTCAGTTGTGATAACCATGCCCAAAAGGAGAGATGCAGCAGAGTCATGGACATAGATGGGGGATTCGCTAAGCAAATTCTGGTCATAACCCAGATGGTTCCAAGACAGAATCTCCAGCTATGGCAGAGTTAAAGTTACATAGCCAGCTGAGGTGTGGGAAATTTAGGTTCAACCATTTACCACACAGACCACATAAAGGACTTGGGTTAAAGGTCAGCTTCATGTGCCGAGAATCATAGATAGCATAACGATCACATGGGTAACAACCCACACAATTCATCCTACCAGAATCACAGCACAATCCGGGACCTTCGGTTCAAGACCTTGGGCTCCTCCATTTTCTGGGCTTTAACCGTGGTCTTAGAGAATTGGAGTTGGATCGGTCCGGCAGAAGGAGTTGGAGACTCTGAATCCGACAACCTGATACATAACTAGAGATGGATCCCAACCTTTAAGATCTCGTGGTTCCTACTCCAACGCCTATTTGTAACTCGGGAGCTGGAGTAACAGGTTAACAGATTTAGGAACGGCCCACCCAACGTGTCACCTAATTTTTGAAACACCAGATGAGATAACGAAACCTTTTAAATCAAATAGAGGTAAGGTTGCTCCGAGATTAGAGGGTAACCAGATAAGGAGTAAAAAGAATCCTAAGATGGTTTTCACAACTCATTTTTAGGTTAAAATATTTTCACAAACACTAGACTCAACATCGACCAGTAGAAGGGTTTCCTACAGGCAGTACTGCTCTGATACCAACTTGTGGCGCCCCGACCCGACTGCTATACAGTGATACTGTGTCCCCGGTTACCGATACCACCAGACACACTATCAAAGCATAATAGAGAGATCAAGACTTGTGGAACAACTGGCACATCACAGACTCTACGACACAAATCATATAGTTCAACTCTTATAATAAAGAAAGATAGCAAATAACATCAGAGGTCACAGACCCAACATTACATCAAGCGGAAGCAAATTAGGTTGTTCTAAACAACAAGAGCCAAATTATGGCCTAAGAGGCCTACAGATAAACATCACAGCGCCAGCTGTTCCGGGATGTCCCAAGCTGCCACCTGGGAACCCCAGACTACTCGTCGACGTCCACAAAGAACCCACCTTCGAGGTCGGTGAAGTCCTCCTCTGAAACAAAACAAACGACGTTGAGTTCGACGAACTCGCAAGATTATATATAGAGCTTTAGCTCGATGAGGCTTCAAAGTTATATGGCTGTTTTGCATAAAACTGATTTTATTTATGAAAAACATAACTCAATGGCATCGACTAATCAGAGTATTTGAAAAAGAGGTAAGAAGTAACTCTTTTCTTTGATCACCTTTCTCATCATCAACCACAACATCATGGTACCTGTTCTACAAAGGCACCTCCCCGAATCACCCTCGAGGAAGCTCACCTTACAATCTTGAGTGGTACCTCTAGTACCCAGTTTTTAATCATTCCATTAAAGTTATTCTATGGTCTTATCGTCCTTTCCCAAGTTGTCCGTAACCGTGGACACGACTTTTCGAAAAGATTTAACCCTGCAGGGGTGCACTGTGTTTACCTTCGGTACCGCCCGGCTCATTGCCTACGCTTAGCTCTCTTCCGGGGAAAGCCGGCTGAGTGGGAACGGTTACAACCTTTACCTTGCTTGGGACTAACCCAGGATCATCAGTGGCGGTTGATGCATGTAAAATGCATACATGAACTTTGCACTTTAATTGCTTATATTCCAATCATATTTGCATCATATAAGGGTTATATCAATGTTTTATCATGATTTTGGGAATACTTCATAGTTTTCCCATTTATTTGGAATTAACCCTGCACAGGCAGAAAACCCTAGTTTTGTATTTTAATGTTTCAGGGACCCAAACGTCAACGAAATCACCTGGAAATTTACGGGCGTCAATATTTGGAAGGAAGAAGGACTACGGAAAAAGGAAGCAAGCAAACGGAGGCCCGAGGGCCAAACGGCATGGCCCACGCGGCCAGGTACTGTGGCCGCGTGGGACCCACCCGTTTGGGCCTCGTGGCTCCGTTGCCGTCGATCTTCGCTCCACCGCCTTCTTCTTGACCTAAAAACGCCTATAAAAAAGGTCCCCCGTCGTTCTCTGGAAGGAGCGCCGCAGAAACACAGAAACACCGAAACGGAGATCAGGAGCTGCAGATTGGAGGGGGAAAACTCCGGCGGGGCGCTGCCGGCGTGGTCTCCACCTTCTCCATCGACTTCTCCACCGTCTCCATGATGAAGAGGGAGTAGTCCACCTCTGGACTATGGGTTTGTGGAAGTAACTTATGTATCTCTCCTCTCTTGAGCTTCACTAATTAGTACCGTATGAGCTGCTGAACATGATTACGGTCACCGTTGTAATACCTTTGTGGTGGATCTTTATGAGTTAATATATGTTTGAGATTGCAATGTTTGTTTCAGTTATGAGTATAGATGCATATTATGTACCCCGTTCTTGTTACTTGTTTTGATCAAGCATGTTTATGAGAGCGTGTGAGGGGGAACGTGTGCATTAGTTGGAGTAACGGGGGGTGGCTAGTGCAGTGAACGTGAGAGAAAGTTCTGCGATCCACTTTGGTATCTTTACCTTACTTTGTTACCTCACTAGGGATAAACTAAAATACCATGCTACCGGGGATGTGGGCGTGACCATTGCCACTACTCCATGACTAGATCTAGCATGTTCTTATTTTCACTTCATGTCATGATACTTATTGCTATACTCTGAGTTATCTTAATTACTGAGGTGTTATGATTTAGTTCGCATCTTGGTGGAGTATAAGAGAGGTTAATAACCAAAAGATCTCTATGTTAGGACGTGATGCCCATATATCTAAGTAACTTGTTATCAAACCCTGTGTTGCAATCTCATATGTTAACTTTGTGTGTTCCATTGTCTACCACTTTATAAAGAGAGAGTGCATTTGTGAAACCATGAACCCCAGTCCATTTTTAATCATAAGAAACACCTTTCCAACACCATATACCACTTTTATATTTTCAGCCATCATTAAATCCGAAAATACAAAAATACTTTTCATCTTGCATACATCATTTAAAAACCCAAAAATATCATTTACCATTGCATCCACCATCATTGCATATTTATTTCTTGTTTGCATTGCATAACTATCCTGATATCATTCTTACACCTTGTGCTTGACAACCACAGGTGAGGTTGAGGACCAAAACATCTAACCTTGTTTTGTAGGTAACCAAAAGAAGGATAAGAAGATAAATCTACCACTGCAGATTCCCCGAGAGTTCGATATTAAACCCTCGAGTCACCCCTCGTGGGGAAAACTGTCTTCCACTATACTATACACTCTGCACTTGGAGTCTCAACCTAAATCCCGTTATTTGTGCAGGCATCAAGATTGCTCTTCGGGATCATCAAGACGTTTTCTGGCGCCGTTGCCGGGGAATCGTAGCTGAGAGATTTATCCAAGGGTGTGCATCATCGCATTCATCTCACAACAAAGTCAAATCACCAACTTGTGCTAACACCTAAGCTTGGGGAGGTTGCACCTACGTGAGCACCATCTTATCCATCTTTACTTACAAAGCAATTTATTTGTTTTGTTAGTGTCATTGCATATCATATCATATTTATTTCAGTTTTGCATAAAAAATTAAAAACCCATAAAAACTAGTGTTGTTTTTAATATGCATGCTAAGCTATGGAGAAACTTTCTGGAATGTCTATGGGTAATGATTATTCTAAAAAGTATGACGCCTACTCTGAATATCAATCAACCAAAGAGGGAAATAGAGTGGGTAAATTGCTTAAAGCTCTTCACAAAATAGCTATTCAGTTTTGTGAGTTACATGGTATAACTTGTTGCAATAGAAGAGTTGTTAAACATTCCCACTATCAATGCAAGTATAATAGTGATCCTATAATTGCTTGTTATCGTGAAGATGAATGTTTATGCCCTGATATAGAACAAGTTGAGAAATATATTGCTTATGTTGGAGCCCATGAGATAGACTCTCTTCTTGATAAATTTCTTGCAACTAGTCATGTAGCTCGTGAAATGAAAGGGCAAGTTTCTATTATTCTCCAAATTTGCAAAAAAGAATTTAGTGATAATGTTTATGTTAAAGAAAGAATTCTTGCTGCCACGGAAAGCACTAACATTTTGCAGGAAGAGGAGGATAAGAACCTAAGCTTGGGGATGCCCGTGCAACCCCAAGAGGATGATGAAAACATAATCTTGGAAGAAGAAGAATGTGAAGAGGAGATTGAAAAGGATATATTCCAACCTAAGCTTGGGGAAGAGTTGGATCTCCCAACTTCACCATCAAACATGATAGTAGCACTCAAACTCAAAAATCTTTTGTTATTTATGAGAACCATGTTATGATGAGTGTCAAACTGAAAATGCTATGGTCCTATATGATAACCCATGCTATTATGATGAAACTAAAAATGCTCCTTTACTTTCTATTAATGCTACTAGTGAACTTATTGATGATAATGAGGAGTATTGCTTAAATATGCTATATGATAATGCTTTAGATGATGGTCCTATGCTTATTGATAATCCTCCATGTTTAGTTGTTACTAATTATGTGAGGATAAAAATGATATACTTGCTGTTTGTGATAGTACTCTCACTCATGAGAGTCCTACTTTGTTCTTGAATTCTCCTAATAACACCATAGAGGAGAAATTTGCTTATGTTGAGAAATACTTATGTGGTTTGCAATTCTTTAGTTCCAAATCTTTGTTGCAACCATGATATTAAACTTGATATTGATCTTAATAACTATTTTGAAAGAGGGAAGCATGCTAATGAATTCCAAAATAAATTTAATGATCCTCTTTATGTGCCTAAATTATCTAAGTTGGAAGATTCTATTGGTTATATGGTTGAATACACTTCTACTACTTGCAACTATTATGAAGAGGAGGTGATGAGAACCCTCTTTATGCTACTAATAATTATGGGCTGCAAGTAACTTTGTTAATATGCATTGGAAAACTTCATTCATATACAAAATGCCAATGCATAGAAAGAAAGTTAGACTTCGTTGTTATTACTTTTGTGTTTATTTTTCTCTCAACCAGGTTTCAACTTGACTATTATTTTGATCGGTTTGAGAGCAACATGGGACCCTGGTATTATGCATGGAACACTTCCCAAGGAAGAGGGAACATCAAAGTTCAAGCTCCCTCATGAGCTTCATCTTCAATAAACAACAAGTAAGAAGCCTAGCTATATGGCTATAAAGAAAGCGCTTTGCGGGAGGCAACCCGGTTATTTTTATGTGTGATTTTTCTTTGTGTCCTCTTGCTGTAACAAGAGATTTGTGTCTAGTTAGGTTCTGGAGTTTTTAATAAAGTGCCAAGTTTTACCCTTTTTGGTTTGAAAAGTTGCTTATAGTTCGGAGATTTTATTCCTGCACGAATCAGTGCACGGTATGATTTTTAATTCTTATTCTGTAACTCCGAATGAGCTCATATTTGAACTGTAGTTGCAACTTTTCATCCTCTGTATGCATGAATTTTTTCGGAATTTTTCGAGAAAGTTTGGTAGGGTAGAAAAATACGTTTTGCTGCTGCTGTTTTTCTGGACAGATTCTGTCCCATTTTGTTTGATGCATGCTTTGAGCTTTTAAGTTGAATCTTTTTGATCCAATTGAGTTTATGAGTAGGCATACAACATTATACACTTTCTGGACATTCATATGAATTTTTGTTCAAGGATTATATGCAGCAAGGAACCTATTTGTTTATCACTATTAATGCACCCCACAGAAAAGAGATGGGAGAAACGGTGTTTTGAAGTTTTTTCACAGGGATTGGAGGAGATGCACCAAGAGCTATCCAAGGATGGTGAAGACCATAAGCTTGGGGATGTGAAGACAACCCCACTGGACCTACACACTCTCGGTTTGCACACGTCCAACTTCTGTTTTTCGATCGAAACACTTTATCGCATAAACTTGGAGCGTCGTTTTTGTTTTTGTTTGAGTCTTGAGAGACCACCACACTATCAATTATATATGAGAGAGCTACTGGAAATATGGGTTGAAATATGTTGGATGCTTTTATAAGATTGGGAAAAGGGATGTTTGATTGATTTTTAATGATACATATAGTTGCATGATTCATGAGCTTGTTTATGAGTAATAGTTTGCAAATTCTTTTTGTAGAGCTATCACTTATTCATGTTTTGGTGCTGATTGTTATTTACTTGGTTTAACATGGATTAGTTAGTTCTATGGACACTCATGCATGCATCTAGATGGTCAACTTTCTCCCTTTTGCTAGCCCAAAAACTCCAACAAGCAAAAACTTGTTTCCAACACCTTCAACCAAAGTTATTCCAGTGAGTCCACCATATCTACCTATTGGCTTTATGCTATTCCGAGTATGTTTATCATGTTTGTGTTATCTTACCTCTGAATGAAAATGTTTATGTTATTGATTGCAATGGAAAAATTGGTTATATAGCTCTCACGAACTTGATGCACAATTTACTTTCATTGCATAATAAAACATGACCCATTGTGATTAAGATTATGATGCTAGTGGCTTGATAAATGTTCGAGGTTGGAGTTAGCCCATATGTGCTGTCACATGCAAGCTTTCAACATGCTCTTCATCTCATTTAGTTGATATCATGTACTTTTGTCTATGGATGCCTATCATGGTGAAATGAGGTGGAAATGAAGTAGTTTAAATGAGTTTGTATAAATGGTTAGAGAGACGCCTGGGCCGCTAATCTAAGCCATGCATCATTCATGGTGGAAATTTACTTACATACTATGGTGAACCTTCTGTGATACACCTTGCAATAAAAAACTATTCCAAATGGTAAATAAAAAGGGTGTTGAGATTGTTCATTTTGTTTGTTTGTCTTGTCATTTTGATATGGGCTTGTTCCATATCTGGGACAAGAGGTACCCCAGTTGACGCTCTTGATGATACTATTATTACTTACAATGATATAACTTGAACTTGCTTTGTTTCCCAAGTTGAGTAATCATGGTGTAGTACTTGTATTCAAGGGGCATGAGACATCCAACCTTTACTTTATCAAGCACACTACTCATATTTGCTTTCACTTTAACCTTAATCATTCAAGATGCTATGATAGGGGCAATGAGAGCTTGACACCAATGAATACCTTATTGCAATCATTAACTTAAGTAGAAGAGTTTGGAAGTTGGATGAAACTTATGCATGCTTTACCTCTACTCACATATACATCTTTCCAAAGTGTACACCTATCATATTCAGATTTTCATCTACACTCTATGACCATTGTAGGATGTTCTACTTATCATTATGCATACATGTGTTCCATATTACTTGCTACTATGTTACACTTTGTGAACTATCAATGAACATCCTTGTCTTGAATACTTGATATCACTTCATAAACTATTTGCATATTGCTACTCCTTTGAAGAATGAATCATTTGACTATATGTAGCAATAGTAATCATCTTTGATATCCATTGTTAAGTATTAAATTGCAAAGTCCATGTTAGTTTTATCATCTTCATACTCGAGGACGAGCATGGATTAAGCTTGGGGATGTTGATGCATGTAAAATGCATACATGAACTTTGCACTTTAATTGCTTATATTCCAATCATATTTGCATCATATAAGGGTTATATCAATGTTTTATCATGATTTTGGGAATACTTCATAGTTTTCCTATTTTTTGGAATTAACCCTGCACAGGCAGAAAACCCTAGTTTTGTATTTTAATGTTTCAGGGACCCAAACGTCAACGAAATCACCTGGAAATTTACGGGCGTCAATATTTGGAAGGAAGAAGGACTACGGAAAAAGGAAGCAAGCAAACGGAGGCCCGAGGGCCAAACGATGGCCCACGCGGCCAGGTACTGTGGCCGCGTGGGACCCACCCGTTTGGGCCTCGTGGCTCCGTTGCCGTCGATCTTCGCTCCACCGACTTCGTCTTGACCTAAAAACGCCTATAAAAAAGGTCCCCCGTCGTTCTCTGGAAGGAGCGCCGCACAAACACAGAAACACCGAAACGGAGATCAGGAGCTGCAGATTGGAGGGGGAAAACTCCGGCGGGGCGCTGCCGGCGTGGTCTCCATCTTCTCCATCGACTTCTCCACCGTCTCCATGATGAAGAGGGAGTAGTCCACCTCTGGACTATGGGTTTGTGGAAGTAACTTATGTATCTCTCCTCTCTTGAGCTTCACTAATTAGCACCGTATGAGCTGCTGAACATGATTACGGTCACCGTTGTAATACCTTTGTGGTGGATCTTTATGAGTTAATATATGTTTGAGATTGCAATGTTTGTTTCAGTTATGAGTATAGATGCATATTATGTACCCCGTTCTTGTCTACTTGTTTTGATCAAGCATGTTTATGAGAGCGTGTGTGGGGGAACGTGTGCATTAGTTGGAGTAACGGGGGTGGCTAGTGCAGTGAACGTGAGAGAAAGTTCTGCGATCCACTTTGGTATCTTTACCTTACTTTGTTACCTCACTAGGGATAAACTAAAATACCATGCTACCGGGGATGTGGGCGTGACCATTGCCACTACTCCATGACTAGATCTAGCATGTTCTTATTTTCACTTCATGTCATGATACTTAATGCTATACTCTGAGTTATCTTAATTACTGAGGTGTTATGATTTAGTTCGCATCTTGGTGGAGTATAAGAGAGGTTAATAACCAAAAGATCTCTATGTTAGGACGTGATGCCCATATATCTAAGTAACTTGTTATCAAACCCTGTGTTGCAATCTCATATGTTAACTTTGTGTGTTCCATTGTCTACCACTTTATAAAGAGAGAGTGCATTTGTGAAACCATGAACCCCAGTCCATTTTTAATCATAAGAAACACCTTTCCAACACCATATACCACTTTTATATTTTCAGCCATCATTAAATCCGAAAATACAAAAATACTTTTCATCTTGCATACATCATTCAAAAACCCAAAAATATCATTTACATTGCATCCACCATCATTGCATATTTATTTCTTGTTTGCATTGCATAACTATCCTGATATCATTCTTACACCTTGTGCTTGACAACCACAGGTGAGGTTGAGGACCAAAACATCTAACCTTGTTTTGTAGGTAACCAAAAGAAGGATAAGAAGATAAATCTACCACTTCAGATTCCCCGAGAGTTCGATATTAAACCCTCGAGTCACCCCTCGTGGGGAAAACTGTCTTCCACTATACTATACACTCTGCACTTGGAGTCTCAACCTAAATCCCGTTATTTGTGCAGGCATCAAGACTTGCTCTTCGGGATCATCGGCGGTAGGACAAGAGGTACCTCCAGCACCCTGTCCCGCGGCCACTTATTTTCCTGACACCACCATCCTCATCTCAGTCTTGGCCACCATCACAACGCACGCGCAAATGGAAGCCCGAACTAGAGGACCCTCGGCTAGTCCGCCACAAGTTAGTCGGTCGACGAGGGCTCCATATACCCCACCGAATGGAAGCGCGCTCATTCTTGGTTCAAGAGGTAAAGAACTCGCACCTAGGCGGCGAGAGTGAGACAAAACACCACCATACCAAAGTAGCCTCTCATCCCCACCTTTAAGCATTTTATTACCTGTCACCACAAATTCCCCACCATCATCTGAACACTTCAACAACCGTTTCCAACATGAAGTATCCATCGGACGGCTAAGCATTTAACTAAGCATGGCTAAGCATCAACATTGCATAGTTAAGTATTCAGGCCAACAATACAATCCTATGGATAATAGGAGGGGAAGCAGGTAATTGGCATCGGAAACTTAATGCAACTATAGGATACTCTAATCCGATAAAATTGACATTTGGAACCGCATGCAATATTATAGTGGAGAAAATATTTGCGGAAACATAGGATAAGATATGCTCAGAGGGGGGATTACGCTTGCCTTGTTGAGCGGGGTAGTCAAACTGCTCGTCGGAGTAATGATGCTCAACTCCGAACTCGTGATCTACCGGAGAGCAAACAACACCGGAAAGCAAGAACAACAATCAACACATGGCAATTGTGCAATGCATACAAAAATGATGATATGTCGTATTAATGCATCTAAGTTATTATACGCTATCGGACAAGATTAAATGGGGGCGAGAAACAATACTCAACGAGAGAGGAGAACACCCCATATTTATCTTAATGAATCCCTAGCGTCTGAAAGTGCATTATTGTTACGGTGATCAAATATGCATGACTTTTAAGCTAACGGGTAAAATCACACTTTTCCGGACATTGTGGTATCTTACACACAATTTTCTGATTAACCGAATAAAAGTTATTACACTTCTAAATTTCATTTTAGATGTATCCTTTTAATTAGTTATTTTAAATGATAACATAATTAGTTATCCAACTTCGGAAGAATTAGGTGAAAAAGGAAATATTATTTGGCACTGATCAATTTCGGATTATCCGGATTTTCCTCACTCGAAATATCCGATTGCCCCAAAGTTCTGGAAACTCACTAAGGACTGAGAACGAGTTGTACTGGAGTGTATCGGATTTTCCGATTGGGCTTGACTCAGAATTTCCGAACGTGCTGCTGCCGAAACTGAAAATACAGGATAGTGGCGGTGCTCGACGGAGGACAACGGCCGCGACGACCTCCAGCGCGGCGCCTTCGTGCGCGTGGGTGTGCATCCCGGCGGGCAACGTGTGTGTGCTTGGGTGCGTGCTGGGAGGTAGAGTACGAGACCGCACGACACGAGCGGGTGCTCATCCAGGTCACGGCCGTGGCGGGGTGCAGAACGGCAGCGAGCTACGGCTACCGCGTGATACCGATATACTGCGATAGAGGGAGGACAGAGAGGTCTCCGAGGACGGCGTTCTCACCCTGGTTGCGTGTGTGTGCTTGGCGAGAGCGGAGAGGTCGGGAACGGCGGCGAGGACTCGACGAAGCTGCGGCCGGAGGCGGAGAAGAACTTGACGGCGGCGGCGATTCGCGACTCCGGGCTCCGATTCCTTCCGCGTGGAGGAGCAGCACGGCGAGGCGGACCTCGTGGTGGTCTCGGCTCGTCTCGGGGAAGCCCGCAGCGGTGGCGATGTATCGGTGATGACGAGCTCGGCTTCGGCTTCGTGGGGGAAACGAGAGGGAGAGCTGGGGCAGGTGGGCGAGTGAGGCGGGGAGAGGCAGGGGCTCGTGGGGGCCTCCTTATCACCTCGTCGTGGCAGGAGGACGTGGGGGGGGGGGTCCGGCGCGGCGACCTGGAGCGGGGAGCACGGCGACGGGCGAGCTGGTGCGGCTCGGCCGCCCGGTCGCTACAGAGAAGAAAGGGAATTTCCCAGAAAACCCCCTGCAACCTTTTTACCACCACCAATAGATCCTTTCATGTTTCTTCCTCTTCTCTTTTCTGGAATTTTGTAAAACATTTAATTGAAGCACTTAGGCAACTTCAAACTTTATGAAACTTGGTGGAAATTCTCATTTGCCACAAAGCACTGCTGGTAAAATTTGCAGGTCATTTGGTTAAACTTTTCAGAACAAAGTTGTTTTACTTTCTTTTCTGCCATTTATTTCAAACATTTAATTGATTTTCTAAAACTAGTTCAAAAACTATGGGAAAATTCAGGTAGCCTCCACATCTTAATATGAAGCTCCCCTAATTTTTCCAGATTATTTGAAACTCATTTGGTAGGAAATAAAATAGGAATTGCTCACAGGCAATTTTGAGTTTCTCTCCATTTATTTTATTTTACAAATCAAAATAGTTTGCAAAGATTATATTTGGAACTTTTGGAACTTCCTTGACAATATAAGAGGTCAAAGTATTTTTGTTTTGCGAGTTTGAACACTTCCATTAACTTGGGATTTGTTATAGCAAGTTTGGCATTTTGTTTTTAAGTGGTGTCAACCACCACAATTCCCTAGCAACAACAACAATTCCCTAGCACCATTCCCTAGTATTAACATGATGCATGGATGCCATGATGCAAGGAACACAAAAGCGGAAAAAAATTACACGGGTTTTTAGGTTCTCAACTTTGGGATGTTACAAAGATAAACTCCACCGAATTGGAGTAAGATAAATGAGTTGTTGTTGAATGCCAGTGTTAGAATATGAACATAGAAAAATTGAGAACATAAAGATAGAAAAGACTAAATAAGTGGACTCACCCTCAAGAGCAATCCATAGCCGCACTCAAGAGGGACAGGGGCAGAGCGATTCGGCCATATTCGGCCATGCACATCCCTGCACACCTCCCCTCTTGGTTACGTCTTTGTTTCTATATTATTAGCAGAAGCTAATAACACGAGCCAAAGAGCGTAACTACAAATTCTTGTACAGTGCGACCAAAATAAGATCCCTATTATAAGAGTTTAGCTACTGTTAAATATGGAAGAACTTGACGCTAAAAAGCTGGAACTAAACAGATCTAAACATATGGAAGAGTTTAGCCACCAAAATAAGATCCGTTCTAATTTGTTAAACCGATGAAGCTAAAAAATACGCATGCATCCAGTCCACCACATCCTCCGGTGCAACACAACGAAATAAGCTGGAACTAAACAGATCTAAACTTGCTATGAGCTGGTACAAACTACACATGTTAAGCTAGGCTAGAGCATGAATATTAAAACCGAACAGACAAGTAAGTAGATCCGGAGGATGAGGTCATATAAAACTTGCTATGAGAGGCCAATAAAACTAGATCGGTCATATAAAAACCAGTGCCATGTGCGTGTGAGAGGTTACCTTTCGTAAAGGGACGAGGATGAGGTCGAGGGCTAGCCGATGCACATCACGTGCGGCTTCGACCCCAAAGTATGACGACGACGTCGCCACGGGGGAGGGCGAGGCTGAGCCCGGCTCGCCGGACGTATCCAAGGCACATCCGTCCATGGATTGCATGTGAGAGAGTCATAATTTACAGAAATGCGGGAGAGATCTAAGTTTCCACTCTCGACCAGGTGAGTAGGCGAGTTCCAAAAATTGAGTGGCGGCTGTCGAGTGAAGTGAGACTGGATGGGTGGTGCTGGTCCCAATTTATACAAGAGACAAAGTAGGGTTCAGAATACATGGGCCAAAAATGGGCACAATATTAACACATGTTTTCCGGACCACAAAACGTGTGCATTGACCCCAATTCGCATACGCTTTTCTTATTCCAATCGTCTGTGTACATATTCAGAGAATGCTACTTATATCACTACTTCCTACATCTCGATAAACCTGAAAGTGCAATTACAACAGATACTAGGATAACTAAAGTAGCTAAAGCATAAAGGAGATGATTTTCCTTGTCATGAACATATTTTCTTATTTTCTTCAACTTCAACTTGGCCTCTTCAGCTTTTCTCTTGTTATCGTGGACAAGATCTGCAAGTTGCAGCTCCATCTCCATGTTCTCCTCTTCGAGCCTCTTCGCTTTTTCTTCTGCTTTCTTCTCCTCGACAACGGCGTGCAGATCCTGTAACAGTGCGTTCATTTTGCGTTCCACAGACAGCTTAATGTCGGCATGCATTTTGCAGTCGCAGCATCTGGGAACCTTCAAATAGAACGAATTGGGAGGTAATATAAATTACCCCGAGCATGAAGCAAATCGCAAGCTAGAAGCTACGCCCAAATTTACCTCATCCGAGTCCGTGTCGCTAGCGATCTCCTCGACATTGTAGACCATGGCGACAGTAGTTTCTGTGCGGTGTGTGAGGTGTGGGACGAACGATGGAGGGATGGAGGGCGGCAACGGCTAAAACTGGGGTAGCTGGCCAGCAACGGCTAGAAATCCGTATTTAAATGTAAACGACACATATCGCACACAGTCTATGTTAACGAACCGTATGCGAAGTTAGTCATACATCGCACACGATTAGTACATGTAAAATCGTGTGTGATGTGAAGCAATTGCACACGGTTTTAGCAGCTGCATCCGTGGGCGATACTACCAACACAATTCATTCATTTTTGGGTGATACTACTAGAGAATCCATTAATATTTCGAGGGCACCATTAAAATATTACAACCCTTAAGTACGTACACAAAATGTATCTAATACTCCAACTAAATACACTAGAGATTGTCCTCATCGGTGTTTTCATCGTCGGCGAAATAATCCTGTAATGTACATGCACTTAAAAATTGGCAAGATACCTGTGTATAGTGTAAACCCCTGGATCGTTTCATTTGCACACACAGTTTAAGATGAATATCACAACATTGTATCAATTATTACACGAATGATCCAGACTTGGAAAAATAAATGGTTCGATACATCTTTGCATAGCTTAAAGCTAGCTTAAAACAATAAAGCAGCGGAAATAAATCTTCAATGAGTCTCCATTCTTCATGATGCGCCACAGGCAAAACATGTTGGTTGTAGACTCGAAACCCAAACGTAGCCTTACTCATCATCAGACATTCTGCAACAATTAAAATTTTGCAACAGAGTGGGTCAGATACCATTAAGAATGGATCTGGCAAGTCACACTATGTGGACACTTAGTGGAATAACTCTAATAACCTATATGCATATTTGGCTGGTGGAGTTCAAGGCTATTTTGCATAAAGCCAATTTTGCCTAACACTTTGTAAAACTTTTCTTCCAATTTGAGACAAATATGGCCTGAAAACCATAGTCTCATCTACCCTGGTTCACCCATCAAAATTTACTTAGAGAAATAAGATGTTGGGAGCCTCCGTTGACATCCTTGATCAGCTGCTTGAATTGTCCGTAACCGGGGACACGGCTAAGTACTTAGTTTTTAAACTCTGCAGAGGTTGTGCACTTTCACCATTAGACCCAACAAACCCAAACTATCCTCAAGCACCCAAATTGTGCTAAGGAAAAGGAAGAGTTGAGACAAGATTTTTCGGAAGCCTTTCCTCATCCCATGCCGCCTTGACCCGTTCCCATTCTAACCATCTACCACCACCTGTCAAGACGGGACGAGTCCACGCAACTTATCCATCAAGTTAGAGCCCATATGACTAATGGTTGCACGGTAACAACTTCAATTAGACAAAACATTGGTCCCTTTAATACCCTGGGTGGCAACCACAAGTGACCATCCCTTAGAGGTCACCCCTAAGAGATGACACTCAACCTTTCCATCATCTTCTCAAAACCAAGTCCACCCAGGTGATAAATTACTTAGTAGAATTAAACTTAAAGAAAACCCATTTGCATAGCATCAAATAATCTACTAAGTTATCAAGGGGTTCTAGACACAACTAGTGTAAAGGTATGGTGGGTTTAGCATATAACAATAATACTATCCAACACATGCATATAGAGACATACACTAAATAATGCATATAAAAATACTTAGGAAATTTCATGAGGGGTGTGCCACTTGCCTTGGCAACAAGCAGAATAGCAACAACAGCTGCAACAATCCTCGTTTCCCTCCGGAGATTCTAACACAACAAACAATACATAATGAACAAACATTTTTCATAAAACTTGTAAGGAAAATATGTCATGCATGATGTGCAAATATTTCTAAGGACTAGAGATGCATGCATGCCATGCCATGAAATAATTCTAAGTTAAAGCAAGACATTCAAGAAGGTCTAAAAAATGACTAAGGACCAAGGTACTAACACTTGGTTCGAATTTTAACTAAGGACTAAAGCTTAACACATCATGTCCAAATTAATTTCTAAGGAAAGTAAACAAAATATGAAGTGCTAAAATTTTCTAAGGAAAAACGTATGAAAACAATAGTTGATAATTTTTTTCTAAGGACCAACATTTGTTATAGCAAGTACTTAGAATATTTTCTAAAGAAACAACTAAGTTTTCTAGATGCTAAAAATTTCTAAGAACAAGTTTAGTACTTTTAATGTGTTGAAATTTCTAAGGAAAATTCTAAGTAAAAGTGTTGTCAAAATTTTATTACCCAAAATTTTCTAAGGAAGAAAGTTACTCTATTTGGAGGTCAGAATATTTCTAAGTACATTTATAGCTAGTATGATCAAAAATATGGCTAAGTCTTTTTATTGGCCGAATATATGAAGAAAGATAATTTTAATCAATTTTAATTATTAAATTACCATCTAAATGCATTTAATCATGATTAATTACCAAATCGTGGAAAAGTTCTTTTACAAAAATACTAGGGTAATCCTACGGCCAGAAATTAGACATATCAACTTATAACAAAAGAAATTAATCAAATATCAATTTTTAAATTAGAGTTATGTCTAAAATACTAATTAAGCCACTTTTTAAATTAAACAAAATTATTTCGACAAAACCTAAAATTACCAATGCCAAAAGTTTCTACACGTCAGTAGCTATCCAAAAATATAAATTTCATAATTTTCTGATAAAGGGATAAAAATTAATGATAGATTTAATCACAGGGACTAATCTGTGATGCGCAGGGCTAAGTTGTAAGGAAAAACAGAAGAAAGCTTCGCGCTGAAGTCCCTGGCGACGTGTCCTTCTCTGATTGGTGCGGAGCTCCTCGTTGAATGGTCTTCTGCAGATCGCGGGCGACGCGGACGCGGACGGGTGCGGGCTTCGTGGGTAACGTGACGACGTGGCGCCATCTGGTTGGCCGATACCTCTTCGCGCAGATCTTCTAATCTCCACCGTTGAACCACGATCCGACGACCTAGATCTATCGTACCAAAAACGACCGACGTTTCCGCCGGAAACATGCCGGAAGTCCTTCTCTACGGTGGCGCCATAGCCGGCGGCGAGCTAAACGCAACAGAAAAGAAGAGGGGATGGGGGCTTGGTACCAGGAGATGCAGGGCGTCGCGGCGGTGCTGATGGCGTGGTCGAGGAGGTCGCGAGCTTCCTTCTCCTCCTGGGATCGCTCGTCGATGTTGGGCTGGCGGCGACGAGCTCCTGTCGATGATGGATTGCTCGATCTGCTGCCCGAGAAAATACGGCGAGGTGTCAGGGAGGTGCGCACGGTCGAGGCGAAGCGAAGGGGAGGGTTGCGAGGGGTAATGCGCGCAAGGGCTCACCGGAATACGGCGAGGTTGTCGACGGCAGTGGCGGCACGGCGGCGTCTCGTGCGTGCAGCCTGGGGCGATCGACTCGGGATTTTTGGGGCAAAACACGGGCAGGTTCTGGAGTTTATAAAGGGGGCAGAACACGTGCGGATTGCGTGTGGAACAACCCGGAATCAGTTAGGATTTGGTTAGGGTTTGCGTCGGGTGTAGCGGACCTGCACTTAAAAATTGGCAAGATCCCTGTGTATAGTGCAAATCCCTGGATCGATTCATTTGCACACACAGTCTAAGATGAATATCATGCAAATGCGTCAAATTTTATTACATCGCATGATCCAGACTTACAATTTTCATTACAAATTGCATAGCTCAAGGCTAGCATTTTACAAAGTTCAGCACAGCGGAATAAAAGTAGCAGTGAGTCTCCATCATCTTCATGTGCCACAGGCGAAAACATGTTGGTTGTAGACTCGAAACCTTATACGAAACCTCACTCATCGTCTGAACATCCTGCAACAGGAAAATGTTGCAACAAGGTGGGTCAGAACCATATAAAATGGATCTGGCAAGTGACACTCTGTGGACACTTAGTGGAAAAACTCTAATAACCTATATGCATATTTGGCTGGTGGAGTTCAAAGGCTATTTTGCAGAAAGCCAATGTAAGGACCCCTCAGATTTACCGGTCCGGGGTGCCCACGTTATGTAAACAGATCACGATCCCAATGATCAGTGCATCGCGATCACATAACCAACATGGTATACAGAGTTACATCATCCAACTCGATTAGTACAAAATTTACATAAATGGTGGTCACACGACCAAACCTACAACCATCGTCACGCAGGACGGAATTAACTACGACATAGCGGAAGCTTTCGGCTAGCGTCGGCCCTCGTCACAATCGGACGCATTTCCACAGAGCAGTTGACCGGTGACACTCAGTTGGCGTAGCCGTCAGCGTACTCCTCATCTTCGACGTAGGTCTTCTCGTTGAAAACCTGGACATTGGAATATCCAGGGACACAGCCATGAGTACAATTACGTACTCGCAAGACCACCACCAGGCTTAAGTTTTCATGGTAATGCAATAGAAGCGTTTCCGAAAACTGGGATAGTTGCTATATATGACTATAGGGCTTAATTTTCACAAACGATGCTTTTGGACATAGAGAATACAACATCTCTATATCTTTGTTGAAAAAGGCATTTGGAGATATAATTCTCCTTCTTTTAGAAATGACAGAAAACATTTCCACGTTTGAAAACACTTTTGGAAAACTTTTTCAAAACACTAGGATAGGGATGCCCCTTTTTCCTTTCCGGGTTTCGACTGGTTGACTCCCCGAGGCCAACCATCTTCTCCCAAAATCCGTACCTCCCAGGTACCATCCTTGATGCCTCCTTTTTCTTTTCCGGGTTCCGACTGGTTGACTCCCCGAGACCAACCATCTTCTCCCAAAATCCGTACCTCCCAGGTACCTCCTTGATGCCTCCTTTTTCTTTTCCGAAAACAGTTCCTTTTTAAAACATAAAAATGCCCATACGCCTAGATCGGGGGCCTTTCCAACCGTCCATGACCGAGGACTCGGCTATTCGAATAGATTTACACTCTGCAGAGGTGGTACACTTTCACCACAAGATTCGGATGGTCTGCCGTGGATCAACCACGGACTGTACACAGACAGCATGCACACATCAGACGGCCGATCCTAACTTCCACTATGTCAGCGCTAGTATAAGAATATCCTCTTCGAGTGGGTTTGTTCTCCCCGGCACCGAGTGACCTAGCCGTATCGATCCGGTTTCCCCTAGCCTCACACCGCCATGACAGGAGACCCACCGTTGCTTCCCGGTGGCACACGAAGTCCACACTTTGTATGCCCATATCCAGCATTCGGTTCCGGGGACTCTAACCCCTTCTAGCCAATTGAGGAGTATTCGAATACTAACACCAACAAGCTTCCGCTAAGCCCCGTGCCCATTTTGAGGTAATGTGGTTGTACGGGTTAATTGTTCGGGCGAGCCGCTAGGGCAGTACTTTGTTTTTCAAAAACATCTCCACCTCCGACTGCTCCCAGCAGCTCGGGTTTTTGTAACCTCACCGAATGCTCCCAGCACTTCGGGTTTTCACAAACATCTCCATTTGCTCCCAGCAACATGGGTTTTATAAAACACTTTCTCGCCGATCGCTCCCAGCGACTAGGGTTTTCCTTTAAAAACATTTCATCAAATCCAGGTTCCCATCCTATAGTTTTGAGGTAAGAGTATAAGGATATGCTACTAGAAAATATAATTTTCTTGATAGCGCCTTCGGTAGAAGGCTTCTCAAGTAAAGACTTATTTTTATAAAACCTATTATATGCTAGTAGATAGATCTTTGGCCAAACAATAATTTTGAAAAATAATTTTTGGGTGGCAAAATGCCACAGAAAAGATAAAACATGCATTATTTCATTTTGAAAAACAAGACATGCTTTGTAAAAATAATAGGATTTCAGTAGAGTGGTGAGGTGGCTTGCCTGGCTCAGCAATATGTCCCTAGGTCTTGACCTTGATGCTCCTCAGGCCCACTCCTCACTTCCAGTTCCTTCCCGATCGTATCTAACGGCGTAAGCAAGAAAAGGAACAACACTCAAAATACAAGACATTGCCACAAGGACATAATAAACAGCTAGCATTGCATAGGGCACTAAACTAACAATCAAAAGCAAATCACTCACTTAGCTAAAACAGCAACAAACAACAAGTCCATATAACTAAGACAAACAACAAACACACCTAAGCATATATACACAACAACCCTACTAGTTAAAAAGGTGGTTTTAACTAAACCCTAAAGCAAAACTCCACTTAGGGTGGTTAGGTCACTTAACAAGGGTTGTTACCGTAGTTTAGGAAATATTTCAGACAAAAGTATCTCTTTAGTTTTCAGGAAATACTTCAGACAAAAGTTAAGTTACTAATTATTTTCTATTATTAAATTATTCCACCAAGTTAATATAGGGACATTAACAAACTACTCATGCTAGTATTAAACTTAAGGACTACCAAGTTCAACTAACAAGGCAAACATATCAAACCACACAACCATGTTTGGCAACTACAAAACCATTTATTATTTATTTACAAAATAAGGTTAAGGTGATAATTAGACAACCTTTTTTTTGGATCACTTTCAACTTGTAACACTAAGCATCACTAATAAACTTAAACAACCAGTAGCTAACATTTTTAGTTGGGAGAGGTTATTTAGCTCATAAAAGTTTTCTGACAAACAAGCATAATCAAACAATGGTTAAAGTTTTCAATCACCACTTAACAACACAAGCTTAGCACACAAACACATCTAACATAAACCACTAATAGTACTAACATACTAGAAGTAACTTTATTTGGTGAGCTACAGCACCAAAGCAAATCACAACAACAATAACAACATTTTCATAAAAGACCAAACAATTGTTTTATCATTTTTAAAAGGCAGAAAACACCATTTTAAGAGTTTATTGAGTCCAAGGTGTTCTGTTCAACCAAATTTTATGAAAAGCTAGGTTTAGGTTCTTTGCATGAATTAGAAACTACTGCAATTGGATTTACCCAAAAATCTTATTCACAGAAAATCAGATAAATGCTAGAAAACCCTACTGGTCCAAACTTCAAACACATGCAATTTTGAAACTAAGCATCACAAACATATGAGGTTAATTTCTACAGAAAGCTACACTCACAGGCTTTCCAAAACAATTGGATTCACTAATTTTGAATACTCCTAGCTCGAGATATCTTAAAAATACTACAAAACGCACTTTTTACAAGATTAAACACACAGCACAAACTACAAAATATTTGTATGGAACACTTGCTCTGCATGTTTAAGAAAACACACAAGAACTCTACAAAATTGGAATCACTCAATTTGGACACACAGGGATTAAATGGTGAATTAAAACCTAGAGCAGATTTAACAGGATTTAATTAAACGGAAAACATTCGACTGAAAAAAAAGATTACACGGGCCAGATCTGTCCAGACCCGAGCTGAGCAAAGTTGGGCCGGCCAATTCGGCCCACTCTGCTGGAGCGTCCTCAACCTCCAGATACACGCACGTACAGCAGCGAGAGAGAGAGAGAGAGAGAGAGAGAGAGGTCTCGGGAGGGCTGGAAGCTCACTGACGGGTGGCTGGGAGTTGACGGCGAGATGCAGGGAGGCGGAGGAGGTCAAGGGAGACTCGAGGGTGGCCTCGGAACTTGCCGCCGTGCTCCCAGTTGATGGCGCGGCCGAGGCGAGCTTCTCCGTTCGTCCATGGCAGCGGCGGCTCCGGTGAACCTGGGACCAAAACAAAAGGTGCATGAGGGGGAGAAGATCAAGGGGGCCTCGGAGGTGCAAAAATGGCAGAGAAAGATGGAGAGAAACGCTGGCAAACGCCGTTCTTCTCCGACGGCTACCGAGACGAAAACCTTCTTCTCGAGAGGTGTAGAGGGCTCGAGCTCGGGCTGGCTTCTGGGGTGGAGAGAGGTGGTGTGTGTGCGTGGTCTGAGAGGGGAATGGAGGGCAGAGGAGCACGGGGTCGGGTTTTGGACAGGGAGCCCGTTTTGTTAGGGTTTCGGGTGTGGGGGTGAGAGGGAGGGGTGATGGGCACGCCCATTGGCTCTGGAGGGCGGTGGTGTGGGGGACAGAGAGGAGGTGGTCGGGTTGGACGTGGCTTGGCCAGTGGGGAGGGAGGGAGTGAGCTCCGGTTGGTTGTCTTCGAAAAAGGAGAGAGATGAGTGGAGGAGAGGGTGCTTGGGGGGATGACAGGTGGTCCAGGGTCGAGGTGCTGGTCTCCCTCTTTGTTTCCAGCAGAGAGAGAGTCGTGGGAGAGATGATAGATTAGGTTTTTAGTTGTTTTGGGTGATTAGGGGAGAGTGTGCAGAATTAAATTGGTACCATGTTCAACACTAAAAATTAAGCAAGCAGGGGCTCAAGGATAGATCAAAAGAGTTTGTCTAGCAAGCACAGGTGATAGAGAAGGGAGGGGTGCAGGTGCATTGCCCAAAGGGGTCCTGGTTTGCTTAGGGAGAGACGTGCAAAAGTGAATAAAATAACAGTTTTCAGAAATTCAGACAAAGTGACTTAGAAAAATTCTAAGTCCTGAAATGCTGTTATTGTGGTAGCATCAAAACCATCATAGACTAAATGTTTCTTAAGCTCAAAAGGCCCACTAAAAGCTTTGGGGTGCGAGAGATGGTGCCAAGGATGAATGGTGTCCTGATTCATTGGCACAAATATCAAAATGTCGAAGAAACACGGAGGTGACAAAATGGTATTAGATACTGGAGCAATTGGTCACCTTATTATGAAGCACTAAAAACAAGCAAGGATTAGGGATCCAACATTTTAGTAAATTTTTGAGAGGGCTATATAAGGAAAGTAGAGGTGATGTAGGTGATGCTAGAAGTTTTGTATTTCCAAAAAGATCAAAATAAACACAAATGGTGAGGCTGTAGAAATGCTAAAAGTTAACATGAGCTAAGATAGATATGCACTATTTAATAATTAATTGTTTTAGAAATGTTTTAACTCAAACAACCTAAAAAGAGGTAAACAAGTTACAAGCATGCAAAAACATCAAACAAGACTCTATGATTCCAATTCAAGCAATAAACCTTAACTTGATACCAACAAAACCACATGTCACTCACAGAAATACACACTCAAGACAGATAAAATAAGCACAAGTCAAAAAGTTCAAACATACAAACAATTGGATAAATAACCAAACATATTGGTGAGGTGGTGACAAACATGATCATGGCAAGGTTTTTGGTAGAAAGAGAATTAAACCACTTCTTAGTAATATTTCCCAAAGAAGTAGAAATTTAGAGTTTTTAAATAAGGGTTGAAAATACTAGCAACACCTTAACTTAAAGATATATTAGGACTTATTATATAGTCCTCCATGGTTTAAAAATGAGTAAATTTGAAAGTACTTATATTCTCTCAAAGAATAGATTTTTGAGTAGTTGCTAAAATCAAAACATCAGGGTAAATGGAGTTTGTTAAAATTATGAGAGGAGAAGATATATGGACCATTTTTACTTGTCAAAACATTGATCTCAAAGGTCATATCATAACCAGGTTGAGTTCCAAGCTTGATATTTAAAGAGGTCATGACACAAACCCATACCACAACGTGACAAACCAAACAAACATGAGTAAATCACATCTAGTAACAAGACATTTCAAAAAGTTTTTGTTGCCCCTAAATTTTAGGTCTCGGACAATTAAGTTTTTCCTGGTTCCAAAATTTGGGACGTTACAGACAACTTATTCCTAACTTTTGGAAAACATTTTTCTTCAAATCGAGACATCCATGGCATGAAAACCACTGTCTCATTTACCCTTGTTCACCCATCACAATTTTATTTAAAGAAATTGGAATGTTGGGATCCTCCGTTGACATCCTTGATCAGCTGCTCAGAATTGTCCGTAACCGGGGACACGGCTAAGTACTTAGTTTGACACTCTCGAGAGGTTGTGCACGTTCACCATTTGACTCAATCAGCCCAAACTATCCTCTACACTCCAGCAGTGATAAGGAAAAGGAGAAGATCGAGACGAGACTTTTCAGAAGTTGTGTCCCCATGATCATACCAGGAGACCACCGCCCACCTATCAACCCTACATCTGTCGATCTCCTGACCCAGGTTCACACCAACTTACTCCGTCAAGACAGAGCCCATATGACAAATGGCTGCACTGGAAGCAATCTTCACTTGGAGTTCTTCAGATCCCTTTGTTCCCTGGGTGGCAATCCACAAGTGCACATACTCAGGTTCACACCATGAAAATGGGCCTGAGTAGCCACTCAACTTTGCCTCCTCTATCAAACCAATCCACCCAGGAGTTTCTTTAACTTAGTAGAATTTAACTTTTTTATAAAATAACTTTTGCATAGCATCAATAATTCTACTAAGTTATCATAGGATTCTAGACACAACTAGTAAAAAGGAGATAGTAGTTTTAGCATAGCAATACTATCCTACACATGCATATAAAGAAATAATTCTAAGTCGTGCATAGAAAAATATTTAGGAAACTTATGGGGGTGTGCCACTTGCCTTTGAAAGTTGTCGGTGCTCACAACTCTTTTTCAACGTAACTCGAAGCTCTCCGTTCAATCTAAACAATATAAACAAACAACAATACAACAATCAACATCAAACTTGGAAAACAACTTAACACATGGGTTTGGTTTAAAAGAGCTTAACACATTTTAAAACCAAGGTTTGCAAATCAAAACATTTAAAAGACTTTTAGCACCAAATTAAATATATAAAATATAAATTAACTTAACAAATATGGTTTTTGTGTCTCTCTGGCCAGAGGCAAAGATTTGTGATATTTTTCAAAAAAGAAACATATTAAAATAATTTATAGGATTTAAACTAAGCCAAAAACATGCAATTGGGGTCCCTGATTTGTAAATAAAAATAAATATGCCCAAAAATTATTTTTAACAGTGAAGCCTTATTCTACAGATCCTAAGGTTTCCAAAATATTTATTTGCAAAAGTTGAACTTATAGATATTTTATAATAATTAAAATACTACCGAATTGTATTTTAAATAGTAGAAAATAAAGATTCGGTAAAACTTAGATTTTATTACAGATCTGTAATCTAGACAAGTTAGCGAATTCAACGGTTATTATTTGTAATTTTTGGACGTCTAGATCTTTTCCTATGGATTTTACAAGTTTAAAAAGTAAAAATCATTTTAATAATTTAAACAATACATTTGAATAACCAATAATAAAAATATAAGTTCCAAAAGTTATTTTTTTATACTACTGTACAAAGGGTCTCAAATGGTAACATTGGCAATAAGAATCATCTCAAAATAATTTATAGAATTAAAATTATAACTAAAATAGTATTTTACATGTTTCTGTAAATAACAAGTTTGTGCACGATTAAGATATATGTTTTTATTATACCACTGTATTCTACACGTTCATACGAATCCATAGACTACAAAAACATTGAAAACGGAGTTACGGTTGATTTACTACGAATTTAACAAGTATTAAACATCTTCTGGAAATTTAAAACGATTTAAAACAAAAGCGGAGCGATCTGATTGGTCCGTACCGACGGGCGGACGCGGGCGGGTGCGGATGGTCACGGGCGGACGCAGACGCGGACGGTCGCGGGCAGTCGCGGGCGGCGCGGACACGGACGGCGGCGGCGGCTCGGGCGGCGTGGCGGCGATGCTCCGGTGCTCCTCCGGCGACGATGACGACGGCGGCGGGTGCGGCTCCTTGCGGTGGAGCCCCTCGTGTCCTCGTCCGTGTGCTCCGCTTCCTGCAACGGCGATGGAGAGCGGCCGGAGTCGTTGGGCGGCGGTGACCTTGGTTCGTGCTCGAACTCGATGTTCCGCTGCGAAAATAAATCGAAGGAGGGCCTCAGAAGGTGCGCATGGGCAAGGGAAGATGGATGGGAGTGGTCTAGTGTTCGGGGGCTTGCTTAACTCGCCGAAATCGACGAAAAACGGTGCCGGCCGGAGGAAATCCGACGAGTAAATTCGTCGGCCTGGAGGCACGATTGATAGAGGGAGCAGAGGTGAAATGGAGAGGAGGCCGTGGGATTTAAGTAGGAGCAGACGGCTCTCGATTTGGTGCATTAAAATTCCGGGAATCAAGACGGGAAGAACGCATACGGAAAACAGTTTTCGTGCGTGATTTACGTCCGCTGGACGTTGAAGACGACGCTGACGTCAGCAATTTTTCTTTTTCTTTTTCTGGTTTTTCTTATTTTTTCATATCTTTTGTTTTAAAAGTCCAAATCAACTCAAACCAGTTTATAAAATTTTGTAAAATCAAAACCTATCTTTTAGAACTTTCAAACTCACTTTTCCAAACATTTCAAAATTTGAAATTTTCAAATAATTTATAAAGGTTTATTTGACACCTTTATGTCATTTTATAAAATATGGTTTTATAAATTCTTTTTGAACTTACAATAAATCCATAAAAAAATAGTGTGAGTAATATCATTCAATATGATAAACCAAAAACAATAATTTGGTACAAAACATTTTATTTAGATAGAGTTTGATAAATCATTTAAATACAAATACCCATTTTTCATGTTGAAATTTATTCATGAAATTCATTTTATGTTTTGAAAGTTGATGAAATAATTTTAAATCCATAAAATGCTTTTGGTCATTAGAAGGATTATAAAAGCTATAGAAATTTAAAGATGCAACCTTCAGCTTTGAGATTTCAAACCCATGTTTCAAAATCAGATAATTGAAACGAAACCATTTTAGAAAATGGACCATGCTTTAAATAATTTAGAACCTTTTGTAAATATTATTGGAGGGTTTGTTAATTATCAAAGGTAATATAAATTTATATCATATAGTTTAACCAAAACCATTTTAGAAATAGGCATACTTAAAGCACTTTGTAAATAAGATTTTAGGGTTTAAAGAATTGGCCTAAGTTAAATATTTAAAATCAAATATTTGGAATAAGACATTTTATGAAATGAAGTTGTCTTTGAAAATTTTAAATCACCTTGCCAAATATATTGGGTTTATGAAATACTTTGGATAAAAGAATTTAACTAAACTCAAATTTTGAATTGAAGATTACTTGGAAATAAACTATTAAACTTTTTGAAGATGACAAATGTCTTTTATTATTTGGTTTCTATTATAATTTGAATGTTTTCTTTTAATAAAAACAAAAGTTTCAATTTTTAGTGATTTTTCAAACATTCCAAAATATTGGGATGTTACAGACTACCACCCTTAAAAGGAATCTCGTCCCCGAGGTTCGAAGAGGCTAGAAAGAAGGATGGGTTTTGGATCTCCGGGTTTTGGCAACTGGGTTTGACATATCTGGGTGGGCTACCACCCTTAAAAGAAACTTTTGTGGGTAGGCTAGAATTCTTGTCTTCAGCCCGAATTTTCCTCGTATAGCTTGTAGTAGTTTCTTGTTAGGATTTGAGGTCTTGATTTCTTGAGTAGAACTTTCCCTCACGGTTAGAGCTGTAGAATAACCGAAGTTCATTGAACTACTTTTGATATCCAGGGATAGAGGTGGCATGGAGCTAGGATGTGATTGTTCCTTCACACAAAGGGATTTAACCAAAGTTGGGAAGCATTCTTCCGTTGAATGGCTGGTAGTACCATAGGGAACTGGTCCTCAGATACTTGTTGTCAAAAGGATAAGACATCTGGTTTGGTTTGGCATGGGTGAGTCGAGATACAAAGATACTAAGGTAGAATCCTACCCAAACACAGTAGATCAAGGCAATTCATCTTACAAACAATATCTAACAAACATCAAGCAACATGGTTCAAACATAAACAAGCAATCTAGTATTGTGATACCACACTAAGTTGGTATGATCAATACACTATCACGGTGTCGTTGTTCTAATTAACTGGTGGTCTAGTCTATCTCCTTGAGGGCTTCATTTTCTTCTTCAACTTTCTTGAAAATCTTCTAAGTGTTTGAGCTCTGAATCTGGGTTCTTCAATGGTCTTCCATGCATGTAGTGCTTTGTGTTGAATCGTAGAATTGCATATGAAGCAGCATACACAGACTTTAAGGACATGGTCATCTAGAACAAGAGAAGATATTTCCAGAAGGTTTGACAGTAGACGAGAGTATGAGAAAGATAAAATGAAAAGTTTCGTTTTTAGAAAACTGAATAAAAATAGATTTTTAATCCTATGGTCAAACCTATTTCTATCCAGACTTAGTGTTTCGAACCTACAGGCAACACAGTGCTCTGATACCATCTGTAGCGGACCTGCACTTAAAAATTGGCAAGATCCCTGTGTATAGTGCAAATCCCTGGATCGATTCATTTGCACACACAGTCTAAGATGAATATCATGCAAATGCGTCAAATTTTATTACATCGCATGATCCAGACTTACAATTTTCATTACAAATTGCATAGCTCAAGGCTAGCATTTTACAAAGTTCAGCACAGCGGAATAAAAGTAGCTGTGAGTCTCCATCATCTTCATGTGCCACAGGCGAAAACATGTTGGTTGTAGACTCGAAACCTTATACGAAACCTCACTCATCGTCTGAACATCCTGCAACAGGGAAAATGTTGCAACAAGGTGGGTCAGAACCATATAAAATGGATCTGGCAAGTGACACTCTGTGGACACTTAGTGGAAAAACTCTAATAACCTATATGCATATTTGGCTGGTGGAGTTCAAAGGCTATTTTGCAGAAAGCCAACTTATTCCTAACTTTTGGAAAACATTTTTCTTCAAATCGAGACATCCATGGCATGAAAACCACTGTCTCATTTACCCTTGTTCACCCATCACAATTTTATTTAAAGAAATTGGAATGTTGGGATCCTCCGTTGACATCCTTGATCAGCTGCTCAGAATTGTCCGTAACCGGGGACACGGCTAAGTACTTAGTTTGACACTCTCGAGAGGTTGTGCACGTTCACCATTTGACTCAATCAGCCCAAACTATCCTCTACACTCCAGCAGTGATAAGGAAAAGGAGAAGATCGAGACGAGACTTTTCAGAAGTTGTGTCCCCATGATCATACCAGGAGACCACCGCCCACCTATCAACCCTACATCTGTCGATCTCCTGACCCAGGTTCACACCAACTTACTCCGTCAAGACAGAGCCATATGACAAATGGTTGCACTGGAAGCAATCTTCACTTGGAGTTCTTCAGATCCCTTTGTTCCCTGGGTGGCAATCCACAAGTGCACATACTCAGGTTCACACCATGAAAATGGGCCTGAGTAGCCACTCAACTTCGCCTCCTCTATCAAACCAATCCACCCAGGAGTTTCTTTAACTTAGTAGAATTTAACTTTTTTATAAAATAACTTTTGCATAGCATCAATAATTCTACTAAGTTATCATAGGATTCTAGACACAACTAGTAAAAAGGAGATAGTAGTTTTAGCATAGCAATACTATCCTACACATGCATATAAAGAAATAATTCTAAGTCGTGCATAGAAAAATATTTAGGAAACTTATGGGGGTGTGCCACTTGCCTTTGAAAGTTGTCGGTGCTCACAACTCTTTTTCAACGTAACTCGAAGCTCTCCGTTCAATCTAAACAATATAAACAATACAACAATACAACAATCAACATCAAACTTGGAAAACAACTTAACACATGGGTTTGGTTTAAAAGAGCTTAACACATTTTAAAACCAAGGTTTGCAAATCAAAACATTTAAAAGACTTTTAGCACCAAATTAAATATATAAAATATAAATTAACTTAACAAATATGGTTTTTGTGTCTCTCTGGCCAGAGGCAAAGATTTGTGATATTTTTCAAAAAAGAAACATATTAAAATAATTTATAGGATTTAAACTATGCCAAAAACATGCAATTAGGGTCCCTGATTTGTAAATAAAAATAAATATGCCCAAAAATTATTTTTAACAGTGAAGCCTTATTCTACAGATCCTAAGGTTTCCAAAATATTTTATTTGCAAAAGTTGAACTTGTAGATATTTTATAATAATTAAAATACTACCGAATTGTATTTTAAATAGTAGAAAATAAAGATTCGGTAAAACTTAGATTTTATTACAGATCTGTAATCTAGACAAGTTAGCGAATTCAACGGTATATTATTTGTAATTTTTGGACGTCTAGATCTTTTCCTATGGATTTTACAAGTTTAAAAAGTAAAAATCATTTTTAATAATTTAAACAATACATTTGAATAACCAATAATAAAAATATAAGTTCCAAAAGTTATTTTTTTATACTACTGTACAAAGGGTCTCAAATGGTAACATTGGCAATAAGAATCATCTCAAAATAATTTATAGAATTAAAATTATAACTAAAATAGTATTTTACATGTTTCTGTAAATAACAAGTTTGTGCACGATTAAGATATATGTTTTTATTATACCACTGTATTCTACACGTTCATACGAATCCATAGACTACAAAAACATTGAAAACGGAGTTACTGTTGATTTACTACGAATTTAACAAGTATTAAACATTTTCTGGAAATTTAAAACGATTTAAAACAAAAGCGGAGCGATCTGATTGGTCCGTACCGACGGGCGGACGCGGGCGGGGTGGACGGACGCGGACGGTCGCGGGCGGGTGCGGACGGTCACGGGCGGACGCAGACGCGGACGGTCGCGGGCAGTCGCGGGCGGCGCGGACACGGACGGCGGCGGCGGCTCGGGCGGCGTGGCGGCGATGCTCCGGTGCTCCTCCGGCGACGATGACGACGGCGGCGGGTGCGGCTCCTTGCGGCGGAGCGCCTCGTGTCCTCGTCCGTTTGCTCCGCTTCCTGCAACGGCGATGGAGAGCGGCCGGAGTCGTCGGGCGGCGGTGACCTTGGTTCGTGCTCGAACTCGATGTTCCGCTGCGAAAATAAATCGAAGGAGGGCCTCAGAAGGTGCGCATGGGCAAGGGAAGATGGATGGGAGTGGTCTAGTGTTCGGGGGCTTGCTTAACTCGCCGAAATCGACGAAAAACGGTGCCGGCCGGAGGAACTCCGACGAGTAAATTCGTCGGCCTGGAGGCACGATTGATAGAGGGAGTAGAGGGGAAATGGAGAGGAGGCCGTGGGATTTAAGTAGGAGCAGACGGCTCTCGATTTGGTGCATTAAAATTCCGGGAATCAAGACGGGAAGAACGCATACGGAAAACAGTTTTCGTGCGTGATTTACGTCCGCTGGACGTTGAAGACGACGCTGACGTCAGCAATTTTTCTTTTTCTTTTTCTGGTTTTTCTTATTTTTTTTCATATCTTTTGTTTTAAAAGTCCAAATCAACTCAAACCAGTTTATAAAATTTTGTAAAATCAAAACCTATCTTTTAGAACTTTCAAACTCACTTTTCCAAACATTTCAAAATTTGAAATTTTCAAATAATTTATAAAGGTTTATTTGACACCTTTATGTCATTTTATAAAATATGGTTTTATAAATTCTTTTTGAACTTAAAATAAATCCAGAAAAAAATAGTGTGAGTAATATCATTCAATATGATAAACCAAAAACAATAATTTGGTACAAAACATTTTATTTAGATAGAGTTTGATAAATCATTTAAATACAAATACCCATTTTTCATGTTGAAATTTATTCATGAAATTCATTTTATGTTTTGAAAGTTGATGAAATAATTATAAATCCATAAAATGCTTTTGGTCATTAGAAGGATTATAAAAGCTATAGAAATTTAAAGATGCAACCTTCAGCTTTGAGATTTCAAACCCATGTTTCAAAATCAGATAATTGAAACGAAACCATTTTAGAAAATGGACCATGCTTTAAATAATTTAGAACCTTTTGTAAATATTATTGGAGGGTTTGTTAATTATCAAAGGTAATATAAATTTTATCATATAGTTTAACCAAAACCATTTTAGAAATAGGCATACTTAAAGCACTTTGTAAATAAGATTTTAGGGTTTAAAGAATTGGCCTAAGTTAAATATTTAAAATCAAATATTTGGAATAAGACATTTTATGAAATGAAGTTGTCTTTGAAAATTTTAAATCACCTTGCCAAATATATTGGGTTTATGAAATACTTTGGATAAAAGAATTTAACTAAACTCAAATTTTGAATTGAAGATTACTTGGAAATAAACTATTAAACTTTTTGAAGATGACAAATGTCTTTTATTATTTGGTTTCTATTATAATTTGAATGTTTTCTTTTAATAAAAACAAAAGTTTCAATTTTTAGTGATTTTTCAAACATTCCAAAATATTGGGATGTTACATCGGGTGTTCGTGGCGTGCACGGCGAGTTGAGGGTGATGACAGGTGGGGCCGGGGTGGCAGCGAGAGAGAGCACGCGGTTGGGCTGCGCTATCCGTCGCTCACGCGCGTTAGGTTAGTTGGGCTCGGCCCATTTAGCGTAGGGAGCGCATTTTTTCCAGAAATGATCTTTTTTTTGTTTTTAAACCAAATCAAACAACTTTTGAATTTCAACACCAAATTTACTCAAACCACTCTCAATATTTTGTAAGAACATGCCCCACATGTGTATCATGTAATGGGGATATAATTTTCAAAATCTTTATTTGAAAATTTGAAATAGTTTGGGAAGACATTTGCAGATACTTTGCAAATTAGGTTTTTGGGATCAATTCTCTAAATTTCAAATTTTGAAATCAAACACAATGCAAACAATGATGCAATGACATGATGCATGATGCAAATGAAAAGTTTTAAATTTTTGTGAAAATTGGGATGTTACAAACCTAACCCCCTTAAGATGAATCTCGCCCTCGAGATTCGGATTGGCTAGCAAATAGGTGAGGATGTTCTTCCTTGAGGTCATCTTCTCTTTCCCAAGTTGCTTCTTCCTCTGAATGGTGATTCCATTGTACTTTGCAAAATTTGATGGTCTTGGTTCTTGTAATTCTCTCTGTTGTCTCCAAAATTTTTATGGGTTTTTCCTCATATGTAAGATCACTTTCCAGCTGAACTTCTTCTAGTGGCACTGTATCTCTCAGCGGGGTTTCTGCCATTTCAGGATGACACTTCTTCAGCTGACTAACATGGAAAACATTGTGAACTGCGGAAAGTGCTTCCGGTAGTTCCAATTCATGCTACTTCTCCTTTACGTGACAACACTTTATAGGGTCCAATAAACCTTGGTGACAGTTTTCCTTTGATTCCAAACCTCTTCACTCCACGAAGGGGTGAGACTCTAAGATAGGCTCTGTCTCCAATATCATAGGTGACTTCTCTCCGTTTGGAATCAGCATAACTTTTCTGCCTGGATTGAGCTGCCTTCAATCTGTCCTTAATCAGCCTAACCTTTTCTTCAGCTTCTTCGATTATATCTGGACCAAACAGACTTCTTTCTCCTACTCCACTCCACAAAAGTGGGGTAGTGCATTTTCTTCCATACAGTGCTTCAAATGGTGACATTCTATGCTGGCTTGATAACTATTATTATAAGAGAACTCAGCATAGGGAGATTATCATCCCAACTAGACTTATAGTCTAATGCACATGCTCTCAGCATGTCCTCCAGAATTTGATTTACCCTTTCAGTCTGTCCATCAGTCTGGGGGTGAAAGGCTGTGCTAAACTCTAGTCTAGTTCCAAGGACTTCATGTAACTGTTTCCAGAAATGTGAAGTGAATTGAGTGCCTCTATCTGACACAATCTTCTTTGGAACTCCATGCAAACATACTATTCTCTTCATGTATATCTGCTAGCTTGGCACTTGTGTAAGTTGTCTTTACAGGCACGAAATGAGCTACCTTGGTCAAACGATCAACAATAACCCAAATAGAATCATAACCAGACTTGGTTCTGGGTAGACCTGTGATGAAGTCCATCCCAATCTGATCCCATTTCCATTCGGGTACTGGCAAAGGTTGAAGTAACCCTGCTGGCTTCTGATGCTCAGCTTTTACACGGCTACACACATCACACTTGGCAATATATTCAGCAATATCTCTTTTCAAATTGTTCCACCAAAACCTCTCCTTACATCCATATACATCTTGGTGTTACCCGGGTGTATGGAGTAAGGTGATCATGGGCTTCTGAAGTATCAACTTTCTGAGATCAACATCTTCTGGAACACAAATTCGTTTCATGAACCATACTGTGCCTTCTTCATCTAGTCGAAACCTTTGGCCTTGCCTTCACTAAGTTTTCTTGATTTCTTCCATCACTTTGTCTTTCTTCTGAGCCTCTTGATTTTGTCCATCAAAAAGGTTGCACTTCTAGAGATGCTACAAAACCTTCAGGTACTATCTCCAACCTAAGATCCTTGAATCCCTTGCATAGGTCTTCTGGCAATTCCCCTGCCGTGAGTCCGTTAACATAAGTTTTACGGCTTAAGGCATCAGCTACTACATTGGCTTTTCCTGGGTGATATTGCAAACTCAGGTCATAGTCCTTAATCAATTCCAGCCATCTCCTTTGTCGCATGTTCATTTCCTTCTGTGTGAAGAAGTTTAAGACTTTTATGGTCGTGAATACTTCACAACGCTTTCCATAGAGATAGGGCCTCCATATCTTCAGGGCATGTACTACTGCTGCTAATTCTAAGTCATGGTGGGGTAGTTGACTTCATGCTTCTTGAGCTGCCTTGAGGCATATGACACCACTTTGCCTTCTTGCATCAACACACCTCCAAGTCCTCGATGTGAAGCATCGCAGTACACTTGGAAATCTTTCTCTAGAGGAAACATAGAACTGGTGCTGATACTAAACGTTTCTTCAGTTCTTGAAAACTAGTTTCACATTCTTCGGTCCACACAAACTTCTTGCCCTTTTGTAGCAATTCTGTTAAGGCCTTAGCAATTTTGGAGAAATTTTCAATGAATCTCCTATAGTATCCTGCTAGTCCCAGAAACTACGGATATCTCCCACATTCTTGGGCGACTCCCAGTTGGTTACTGCCGAAACCTTTTCAGGGTCTACTGCTATTCCATCCTTAGACACAATGTGTCCTAGGAATCCAACTTGTTCCAGCCAAAACTCACATTTGCTGAACTTGCCATACAATTTGTGCTCTCTAAGTCTTTGCAAAACTTGACGTAGATGTTCCTCATGTTCCTTGTGGCTTTTGGAGTAGATCAAGATGTCATCGATGAACACAACGACAAACTTGTCTAAGAAATCCATGAACACTTTATTCATCATATTCATGAAGTATGCCGGCGCATTGGTTAAGCCAAAAGGCATAACTGTGTACTCATACAGACCGTACCGGGTGGTGAAAGCAGTCTTAGGTATGTAACTCCTAACCTTCATCTGAAAGTATCCAGATCTGAGATCAATTTTGAGAACACACAGGCTCCTTTCAATTGATCAAAGAGGTCATTGATTCTAGGAAGTGGGTATTTGTTCTTAATGGTTACTTCATTTAAAGCTCTATAGTCCGTGACTAGCCTCTGAGTACTGTCTTTCTTCTCAACAAACAAGATTGGTGCTCCCCAAGGTGAAGAACTTGGACGGATAAAACCTTTCTGCAACTGTTCCTCAACTGTTTCTTGAGTTCTTTCAGTTCCTCTGTGCCATTGGGTATGGCCTCTTGGCTATTGGTCCTGTGCCTGGTTTAAGCTCAATGAGAAACTCAACATCTCTATCGGGTGGCATTCCCGGTAGTTCTTCAGGAAACACATCTGGGTATTCCCTTACTATGAGCACATCACCGAGGCTAACCCCCTTAAGAGAATTAACCTAACTTCTTCATTTCAAATTTTGACTTGAATCTGATCTTCTTCTTTTCTGGGTGGTGAGGGTGATTGCTCTGTTTGCACAGTCTATGATCCCTCGAAATGAGTCATCCAATCCATTCCCAGAATGACATCTAGACCTTGGGTTTCTAGGATGATTAGGTTTGCGGGAAACTGTGCTTTCCAATCTCAAGGTTAAGTTGTCTACACCAGAGTTTACTAACATCTCTCCGCCAGGAGAGCTTACTCTAATTGGTTTGCCTATGGTTTCCTCAACTAGCCCATGCTTGTTTACAAATTCTCTTGAAATGAATGAATGCGATGCTCCGTATCAAATAAAACTAATGCTGGACAAGAGTTGATTAGGAACGTACCAATCACAGCATCAGGTTCATCAAGACTTCTTCAACATTGATGTGGTTCACATGTCCCTTGTTGAAAGGATTGGGCTTGGTAGGAGTGTCCACTCTCTTCTCAGGGCATTCATTAGCATAATGTCCCTTGTTGTTGCACTTGTAGCAGAGCACTGGCTGAGATCTTTCTTGGGTTCAGAATTTGGGCGATGCTGTCCATTGTTATGGTTATGTCCAGCATGTCCATTTCCCCTGTGTCCTCCATTTGATCCTCCATTGTTTCCCTTGAATCCTCCATTGTGATTGTGAGCATGGGGTTTGTGAAAGTTGCCCCCATTGTGGTTCCCATGTTTATGACCATGGTTCCCATCATGAACAAAGTGCTTCTTGAATGAGGGTTCAGAGTGGTGCTTGTTTGAATTCATCTTCCTCTTCCTGTTTTCAGCTTTCTTCATGCTATCCTCAAGGGTGATTGCCTGATCAAGAAGTGTCTGATAAGTTGGAGCATAAGCCACAGTCAAAGGTATCTTCAGCTCATCACTTAGTCCCTTGAGAAATTTAGCCTTCCTCTTTACATCTGTGTCAACGTCCTCAGGAGCATATCGAGACAAGGCATGAAAGTCATCCATGTACTCCTTAAGACTTCTGTTCCCCTGACGCAGATTGCGGAACTCTTCCTGTTTCAGATTCATAATGCCTGTGGAGATATGAGCATTACGAAATCCTTCCTTGAATTCCTCCCAAGTCAAAGTGTCCAATGGGTGAGTAATCTGATAAGTTTCCCACCATTGGGCTGCAGGTCCTTCAAGCAGATGTGCGGTGAACCTAATTTTCTCAGCATCTTCACATTCAGCTGTCACCAGATCCTTTTGCACAGAACGCAGCCAGTCATCAGCCACAATTGGGTCAGTTGTAGTTGAGAACTTGTTTGGCCTAAGCCTAAGGAACCTGGCAAGTCTGTCCACTTGGGGAGGAGGTGGTGGTGGTGGAGGTCCATGTTGATTTGCCATGAATTGAGCCATCATGGTCATCAGCTGAGTCTGGGCGCCATCATCTGTTGCATCATAGCTTCGTTGTTGTTGTTGTTGTTGTTGGTGTTGTCACGACGGGGAGGCATCTGTGGTTTTAGCATAGGTGAGTAAAAGATAGACAGGTCTATGAGAAATAATTCTACCCATACAAGCATCACATAGAAAGCAATCAAACAACACATCAAGCAAAACTTCAACTCCAAATTTTCTCTTGTCTTCAATTCGAACTAAACATCAAAGGGTACTAGGTATTGTCCTACCACAAGTTGGTAGTTCCAAACTAAAATTCGAAAATTTTAAAAAGGCGTAAGGTAAAATGGTAGTCTCACTAACTATCCTAGTCCTCAATCATGGCGCCTTCATCTACTTCTTCTTCAAATTCTTGGATTTCAAAGCCTTCCTGAATAAGCACGCTTCTGAGATCCTTCACTTCCTTCTCCAATTCTGAGTTTCTCTCTTGGAGTTCCTTCTTCTCAGCACGAAGTCGCTTGATCAAGTCACAATCAGCTTCAAGCTCCACATCATTGGTGGAGAGTTCTTCCTTCAAGTCCCTTATTTGCTTGTTTCTTTGCTTGACTCTCTTCTCTTGACTTATGAATTTCTTCTCTTGGGCCTTGAACTTCTCTTCTAGCTCCTTGGTCTTCTCTTCTTGCTCTTTTATCTTCTCATCATTCACTTGGACTTGGGCGCAAAGCTCATCATTCTTGTGGAGTTCTTCACTGGTATCAAAGTAAAGATCATGGACTAAGAGTTCCAAGCCTTGGAAATAGTCGCTCACGAACTCATCTTTGCCCATGTTCTCGGTGCCATAGCAGAAGGGTGATCCTTCATCGTCACGCCTTCCAAAAGGGAAGGAGTAGTGCCCCTCCAATTCCTTGGAGTAGCGTCCACAAAGGCAAGCTATCACGTGTTGCATGATGATGTCGATTCCTCTCTCCATGGAGACTCCCATTACTCTGTACTCAATGGGTGCTTCGCCTTCACGTCCTTGTTGAAACACCCTGATTCCCCAAAGGCCTTCTCTTTTGAACTTCTTCAAGATGCATCCCTTGATCATGGGTGTAGGTAGCTTCAGGTGCTTGAGGATGTCGAACATGATGCTGCCGAAGCGGGTCACCGGGTAGTCCTCCTCGTCAATGTACTCGAACCTCTTCGTCATCCTTTAGTTTAGGAAGAAACAAGTATGAGATAAATGCATAAGTAAAGAATTACGAGTACTTAGAAGAAAAAGCAAGAATATATCATAGAAGCTTTTATACTTAGTAAATAAATTAAGTTTTTGGCCAACTTATTTCTAACCAAACCTAGGGTTTCGATCCTACAGGCAACACTATGCTCTGATACCATCTGTAATGTACCTGCACTTAGAAAATGGCAAGGTACCTGTGTATAGTGCAAACCCCTGGATCGTTTCATTTGCACACACAGTTTAAGATGAATATCACAACATTGTATCAATTATTACACGAATGATCCAGACTTGGAAAAATAAATGGTTCGATACATCTTTGCATAGCTTAAGCTAGCTAAAACAATAAAGCAGCGGAAATAAATCTTCAATGAGCCTCCATTCTTCATGATGCGCCACAGGCGAAAACATGTTGGTTGTAGACTCGAAACCCAAACGTGACCTTACTCATCGTCAGAAAATTCTGCAACAATAATATTTGCAACAGAGTGGGTCAGATACCATTAAAAATGGATCTGGCAAGTGACACTATGTGGACACTTAATGGAATAACTCTATAACCTATATGCATATTTGGCTGGTGGAGTTCAAGGCTATTTTGCATAAAAGCCAATTTTGCCTAACACTTTGTAAAACTTTTCTTCCAATTTGAGACAAGTATGGCTTGAAAACCATAGTCTCATCTACCCTTGTTCACCCATCAAAATTTTACTTAGAGAAATAAGATGTTGGGAGCCTCCGTTGACATCCTTGATCAGCTGCTTGAATTGTCCGTAACCGGGGACACGGCTAAGTACTTAGTTTTTAACTCTGCAGAGGTTGTGCACTTTCACCATTAGACCCAACAAACCCAAACTATCCTCAAGCACTCAAATTGTGCTAAGGAAAAGGAGAGAGTTGAGACAAGACTTTTCAGAAGCTTTCCTCATCCCATGCCGCCTTGACCCGTTCCCATTCTAACCATCTACCACCACCTGTCAAGACGGGACGAGTCCACGCAACTTAATCCATCAAGTCAGAGCCCATATGACTAATGGTTGCACGGTAAGCAACTTCACTTAGAAAACATTGGTCCCTTTAATACCCTGGGTGGCAACCACAAGTGACCATCCCTTAGAGGTCACCCCTAAGAGATGACACTCAACCTTTCCATCATCTTTTCAAAACCAAGTCCACCCAGGTGATAAATTACTTAGTAGAATTAAACTTTAAAGAAAACACATTTGCATAGCATCAAATAATCTACTAAGTTATCAAAGGGATTCTAGACACAACTAGTGTAAAGGTATGGTGGGTTTAGCATATAGCATAATACTATCCAACACATGCATATAAGAAATACACTAAATAATGCATATAAAAATACTTAGGAAATTTCATGGGGGTGTGCCACTTGCCTTGGCAACAAGCAGAATAGCAACAACAGCTGCAACAATCCTCGTTTCCCTCCGGAGATTCTAACACAACAAACAATACATAATGAACAAACAATTTTCATAAAACTTCTAAGGAAAATATGTCATGCATGATGTGCAAAATATTTCTAAGGACTAGAGATGCATGCATGCCATGCCATGAAATAATTCTAAGTTAAAGCAAGACATTCAAGAAGGTCAAAAATGACTAAGGACCAAGGTCCTAACACTTGGTTCGAATTTTAACTAAGGACTAAAGCTAACACATCATGTCCAAATAATTTCTAAGGAAAGTAAACAAAATATGAAGTGCTAAAATTTTCTAAGGAAAAAGGTATGAAAACAATAGTTGATAATTTTTCTAAGGACCAACATTTGTTATAGCAAGTACTTAGAATATTTTCTAAGGAAAAACTAAGTTTTCTAGATGCTAAAAATTTCTAAGACAAGTTTAGTAATTTTAATGTGTTGAAATTTCTAAGGAAAATTCTAAGTAAAAGTGTTGTCAAAATTTTATTACCCAAAATTTTCTAAGGAAGAAAGTTACTCTATTTGGAGGTCAGAATATTTCTAAGTACATTTATAGCTAGTATGATCAAAAATATGGCTAAGTCTTTTTATTGGCCGAATATATGAAGAAAGATAATTTTAATCAATTTTAATTATTAAATTACCATCTAAAAGCATTTAATCATGATTAATTACCAAATCGTGGAAAATTTCTTTTACAAAAATACTAGGGTAATCCTACGGCCAGAAATTAGACATATCAACTTATAACAAAAGAAATTAATCAAATATCAATTTTTAAATTAGAGTTATGTCTAAAATACTAATTAAGCCACTTTTTAAATTAAACAAATTTATTTCGACAAAACCTAAAATTACCAATGCCAAAAGTTTCTACACGTCAGTAGCTATCCAAAAATATAAATTTCATAATTTTCTGATAAAGGGATAAAAATTAATGATAGATTTAATCACAGGGACTAATCTGTGATGCGCAGGGGCTAAGTTGTAAGGAAAAACAGAAGAAAGCTTCGCGCTGAAGTCCCTGGCGACGTGTCCTTCTCTGATTGGTGCGGAGCTCCTCGTTGACTGGTCTTCTGCAGATCGCGGGCGACGCGGACGGGTGCGGGCTTCGTGGGTAACGTGACGACGTGGCGCCATCTGGTTGGCCGATACCTCTTCGCGCAGATCTTCTAATCTCCACCGTTGAACCACGATCCGACGACCTAGATCTATCGTACCAAAAACGACCGACGTTTTCGCCGGAAACATGCCGGAAGTCCTTCTCTACGGTGGCGCCATCGCGGCGGCGAGCTAAACGCAACAGAAAAGAAGAGGGGATGGGGGCTTGGTACCAGGAGATGCAGGGCGTCGCGGCGGTGCTGATGGCGTGGTCGAGGAGGTCGCGAGCTTCCTTCTCCTCCTGGGATCGCTCGTTGATGTTGGGCTGGCGGCGACGAGCTCCTGTCGATGATGGATTGCTCGATCTGCTGCCCGAGAAAATACGGCGAGGTGTCAGGGAGGTGCGCACGGTCGAGGCGAAGCGAAGGGGAGGGTTGCGAGGGGTAATGCGCGCAAGGGCTCACCGGAATACGGCGAGGTCGTCGACGGCAGTGGCGGCACGGCGGCGTCTCGTGCGTGCAGCCTGGGGGCGATCGACTCGGGATTTTTGGGGCAAAACACGGGGCGGGTTCTGGAGTTTATAAAGGGGCAGAACACGTACAGATTGCGTGCGGAACAACCCGGAATCAGTTAGGATTTGGTTAGGGTTTGCGTCGGGTGTTCGTGGCGTGCACGGCGAGTTGAGGGTGATGACAGGTGGGGCCGGGGTGGCAGCGAGAGAGAGCACGCGGTTGGGCTGCGCTATCCGTCGCTCGCGCGCGTTAGGTTAGTTGGGCTCGGCCCATTTAGCGTAGGGAGCGCATTTTTTCCAGAAACGATTTTTTTTTGTTTTTAAACCAAATCAAACAACTTTTGAATTTCAACACCAAATTTACTCAAACCACTCTCAATATTTTGTAAGAACATGCCCCACATGTGTATCATGTAATGGGGATATAATTTTCAAAATCTTTATTTGAAAATTTGAAATAGTTTGGGAAGACATTTGCAGATACTTTGCAAATTAGGTTTTTGGGATCAATTCTCTAAATTTCAAAATTTGAAATCAAACACAATGCAAACAATGATGCAATGACATGATGCATGATGCAAATGAAAAGTTTTAAATTTTTGTGAAAATTGGGATGTTACAAATCCACTTCATCATCGTCAGCGTCGTTGAAAGGTGGCTTGCAAGACCCAGAGGCCTCGGCAAGGTCGCCCTTCTGCCGCTTCAGTGGTGGAGCACCACAAATATTGAGCTCCACCTTGAGGCGCCGCCACCTGCGCAGACGGTCTTGGCGCAGAGTCTCGAACGAGGCCTCCACCACGCGATGCGTCCTGTATTCTTCTGCGCGCCACGACGTGATGGACTCTTGCACCAAAATGTGCTCCTCCATCGGATCCAGCTCAACCGACGACGATGACCCCGAACCAGTGTCGTCGTCGACCGGCGTATCCGCGCAAGGGACGGACGATGACGAGCAGGGGGAGGGGATGCCGGACGAGGAGGAAGAGGAGGAGGGAAGGGCGACAGAGGTGGACGCACGAAGCACGCGAAAGCGCTGCTTCCTTGCTCTAATGGAGTATCGCAGCTCGTCGGGGACTTTGGACTTCCAGCGAGCCATTGTCACTGCCGGCGGCACTTCTACTAGCGAGCAAGATTTATACACGAGCGCGGGGGCGTCGAGGCGGCAGGAATCCTATTGCATGGTAATACGATTCTCATTGATAAATAAAAGGCGAGATACAAAGTACGTATACACCGATCTTACAGATCTGGAAAGATAGGATAAACCTATGTGACAAACCAACGCCTATCCATCTTTTTCGGCACCACCGTAGCAGCCACCAAGGAAAAAATAGACAGATCACCTCTTCACCCGAGCTCGACGCGGCTCCATCGCTGATCATCAGCTTTTCGGACCTCCAATGTAGTTTGCCATAGGACAAACCATTGCCGTTGAAACTGCAGTTCATAGATAGGTTGCACGAGAGACAACGTGAAACCCGTGCTCACCATCGTGGCATCGTCATGGAGGCAGCTATGGGCCACGCGTGCGGCCGCTTCCAGGACGAGCTAGAGCGGTACATGGACTACAAGGGAGCTCCTATACATCGCTTCGGGCGATGAACCGTGGCCGCGTCGCCTACAAGCTGCGCATGCTGGGCTCGGCCCATATGCGTGCTGCTGGCTTGACAGGGAAGCTCCTTTATGTCGCGTTACGCGAGCATAACTTCGCTTTCGCGTACCCCTGGTCGCGGAAGCATCTAACGGGCTCGGCCCATTTACCGCTTCGCAGAAGTAGCATCTGTCTCGCCGGTTCGCTTCGCGCCAGTAGATCTTTTCCTGTTTCCTGTTTTTTTTTTCCTGTTTCGTTTTTTTCCTGTTTCTTTTATTTTCCTGTTTCGTTTTTTTTCCTGTTTCTTTCTTTTTTCCTGTTTTTTCAAAATGGAACCATTTTTATTTTGTAACCATTTTTAATTTCGGAACCATTTTCAAAAATTGGAAACATTTTCAAAATTTCGGAACAATTTTTAATTTCGGAACCATTTTCAAAATGGAACCGTTTTTATTTTGGAACCATTTTCAAAATTGAACCATTTTCAAAATGAAACCATTTTTAATTTCGGAACAATTTTAAAATTGGAACCATTTTTATTTTGGAACCATTTTCAAAAATGGAACCATTTTTAATTTCGGAACCATTTAAAAAATTGGAACCATTTTCAAAATTTCGGAACAATTTTAATTTCGGAACAATTTTCAAAATGGAACCATTTTTAATTTCGGAACAATTTTCAAAATGGAACCTTTTTATTTTGGAACCATTTTCAAAATGGAACCATTTTTATTTTGGAACCATTTTCAAAATTGAACCATTTTCAAAATGGAACCATTTTTAATTTCGGAACAATTTTCAAAATGGAAACATTTTTATTTTGGAACCATTTTCAAAATGGAACCGTTTTTATTTTGGAACCATTTTCAAAAATGGAACCATTTTTAATTTCGGAACCATTTTCAAAAATTGGAAACATTTTCAAAATTTTGGAACAATTTTTAATTTCGGAACAATTTTCAAAATGGAACCATTTTTATTTTGGAACCATTTTTAAAATGGAACCGTTTTTATTTTGGAACCATTTTCAAAATTGAACCATTTTCAAACTGGAACCATTTTCAAAATTTCGGAACAATTTTCAAAATGGAACCGTTTTTTTTTTTGGAACCATTTTCAAAATGGAACCGTTTTTATTTTGGAACCATTTTCAAAATTGAACCATTTTAAAAATGGAAACATTTTTAATTTCGGAACCATTTTCAAAATGGAACCGTTTTTATTTTGGAACCATTTTAAAAAATGGAACCATTTTTAATTTCGGAACCATTTTCAAAAATTGGAACCATTTTCAAAATTTCGGAACAATTTTCAAAATGGAACCGTTTTTATTTTGGAACCATTTTAAAAAATGGAACCATTTTTAATTTCGGAACCATTTTCAAAATTTCGGAACATTTTTTAATTTCGGAACAATTTTCAAAATGGAACCATTTTTATTTTGGAACCATTTTCAAAATGGAACCGTTTTTATTTTGGAACCATTTTCAAAATTGAACAATTTTCAAAATGGAACCATTTTAAATTTCGGAACAATTTTCAAAATGGAACCATTTTTATTTTGTAACCATTTTTTTCCTGTTTCTTTCTTTTTTCATGTTTTTCAAAATTGAACCATTTTTATTTTGTAACCATTTTTAATTTCGGAACCATTTTAAAAAATTGGAAACATTTTCAAAATTTCGGAACAATTTTTAATTTCGGAACAATTTTTCAAATGGAACCATTTTTTATTTTGGAACCATTTTCAAAATGGAACCGTTTTTATTTTGGAACCATTTTCAAAATGGAACCGTTTTTATTTTGGAACCATTTTAAAAAATGGAACCATTTTTAATGGAACCATTTTTATTTTGTAACCATTTTCCTGTTTTTCAAAATGGAACCATTTTTATTTTGTAACCATTTTTAATTTCGGAACCATTTTCAAAAATTGGAAACATTTTCAAAATTTCGGAACAATTTTTAATTTCGGAACAATTTTCAAAATGGAACCATTTTCAAAAATGGAACCATTTTTAATTTCGGAAGCATTTTTAAAAAATTGGAACCATTTTCAAAATTTCGGAACAATTTTTAATTTCGGAACAATTTTCAAAATGGAACCATTTTCAAAAATGGAACCATTTTTAATTTCGGAAGCATTTTTAAAAAATTGGAACCATTTTCAAAATGGAACCGTTTTTATTTTGGAACCATTTTCAAAATGGAACCATTTTTATTTTGGAACCATTTTCAAAATTGAACCATTTTCAAAATGGAACCATTTTTAATTTCGGAACAATTTTCAAAATGGAACCATTTTTATTTTGGAACCATTTTCAAAATGGAACCGTTTTTATTTTGGAACCATTTTTAATTTCGGAACCATTTCCAAAAATTGGAAATATTTTCAAAAATTTCGGAACAATTTTCAAAATGAAACCATTTTTATTTTGGAACCATTTTCAAAATGGAACAGTTTTTATTTTGGAACCATTTTCAAAATTGAACCATTTTCAAACTGGAACCATTTTCAAAATTTCGGAACAATTTTCAAAATGGAACCGTTTTTATTTTTGGAACCATTTTCAAAAATGGAACCATTTTTAATTTCGGAACCATTTTCAAAAATTGGAACCATTTTCAAAATTTCGGAACAATTTTTAATTTCGGAACAATTTTCAAAATGGAACCATTTTTATTTTGGAACCATTTTCAAAATGGAACCGTTTTTATTTTGGAACCATTTTCAAAATTGAACCGTTTTTAATTTCGGAACAATTTTCAAAATGGAACCATTTTTATTTTGGAACCATTTTCAAAATGGAACCGTTTTTATTTTGGAACCATTTTCAAAATGGAACCATTTTTATTTTGGAACCATTTTCAAAATGGAACCATTTTTAATTTCGGAACAATTTTCAAAATGGAACCATTTTTATTTTGGAACCATTTTCAAAATGGAACCATTTTTATTTTGGAACCATTTTCAAAATTGAACCATTTTCAAAATGTAACCATTTTTAATTTCGGACAATTTTCAAAATGAAACCATTTTTATTTTGGAACCATTTTTTAATTGGAACCATTTTTTAATTCGGATTCATTTTTATATTTGGAACCATTTTTAAATTTGGAACCATTTTTAAATTTGAAACCATTTTAAATTCAGAAGAATTTTTAAAATGGAACCATTTTTAAATTTGGAACCATTTTTAATTTGGAAACCATTTTAAATTCGGAACCATATTTAAACGTGGAACCATTTTTAAACGTGGAACCATTTTTTATATTCTGTTCTATTTTCCCAATAGAACCTTTTTTAATTTGAAACCATATTTAATTTCGGAGCCATTTTCAAAATAGAACCATTTTGAAATTTGGAACCATTTTTAAATTCGGAAGTATTTTCAAATTCAGAACCATTTTTAAATTCGGAAGTATTTTCAAAATTGAACCATTTTTTAATTTGGAACCATTTTAAATTCGTAACAATTTTTTTAATTGGAACCATTTTCAAAATGGAACCATTTTTTAATTGAAACCATTTTTAAAATGGAACCATTTTTAAATTTGAAACCATTTTGTAAATTTGGAACCATTTTAAATTTGGAACAATTTTCAAAATGGAACCATTTTTTAATTTGTAACCATTTTTTAATTCAGATCCATTTTTATATTTGGAATCATTTTAAATTCGGTACAATTTTTTTAATTTGGTTCCATTTTTTAGCTGGAACCATTTTCAAAATGGATCCATTTTTAAATTTGGAACCATTTTTAAAATTTGGAACCATTTTAGATTTGGAGCAATTTTTAAAAATGGAACCATTTTCAAAATGGAAACATTTTTAAATTTGGAACCATGTTTTAATTGGAACCATTTTTGAATTCGGATTCATTTTTATAGTTGGAACCATTTTAAAATTTGGAACCATATTTTAAATTTGGAACCATTTTAAATTCAGAATTTTTTTAAATTGGAACCATTTCAAAATTGAATCATTTTTATATTTGGAACCATTTTTAAATTTGGAACCATTTTAAATTCGGATCAATTTTTAAATTGGAACCATTTTCAAAATGGAACCAGTTTTTTAATTGGAACCATTTTTAAATTTGGAACCATTTTAAAAATTGTTCCGAATTTAAAATGCACATGGTTACGCACAGAGGTACTATGCAGGCTCGGACCATGGTTAAGGTCAATGCACAAATGCAGAGTATATATAAGAGATTTGTAGTGGCCAGCATGTAAAAGTATCTTTGACGCACATAGGTGCTATGCAGGGTCAGACCAAAGATCGCCTATCAGTATATAACAGTAGAAAAGTACAGAGTTCATCTAGATAGCAGAAGCACCACACATGGGGTTTACGTCACCGTGAATACCTCAAATACCATCAAAGTGCAGGTAGCACCGTAGCAGTGGTTATGAAGACACAGAAACAATTATATACAGGTCAAATGATCAGATGCCCTCTGCTACGACTGCCAAGTGCAAATACCAGTGGTATGTGAATACCTCGTATATTATACAGGTAAGCCGTGCCCTGTATTTGCAATTGTCAAAACCTAAATTGACAGTTCAAAGACAACACCTCCAACAAAGGCAGATCATAGATGTAGCAGGTCTTCAATATAAAAATAATAATATCAAAGTTTTCATTTTCACAAGTTAAGACTATAAATGACAAGAACAAGATATCCCCACATGCAGCAAAGGAAACTTGCAATGTGGCAAGTTTTATGGGTACACTAGCTAAATCCTGAATCGAGCATAGCTGTTGTATCAGCAGTTTCAAAATGTGTTGAAATCCAGTGGCATCGATTTGTACTGAAATGTGTGATGACCAAACTTAACAAACCAAGTTGAATTCCTAGCATGAGCCACTACCACACAACATGCTCAAATCTTCCACCACTATTTACCAGTCGGCCCTCTTGTAACACTATGGCATGCAGGCAGAAAAGACAGGCTAACTGTACCTATCAGCACACCATACAACTTAACTACCAGGCAGTAACGAGAACAGTAGCACAAACATAATCGAAGATAATGACGCAGAAATTGAGTGATTAACGGACAATGTAGCATAGAAATTGAAGAGCAATTGTTGAAGCCAACAGAAATGTCACATGAGCAACCTGAGCAGAGATGGAATCCGACGATTCTTCTACCAGGTCCTACAGAATACTCACAATCTGCACCAACTCCACACGGACTGCCACTCGTTAGATACAGCTATCCAACATGCTAAAATTTTGTTTTGAGGTAAATCTAACGGACTCCCTAATTTCCCCAGAAAATCATGAAAAAAAACAGCAAGTGTGAATGAAGTAACCATCCATGCACAAACCCTCCCTGAATTATCATATCCCCTAGAATAGATCGATCGATTCCTATCCCCAAGTAAATCCAACCGCCGGGGATTTTATTTTATTTTTCGAACTAAAAATGCTCGTGACAACTTAACCCCAAAATTGCTCATACTAACAATTTGACACCGGATAGGGATACTACTTAGAACGGGGAGAGCAGAGGGAGGACTGGACTGGATCGGGGAGAGGTCGTTAGTGACGAACTGCTGCATGGTCTCCCTCCTGGCCCCGAGCTCCCGGCAGACCTTGCCGTCCCGGAGGCAGCTCCGGATCTTGGCCCAGTTCTCCGAGTTCTCACCCGCCTCTGCAGCCAGGTGGAGTACTCCCCGAGGCGGTACTCCTTGTACCCACTCCCGGAGACGACGGAGCCGGCGCCGCGGTTGGTGACGACGAAGGCGAAGACGGTGAAAAGGAGGAGGAGCGCGAGGAGGTAGAGCCAGAGGAGGCAGGAGGCGCCGCGGCAGAGGGAGCCCGCGAGCGCGCCCGCGAGGGAGAGGGCGAGGAGGAGCGCCCCCAGCGCGATGACGGGCCGCTCCAGGAACCGCTCGCAGTCCGTGGTGGCGGCGCGGTGGCTGAGCCAGATGCCGCGTCGTGCTCGTGCTCGTGCTGCGCGTCGTCTTCTTCCTCCGCGTCG